>JARQTJ010000871.1:0-74827 GCA_030142635.1 Trachelus troglodyta | reverse complement strand
TTTTGAAATTAATTTTGACTTTTTTTTAACAAAATTTCATCGACCAATCGCCATAAAGTAATCAATTCGTCGTTATAGTCCAGTCTGTCCTTTTTCCAAGAGCACCATACGTGACTCGTATGTGTCACGAGTTCACTCTGTGCCTCCAGAATGGACCTGAGTTATTACACCATTGAGCGGATGAGCGATCAGTACGAATTGCGCTATTGTCCAGAATATATTTATACGTGATCTTGTCCGGTGTGAATATAATGATAGTTTAGATAACACATTGGTACAGGGGTGAGGCTGGCAATCAATCGTGTGGTACGTGACATTACCACGTATGACCTAATCAGACAATTCGAGATAAACAAAATTAAATATTCAATTCCGAATCCGAAATCCATTTTTTTTCGACAATTTTACATACATGGAATTTGAGAATGGACCATGTGAGTATATTCAAGCTAACTCAGGCATAACGAAAAATACTGGTCAGACACACAGTGGTTATGACAATTGTCCTGAGTGGGAAAAAAAAATAAAATTGATATCACTGATACGAGGGCAGACTGACCTACCCCTCTCCCGCCTCCCCGTTCAAGTGACGAAGGCTAATTCAATTACCGTGCTCAAATTATGCTGTTATAAATAGTTAAAAAAAATGTAACAAATTGACATACGACTGTTAGCAAGGACGTAGTATATGAACAAGCCAGACGTATCGGTATTCAGGTAGCAGCAAAAGATTTGAAATTTGAATTTCATAAGAGGAACGACGTATCTGCATACGTTGTGACGTAAACAAGCGTAGATCAGCCTGATAACGAAATTCAGTTAACGACGAAGTGAAGTTAGCAACGTCACTAACTGTGTATATAGATGTCTGAAAATTTTCCAAGGTTTCTTCAAGGTAACGTTTCACGAGGCTACCAGCCGGTGTCTGGTACGAGGATATGTTCACATACGTGGTTGCTTATTTATTTTTACGAGATTTACAGTTGTTTTTTTATTCAAATTTCCTTGAAACCTATATTTTTCAGTCACGATATACGTGACGTGTGAACAGAGTATACACGCTATTAGAGTAAATCCGGTATGGGTGCTGATTAGGAATTTTTGAACGGTGAAAAAACTTTCATTACTCTGTGATAGCATTGTGAATACTGCTGATAGCGAATCAAGCCGCTGCTGCATTCTGCTGCAGCGAAGGCTAAGGTCAATGTAATTATCAAATTGCGCATCCATGGTTCGTCAAGGGAGAACAGGTTCTGCTAAGTAATAATAAAAGTGAGTACGCGAACTCGTATGTCACGTACGTAGTAAAGTACACGTATGATATATTTTGAAGATCATATATAGACTAAAGGTATTGATTTTTTGATTGGATGCAATTAATCTGAATATATCATTGATTAAAGTGCACGTAATAATTGATACGATTGAGCGCATACTGAATTGCATTGCTGATATAACTATGCAGTTTATATATTATGTATATATGTATATGATTGAATAAAGCATTTCATCGACAGATATAACACGCATGTTTTTATCAGTATGATTAATGAATTACTTAGATAAGGTCCATAAGGGCAAGTAATATTTACGAAGAATTCGACTTTTCACCTTTTTTGTCTTTATGCATTTTGAATAAAATTTCAAAAATTTACACTAAACGGTCATGTAATAAATATATCTAGGCACAGTGTCTCTACCGCGCAATTTATACGGACTCTGAACGTATATGAGTAAAATTGTATTTGCAAAATGACACCTCGTGTTTCCACGTTTCGTCCAATTTGTAACTTCCTCTTGAACAGTCATGGCCTTACGTATGTCGTTAGAATTTTTGTTTTTCAAAATTACGGTGACCCAGGGTCAGAAGCCAGCTCCATTGAAAAAAGCTTGATATAATAAGCAGCTCGAATATATTTCCAAAGTCCAGATCGAAGTAAAATCAATAAGCGAAGATCAATCGATATGGTATCATTGATCGATATGTCAGTGCTACTTTCATCATATGATGTAAGAAGATTTTGATTGGCGCAAACAGCCGTCACAAGGACTTGGCGGATCGCTGGATGATGCCAAGAATAAACGGTAAACTTCCAAGACGACGAGACCAGCGAGAAATTCAAGAGATCTGGAGTGTTGATTGAAATTTCTGAGAATATTTATTTAAAAAATTAAAATACCTCAAATACGTATTAATCTTAATGGATGATAGCGCCATGCTTTCTTATCAATCCCGCAAGGTTTTTCCTTGACAAAATCTACTGGTACAAGACGAACAAACGGTGTGTATTTTTACCACCATTTTTTTTATTAGTTTGATATTTAACCTCGGCGTGTATTTGAGTTTCTCCAATCTCGCGAGCCTGTGCTAATCCGCTCTTTCGACTTTGTATTAACTGCATCAGCGAGCACTGGTCCATACAGCCTCACAAGTTAAGTACTAAATAGATATTAAGGCCAGTTCACACGTCATCGTCTGAAATCACTTTGGTAAAGTACCGTTCAAAATCGATTTACTATTGGTAAATGAATATTGAATTTTCAAAAATATTCCCAAAAATTCATTTTATCTTAGCGATTACGTGATAACAAATTTTTGCATCTAAAATGGACCAAGTTGATCTTACTCTGTTAGAGATGACTGCGTATTAATTGCTCGTTAAGCTACCAATCAATAATCAATAAGTTTCAACTATCGTTGGGCACAATCAGCTATTGAGATTTGAACTGATAAGGAATCTCTTATCAATCTTTTACAAGTACAGCAATCCAGCTTCCTCACTCATTCACGACATCGATTCATCGAACGCTATTTATCTAAGCTCGACCCAAGATTCTCGTTCACGTTCACAGGTTCACGGTGTGGCTCTCTACTACTCCGGTTCGCTCGGAATAGACAGAAGGAACTGGGTCGTGACCTCCATTAAGACTCTTCTGGTATCACGTTCCTTATCAGTGACCAATACAGCATCCGTTCTTTTCAACAGATTATTGGTGGAGTATTATCGCAATCGCAAAATATACACAGACAAATTTTGCCAGCATCTTGAGTCTGTATTAAAAAAAATTGACCCATGAAATCAGCTACAGTGAATTTTATGACAAAAACTAAAATTTCCAACGCATTTACCTATATTGATAAAAAAAAAACTCGGTGAAATCAGCCTGAAACATTTCTACCAACAGTGTTACCCTGCTTGAGTGACTTTTTAATCTTCAAATATTACACTTTCAGAACGTGATAAGTAGAAGAAAATATTTTTCAAATTTAAAAAACAATTTTATCTCCGCGTCAATGCACAACTTTTATTTCGTATAATGCACTGCATTGGCAACTGAGATGATAAGGTGATGCAGTTGAGTCCTGATGAAAGTGCATCGTGGGTAGAGAATAGAATGCAGTACGAGTGCATTGTAGTATAATTAATTAAAATGCAGATCTACTAATGCGAGAGAGAGAGAGAGAGAGAGAGAGGGGCTGTAAAGATGGAGTGCGACAGGTGATCTCGACCTGAATTTCAAAATGTGTCCTATGCAATTCGCAGTTTAACTCGAGACAATGAGGTTCCATCTGCATTGGGGTTTGCAGCAGTACCAAACGACTGCAACATGTGCATCGTCACTTCCTGCCATCAGTGCAGTCTGTATGCAACGGGTGTTCATGTGGTTCGTATTCGGATCATCTTAGTATTACTCAATAAGACTGTCATTGTTGTCTATAGATCAGTACATAACGCGCAGTATAGTGATTAAATTTGACAGCTGTCAAAAAATTAAAAATCCAATGGAAAAAGGAAGGGGTGATAATGATACAAATGTTTATTGATAAATGACTCATTCGATCGACTGATTAGAAAAAATTAATTTTTGAAAATTTCTATATTTTTTATACACATGAATTCGATGATGAAATATTTATTGATCATATTTTTCAACGATTTCAACGACCGAATGCCAAAAAAATTTTGTTTATCGGATCTGATTGAGATGCTGTGAAAATCTGTAAGAGAACCGATTACAAGTGTTAATCATAGATATCAAGAACTTAAAATATAAATAGATAAGCGGTATTATCAATAGCGGGACGAATTTCGCCAATTGTAATATGTATTTATCGAAAATTCTCGATATAAAACTATAACTTTGAGAAAAAAAGTGTCCATTTGTATTTCACGCTTTGCAAATATATTTTTTGGCAAACAATCTATACACGATCCGTCTCTGGTAAATTCTTGAGATATTTAAACGCAGCATCCCGAACAGTGAGAATATTCATCCAGGACTGAAAATCGAGTATAGCGTCCGTTCCCATTTGTAAAAAAGGTATAAATATTTCGTTCGTCATTCGGCAACACGGCACTCTCGATATTTCGGCAGAGTGAAATATAAACGAGAAAAAAATCTTTTCAGAGATTGAAAATCCACGATCCAGAAGAAAATTAAAATACAAAATTGACAGACACTCATAAAACCCACATAAAATAAGAAAAATCGTCCGCAAAACGCGAGGAACACGTATTAATTAAGAGTCTAAAACAAAGAAGACTTTGAGATCTTAGAAAGAGAGTTCTGCATTTGTCGTGAGCCGTTCTGTATTTATATACGTTAACCGAGTGAGCTGGACCAGGGCCAGCATCATCAAGATCCTGTCTCACTGTTTTACTTGCTTTGGACCGAACGGTCAACCAAGAGAATTCGTTTCGCACCCCGAGACTCTAACCCGAATAAAAGGAGCGCAACGATGTCTACTCTTGGAAACTCTGGCGCTGGGAATAAAACCAGGAAACGAGTGTGGCAGACATAATTAGCGAAAAAAAAATTTTTCCAAAAATCATTAGCCCCAATCACAAGAAAAAAAACATTGAGCACGAGTCAAAGTCCCAACAATACGATGATCTTCCAAAAAAATAATTAGATTCGAGATCATCACTTAGCTGATGACTCGGCAAATTCACTCGAGCAAGTGATCCGTTTAAAATGACCAAATACCAAAGATAACTCCTTTTCCAATGACTGTTTTACGTAACAATGATTTTACTAATATTTTATACGATCCTCGCGCAATTACCTTCCGTCATCGTTAGCGCTTACGGAATTGCGTGATGCGTTAAAAAATACCCATAAAAAGTTGACCGATGCTCCGTTTTCATCTCGAGATAAAATTTTCTCATCGCGCCGAAATCGAGCAGAGAAGCTCGTAGATATATTTGCCGAGTCTTGCGGGGAAGACGACGGGCAGAAACGCCCGGGACTTCGGGACGAGAATAGTAACGGGTAGGCGAGGTGGAAGACGATAGAGAGTGGACACAGTAGTTTCATCTACCAGAGTTTACTGGGGGTTTACTTGCATCCGCCATGACACTTGGATGGTCCATCGATAATTCGGATACACTGTCAATTGACAGAGCTTACGGAACACGAGTTAACATTGTCACCCAGTTGCCGGCGTATAGAGTCAGGATAAAATAAAAAAAAAAATTCCCAATAAAAATGAGTTTTCAATACCTTTATCAAAAACGCATATAAATATTTTACACTGTTACATAATAGATTCCAGCCGGTATAAAACACTCCAAGATTTTCTTGTAACCCCTATATAAATTCCAATGCGATCCACGATACCACAGGTATGGGTTAACTATTTTGCGGTGTCTGATAGGCACGATACAGTTGATGGATTCTCCGGCACGAGTATCCACAAACTTTCTTCAGTTGGTAGTAACGATAATGGTGCAGCTAGTATTTCCAGTATCAGTAATAGTTGGTACTTAAACGGCCGTCGCGTTTCATCGGACAATTTAACGACACGTACATAGACCAAGGACCTGCTATTTCTTCATATACAAAGTTTCACGTAAAATTACCTAAAGTACAGTAGACAAGACACAGAGTTGGTAAACGTCGAAGAATGGTTGAGAAATTTGTATGAGTTTGTCAAGTAGCCATTTTCTTTTTATCCATAAATAAGTCAATGGATGGAAACGTGCGTCTCAGTTGGTTGTGCATCATACAGTTAGGATACGAGAAGTAGCCCGGTCCGGCATTGCTATACGTAGACCGGTTCTACCGGATAAGTTTCTGTTGCCGACCGTCAGAACCAGCAACAAGCGATACGAGCATGGTAAATACAAAAAGGCAGACAAACAGAAACGCCTACGAATCTTTCCGAATAGTTTTCACGAAAAATTGCAGCTTGGCAAAGTATTCCAAAAAAAAAATTATTAAAAGAAATCGTTACCCGCCAAGAATTATTTTCAATTTTTACAAACGCTCCAGACAACGTAAAAATTTTGAAACGTCGATAAAGAACTTCGATATTCGAGTTTCAATGTCGTTATCAGATTTAACCAGATAACGAGAGGATAATCTTGTTCCGATACGATAATTACGAGGGAATTGATTATGCACTTTTTTTCCATCCATAATTCGATTCGCCCCCCTTAACCTAACCCTATTTTTTACCCCTTTACGTCACTTCAATGTCCACACGTGCTCGTCGCAATTTTAATTGTAGGAAACCCTGAGGAATCTACATGGCGCTATTATACATGGCGTTGCGACATGCTCTTTGGCAGCAATCGACGTCGAATGCCTTGAATGCGTCTCGGTTAAATGAACGATATGCGCAGAGGCCGGTAAGCCGATAGAAAGGACCGGGCGATCGTTCGACCGATGTAACATTGGAATGCAGGCTGGGAAAACAAAAAAGGAATCGAGTTACTTGGAAAAGTTAGATTTCCTTACGACGCGACATACAGTCACCCGAATAAAAAGGAAATAATGACCCGAATGAAATTCCGCTTGTAGGTTAAGAGATTCTCACGAGCTGTAATCAGAATGGAAAGTAACACGAGACCTTATGGCAGACGCTACAATCTTTAAGGGATTAAGTTATCGAATACCGTATACAGATAGAATTAAGTGCCACCGGTATAACGCGTGTACTGTTATAAAAGTACTTCTTTGTTATGAAGCAAAGTGCGCTCGTCGTAACACCATGAATATGCATACTGTGCTAATGTATATGCATGTGGTTGACAATTGCGATAACGAGATGGAATTACAAATTGAAATGGTTGATCGAACGAAATCTAGATGCATTTGGTAATTGCTGTCGTATCGATCGATCGTGGAATTCCGACCACGTGCCTTGTGTCGTCCGCTTGAGGACGAGATGCTGACAATGGGTGCCTTGTAAGGCTACCTGGTGGTATCAGCATACTGGTATTACTGTTACTGTTCGTATAGGAGTGCATATAAAAGTGCATTGCTGCACCAAGAGAGAATATGCACGAGAGTGCATATTGGGTATAGTAAATTGTAGATTCTTTGTGCGATGCGATATGGAGCATTTGAGTTTAATTGGAATTGGAGATTTTCAAGGGTGGAGGATAAAATTAGGAGTAGTGTCCGGTGAATGTGTCATAATTAATTAAAGTGTTTAAGTGTGATTAATGAAAAGTGGAGAAACGTATTGACGCTTGTACTGGGTTGCATAAGTGTCATTTTAATGGAAACTGGTAAATAACGTGCATATGTATTATGGGTATTATGTAAGTCCTACCGGATAAGTGACTCGGAACGAGAGGAACGTGTTTTACTGGGAAAACAATTGTTTTTTTTGGGTAATACGGGAAGAGTTTGAATTCTTTGAAATTTTGACATTTAACCACCGGTTTTACGATCTTGGTAGAAAGATATCTTGAGGAATTGACAGAGGGTCTTTTGAGAATCCTGTGTGGGAGATAAGAGGATTATTCTTGACTTTTTGCAGAGATTCAAGGAACACAGGCCACAAGGGAAATTGCATTTTACGTTTGTGTTAATACTTTGTGTAGAGTTGAGCTAAGGAGATTGATGAAAATGTCGCAGGTAATTCTGGAGGCTTGCCCGTGGAATGAGAAATTGAAATTACTCACCTTCTCTTTGGCGCGACCCGCGTGTTTTTGCACTGTCTTCGCAATCAACGCACCCTTACTCTCAGCCATTTTATCTCGCGTGTGCCGGAGCGTTATGATGTTACTAAACACAAACTCGACTCGTCTCTGACCGGTCTGTATTCCACCAATAGCAGAGCAAGTGCACCGACGGAAGTGCGGATGAATACTGGAAATGCGGCAGAACTGTCTGTGGCCATTTTACTGAGTTTCCCAAGTCCGCCGCAAAGTGGCAGCACTGTCTTGTTCGAGAAGACGCGATTAACCGTCAGCAAAACAGGGAATAAGAATGAATTTTGTGGAAAAGAAATTGAATGTAAAAATACGTGGTATGAATTAAGGATGAGTTATAAAGGAAGAAATATAAGGGACGTGAAATAAATTTCGTTGAAAGATTTGAATGGAGTCATCAGCAGGTTATTGATTTGTAAATGGTTTTATTAATAAATAATTCTTTCTTATTTTGTGATGAGGATTGCTCAAAATAAAGAAACGTTATGATAAAAATCCACTTTAACAAAAAGAACAGACAGACAATACACGGACGTAATTAATCCGATAATACAAGGTGATGGACAAAGGTTTTTTTTTTCTCTTAATTAAAACGGTCTATCCAAAATCACAATTGACAAAAGTGCTTGTGTCGCGGGGCGCGCGGAATTGTAATTACTACTTATAATTTACTTTTTTTTTTTCAATACGATCCCTTCCGCGCGAGCCGCAATTACAAATTACAGATCGGGAATTTACAGATTTGGATCTGTACACGTAGTTCGCTCATTGTACCTAATATAAATTTGCTTTTAAAATCTTGGAAAAATTGGATAAGGCCATAACCAATCTGGCGGCAAGGCTGTGCCAGGTCCTTCGTCTCCACAGCTTTTTTTTATTTTCTTGACAATTTTTTCGTTTATAAAATCCAATCCTTCCTCTCTTCCTTTAACTTCTGTGTAGCTTCACTTATTTATTTTCTTTCGTAATGTCGCGTCAGTCTGTCTGTCAACCGTCACAGTGCCGCCATTTTTTCTTGTTTGTTGCATCGTTTGTTATCTTCTGTCTTTCTGTCACTTATTCTCGTCCACTGTATTTCTTTGTTTTCAATAAAGTTCTTCGGTTCGTCCAAATATAATCTATTTCGTATCCTTTTGACGTATCTCTTCTCACTACCAGACGTTCCTGACTGCAATTATTACTTAAACGTGCGAATATTGGTTGTTGTTCTTTAATTCATAGTAATCGCGATTTCGAAACTGATCGATAATAGTAGGTAATAATAATAATATAATAATAATGATCATTATTCATTATCTTCACGCGTTATACATCGTAAGATGTTATCAGCGCATCGGCAATTTCGGAGACAGAAACTAATCGAAACTTTTTGCCTGCTGTGCGATTTTGATGTTATATTATTTTGATTTTATGATACTCTTAGCTAAGAAAACTTGTGTTATTGGACTTTAATATATTTCTTTCTATTTTCCACAATTAACTCGTATTACAGGTTTCTTTTTAAACTAATCTTCAGAGTGAAATAAACGATTAACCGCTAATAGCTAATCGCAATAATATCGGAATATAGTTACATTTTAAATGACTCGACAGTTACGAAAATTTAACGCCGTTGAACTATGAAATTTTCTTTACGTACAAACACGTTTGCATTAAAGTATCATAGTCGACGTTGAATGCAAAACTGTTTTTATTTCTCTATTAAGTTCGCACCGAATTATTCGCAGCATATAAATGCACAAATTATTCAATTACGTAAATATACCTCTTGAAATTTTCACAAGTTCTGGAAAACCACGTTTGCATTGAAATATATAAATGTTTAAACTAAGCAACGGAGAGTAAGAAACAAGTCAGACCAAATGACGTATCAATCCCTCCGTCAATTATTATTGTTGCGGTACGTTATTGTATATTTCAGTATTTTGTTTTTAAATTTGTCAGGAGACACAGACAATTTATGTCAGTCTCAGTCGGACAAGACGTTACATTGTGGAATTCAAACAGATCAACAGACGTGAAAAGATTCGTAATGTCTTCGTTTCTTTATTTTCTGTCCCAAAAATCACAGTGGCATAGTGCACCTCAATGTATGGTGTAAACCTGTACAAAAGTTGTTCCTCGTTTACTCTATACTTATTACTGGTACAATAATAATGTATTTAAAATGTAACTTATGTAACCTTAGTACTGATTAACGACGGCTGCATTCCAGCATGACCAGCCTTTGGCCGACTGGAGCTAACAGACAAATACGCTCCTTCGAGTGTAAAACCCCGCTATCTCCTTCTGAATCTTCATTATCATAGTCATCGTAATATCGTCACTGTCACTGTCCTTGTCATCATAGTCATTGTCGTCATAATCATCAGCATCATATTTGTCACCATCAATCATCTAATATCCAAACTCTTTGCCCATTATGCAACACCTCTAATTCTCTAACTATATACTCTATATAAAATATCGTTAGTATAACTAAAACGTGTTGGGTCTAGCTGGAATGCGGCCCTATTTATGCCATCTTAATCCTTTCCGCTGTTTCATTCACATCCCTCTTCCTTGTATACTTAATTGTTTCTCATTCCACAGACAATTTCGCAGTCAATGATTTACTGATAAATTCACACCACTAACTGTAGTCTGTCATTGGTCGGTCAATTAGTTTGATTCCCAGCTGTTCACTTGGCGGCGCAATTATTGTTATTATTTATACGAATTTTACACTCATTCAACAGCAGCAAAAAAACCTTCCTTTAAGGTTTTAGTTCCCCGAATCACCGCCGTCCTCGTGTTTTCTCTTCTTACCTCGGGTAGGAGACGTTTCTGCGCAATGTCCAAATGAAAATTCATTTAATAATCGAATAATCAAATATACCTTAAATTACGTGAAATCGCATTGTGTCACGTGAATCGTGTCCCAATAATTCTCCCATGTCGTATGCAAAGACAAAACAGTCCCAAGAAATGATACTGTTACTGTATAAATTGATTTTAGGAAACAAACAAAAATGGTACACAATGGCTTACCTTCTTCCTCTTCTTGTTCATCGTCATCATTAACGTCATCATCGTCCTCCTCCTCTTCCTCGCCCAAATAATCTTCCTCGCAACTGTCATCCTATAAAATCAAAAATTTCGCTTTTATGTAATAACTGTTATATTTCATATAAGAAGAAAGGAACATGACGAACTGGCAGGATTATCAACATATATAAACGTACCTCAAGATCTTCTTTGTATACAGTCTCTAAGCAAACGCCACAGTCATCTGCTTCATCGTCGTCGTCATCTTCATCCGATGCTGGAATAATTTAAAAAATAAGTATACTCACATTTGTATGACAAATAAACAAAATTGCGAAACCAAATCGAGTCGCTAATGACAATTTTAAAAATACCAGATTTCATAACAGCCCAACCTACCCTCTTCACTGTCGTCTTCATTAGCATCGCCGTCAACATCATCATTTCCATTGACTTCATCGTCTTCGCTATCGTCTACCTCGCAATCATCTATATCATATCTGTAATTAAGATATTATCTGTTACATAAAACTGTTTTGTTAAACATCAAAACAACGCTAGAGAATATAATGCAGATTTCTAAACGTACCCATCAAGATACCGTAGACTAGGAATAAGGCTGAATACTTTCTCTCTGTAATTATCAATACCCGTCGCTTCATTGTTGAAAAGGTCCAAACTCTTCAAGTTCTTGAATTGCTCCTAAAGTCAATAAATTACCATACGGTTAAGTCGTCATTTTGAAGTTATTGATATCACAGTAAAAGATTAAACTTACCAATGGCTGTAGCGTGTCAAGGTCTTTTATCTTATTTCCACTGAGGTTTAGATGAGTTAATTTAGGGCTCGTGTGGAGTATGTTCAATCCACCCGAGATTCGATTGTCGCTCAGTTCCAACTGTGTTGAAAATAAAGGAAAAAATAAATAACGTTGCCTTGGCCAATGCACAAATCAATATTAGAACGCATTAATAAGCGGAGCTCGTACCTTTTTAAGGTTTGGTAATTTTGGAAAACCTTTCAGGCTCGTAAGGCCCACGTTGATAAGACTCAGCGTCTCTAGAGCAACAAATTCATCTGTCAAACCAACGATATTCGTACTTCGACAATTATCCAACACAAACTCTGTGATCTGCAACAAAACAACGAATGCAACATTTACAATAGAGTCAAACATTTTTTACAACTAAAAAAGAAAGTTATTACAATGAAAAAAAATTTTTATAATACTGCCGTGGATCTGACAATATAGAAGATTATCACAACACAAGGAATAACAGGAAATAACTTCAAGATACAAATGATGACCAGATAAATAAAGAAGGCCTATGATTCAAGCGTAAATTGAAAGTCAGGAGTAAAGTGATAAATAAAAAAAAACAAATGAAGCTCTCTCAAAACTTTCAAGGCATCACAGACATAGAATAGAATCTCGTGATACGATGCACCTAAATGCAACTGCATCCACGTTAGAATTCAAGGCCAAGAGAAACGTCATTTATTAAACCATGTCGTATTCTTTCATGACAAGGTCCGCTGTTAAAATTCAAACGAGCAATAAGCATTCGCGGTGGATGGGCTATTTTATTGATCGGAGAAAGAGAAAGGCTGTCGGATGGGCGGCAGGGTGTGTATCAGGAGGAGAAAAGGAGACAGGAGGACATCTAGTGGGGTGTTGAGCAGGACTGGTGAGTGTTTAGTACAAGGGTGGGTAAAGGCCGCATCGTATTTTGCGATACGAAGAAAGCCGATGAACGATGAACATCTAGCAAAGCGACAAAAGCGAATTCCACGAGCTGTCGGCTTACGGGCCCCTCCACCTCAGTCATAATCCAGTGCCGTATCACCAGGAAGGCACAAGCCGTTGTCGCAAGACGCGATGCTACACGCTGCGCCCCCTAATCTTAGATACTGTACGACATTCCGCACTTTGGATTGGTCGTGGCCGTGCATCGTGAGGCACAGGGCGAAAGTAGATATGAAAACTCATCACAGAAATCAGGGACGGCATCGATCGATCCCATCTGTGGGTCACCAGGGCCCCCTGTCCTTATGGCGAATGAATTTTTATAACCTCCAAATTAATATCGATCTTTCTTTATCAGAAATTTTACATTACTAAGGTAAGGTACTTGATATTGTCTTTTGCATATATATTTTTTTTCATACATTGGAAATGACCCTTATTCAGGCTAACATACTGCTCCACTTTGAATTCAGTGTTCATTGTACGTAAAATTTTATCGCACCAAAAAGACTGTCGAGGTTAATCAATAGTGCAAGATAAAACGAGTTAAATTTCGTTGTTAATTACGCATGTTGATCGGTACAAGAAGTTTTACAAAAGAATGTTTTTTTTTTTCGGACCTAGGGCAATACGTTATCACGGCACTGGCTTCTCGAAGAACCACGAGTGCAAAACGAGGGACTAGCTAACGCCCACGCAGCACCATTTTCAGGCGATTTTCTCTGAAAGTACGTCACTAGAAATTTCGTGGCAATTGACAGACAAGAAATGGATATCGATTTGTAGATTGTTATAAGAAATCAGAAGCCAAGGTATTCCGGTGCGTGTCTTTTGAGATTTTTAATTTCCGATGGCGTACGTGCCACCTGGCGGTATAGTGGACTCGTCCAAGATGGCCGCGCCGTGCTTGACGACATGCCGATAAACACGACAACGCAGGGTTTAAGATTCCGAGACATTTACGATACGATTTCATACGAGGTAACGTTCGCACACGGTAGGGACTTTAGGATCAGTCCGATAGTGCATCTTCATTAAAGACCAAGAGGATCGTGAATACGTTGACACGGAACAAATATGTCTGCCATCGCGCGCACCGGGTCACAATGGCGGCGTCCATTCACACGCGCACCTTGCCATGGCCATTACCTCATGGCGCATACACTTCCGATTCTGTTGACTGACTGCACTCGAAATAAATTAAGGTAGTTTGGCAGAATATTCTAAGCTTAACTATATATTTTTTTCTACTTAAATGAACGAGTTCAGGCTCCTGCATTGTTGTATGAAATAAAAATATTTTTCTACCGAATAGTCTGTGAGATATTAATTAATGATACTAGCAAAAATTGAGGTAGTGGGGAAGTAATGGCTGAATTTAATCGGAAATGTTTACTGAAAAGTTAGAAGCTTGACCTATGTATTAAAAAGTATCAATGGAGAATTTTTCATCTTAAGCGATTACTGTTCAAAATTGAACTTTATTTTTTAGTTATAGAGAATTGAAGTGTCGAAAATAGTCATGTGGCGTCTGCTGCTGTCTTTATTGGGAAACTCTGTTTATGAGACTTAGCTAGAGAAAAACATGGCGGTGCAATACTAGGCGAAAAATGTTCAAAATATTAACACCACTTTCAAATTGTGTTATACTCGATTTTTTTACACGAAATTTCCAAATTTCTTTTTACAAAGATTATATATTTTATGCTGGTAACCACGCACTGTCAAAAGGTTAGGTTCAATCACCAACCGTGCAAACGTATTTACAGATGGTACTAAAATCTAACTATCGGTACTAGTCAAACTGCCGTCTATATAATAAATGTCGAAAAGTATTGCTCATATTGTCAAATTGCTCTTGGGGAAAATGATTACGTGCAAAATTATGAAAATTCATATTGAAAAATATAATTTGCTATATTTTTATATTTATTTGTGGACTTAAAACAGTTTGTATATAGACGTTGATTTGACTTCGACTCATCTCCACCAAACTACCTTAACATAAATCAGTAGACTCGTATAAAATGAGCTTATAAGATGGCGGATGAGACAGATATCTTGATATACTATTTATTAAATTTTATTACAAGTGTCGCAATCGAGGTTATGTGATAGGTTCGTACTGGCGTTTTTTAGGAAGAAGAAATGAACGATATTAATAAACAATTGTAAGGGAGTTTAGCTTCCTTTCGTCCTTCAATAATAATACCTTGAGAAATATATAAGGGAGAGTTATCGTGATTGACCTTACGCGAAATGTCAGACGTAATTATCAAGTTGTATTTTCATTTCGATAATGAAACTGCCCGTGATACAGATGTTTTTCATAATTTCGAATACAATGACGCCTATTAATTTCGATCGAATAATGATAAAATCCTAAGAAAAGCTATACGAAATTTGCTGTACTTTTCTCTCAAAATGGCGACGTTGCTGATTGCATACTCTTACGTCAGATTTACGATGTCGATCGTACGTCCTACTGCAGCTACACGTGAACGTGGAATCTTGGTCGAGACAGAAAAATAGAGAAAAAAAATAACAATGGCAAAGGACAATCCGATAGTCAGAAAGTAAAATGTTTAAAGAAACCATTAAATTGTGGGAATTTTTCATTTGATAAGCGTCGCGCAATATTGACAAAAAGGTTTTATCCCAACCTTGTCCCAATTAAGAAAAAATTCTTGGGTCAAAAAAATTATTAATTAACCAAGTAAATTTTTTTCAGCACAAGAGCCCTCTCGAGGTGATTAAATAACGATTATGCGGAAGATGAAATGTCATTTAAAGGAAGCAATCGAGGCGTTTCATGTCAGCGACTGGAGTCTCTTAACATATGTTTCCCCGGCACAGTCCAAAAACGAAGAAACAAAATTGCGTGATGTAGATTTTAGAAATAATTACTCATTATCCCACAATGCTGTTATCCCGACCGTTTGCATTATCCAAGGAATAAAATGCTCGTACAAAATAATAAAGGACAACGACACTTCTCTATCGAATTTTCATTAAACACTTGACGAGTGACTGTTGTAGGTAAAGATAATCATAAAATGTACCTAGCGGTAATTTTAGAAGAAAAGAACAGTCTAGCAGCCTCTGAGAGAAGGTACGCCAGAGACCAAGCTACCAACGCCTTGCTCTGTACTATGCCATGGTTGAGATACACATGGACCACTTACACACCACAGTTATATTTGAAAATATTAATGGGACCCAAGAGTAATGAGTAATATATATGTATATATATATTTGAAGTGGGATAAGAGAATTGCAGTTTCGTACAAGACTGGGAAAGCAAGGAAAGATGTAAATTTTATATGTATGCTAATTTTAATGTTTGGAGGACGCTGCAGTTTTGAGCCTTTCCAAAGATTTCCTTCTCTTGATTCGATCGAATTTGCAAATGCAATTAAGACAGGTCGTACTAGGTTGGCTTGCTGGTTAGCTGGAGCGTTGGCCTTGTAACGTATGCACGTTCGAAAATAAATCCGATACGCGGAAATACTTCAAAACAAACGACATCACTCGATTATCCTTCGGTCGTGGACTTTTTCTTTCACTTAATATTCATTGGCCTAGAAGTATAGAATTATTGGATGATATGATTTTGCGATTGGGGATAGGCATGATGTCTGAAAAACTGACCTGCGTTGGAAACTTTCCAAGATGTTGCACGATGTCACGATACGCCACGCCATGCCGCACCGCGCAACGCCACGCCGGGATTTTATTTAATTTGAAAAATTATTATGCGGCACGTTCGTGTTTCTTTGATGTACAATCAATTTTATCCTTTAGTAAACATGAGACGGAGACAATGATAATTTGGAGTTATGACGACGAGGCGTGACAAATACTGACATACCTGCTGTTACGAGTTCTCTCAAGCGTAAAAACGTGTTTCACTTTCAAGTCCACTATGGCTTCCATGATTTTTCAAAAACAGGAAAAAGACCGAAGAAGTCAGAAGTAAAAAAAAAATGGACGTCTTGCACACAATAAAAAGTTTAGATCCGGCAAACATATCGATTGTCCCGAATAAACGTGGTAGAATACGAACGTGGAATCCAATGAGATTTATGTAAGAAGCTTGAATGGAGTTAAGAGGAAAAATTTAGAAGTAACAAAGGAAGAAGAGAAATTCTAAAAGAAAAACAGAGTCAATGACTCCATATATAAAATAGAAATTCATAGCCAGGCCACGCTAGTTCCTGTTGTAACGACATTTCCTATGCTCCAACATTTCGGAGTACAACCAAGAGACAATCACTTGGAAACACCGAGCAGAACCAGTGTTCGTAAGAAACCTGATAAAAGTATCGTAAAAGTAAAGAAAAATATAAATGAAAATGGCAACAACGAAAAACGGTAGTATCAGTGGCGGCGTCGTCGCCGAGGAGCCGTGGAGGTCCCCCAAGCGAGGAAGCACGCCATGCCTCTGGTGTCGTAGATGTCTATGTATCATCCTAATCAAGTACAAGAATTCGACACTGCAATGGATTTTCGATGGCCACGCGGTTCAACAGCCGGTAAAACTCCATGGTTTTCGGCGTTGCGTCTTTTGTACCGGGAGTGTGCGGGTATGAGTGCGTGGTTGTTGCGGTTCTCGGTGGGAACATACGAACGATGATACACGGTTTAGTTGAGACACATTCGCCTGCGAACACCGCGTTGAACACACACCCGCGACCCGAGGAAAGCGTAATAAAATAAGTGGGGTTCGACTTACTTCGCCGGGGCTCCTTCCCCGCTTCTCAAGGTCTATCCGCTTCTCCATGGCCTCCAGATCCGTTTAAGACTCTTAACACCGATCACTGCACCTTCCTGCGTCGCAGCGACTAGTCGCAACCTTGCTTTCAAACCGGGAATATGACGGACGGACGGTCGGTCGGTCGCCAGTCGGACAGAGCCACCACCGTACCGAAGAGTCAACCCAACGGCGGTTCGATTCTGGCTTAGGCCCTACGCTCTACGCTCCACACCGGACTGGCGGGGCCCCCACACAATAACAACCCAAGAGGCGGGAAACGAAACACATGTCTGGCACTACTTTCGAAGCGACCAATCGGAGTGCAGTATTGCTTGCTCTTTTCAGACTAAACTGCCCTCTGGCGAATATTTTTGGGAAGTAGGACCGATGCGCCAAAGAGTGGCGTGAAGGGAAACTGCATTGATGTTTATTACGAAAAAGTGCAAAATTTAAAACATAAAATGAACGAGAAGGGTTTAGGGGAACAGGGTTCAATTTTTAGATATCTTTCTTAACATTTTCATGGATATTCAATTACGCTTTTTTGTGCCAGATGGTGATTGGTCGACTATCCTCCCGGCATGGAAGACACGAGGCTTCCGTTCTTCGATCTTTAGTGTGGCTTTTATTACGCAAAGCATATTTTTTACGTAATACATCCTAAGCATGTCACTTATAAGTAACACTAATGATGACTGACAATTTGACGTTCGGAACTCTGGCGATAACTTTCTGGTAATTGTGTTTTATACGATCCTGAGGGATATCGAGCGAAATATTTGGTATATGGAAACGTTATGCCATTGCGGTATTTAACCGTGCTTGCGCATTATGATTATGTAGAAATTTTATTTATATTTATTATTAGAATTTCTACGGTTATTTTTCATCATTGTCCTATTCGATTTTACGTATCTTCAAATTTGACGATTTTTCTATCTTTTTAATCATTACATAATATTTTTATTTGAATTGTCTCGAATGTCACGTTCGATGCCCTGACGAATGCTACGGCCCTGTTCAATACTAACGGCTATTGCAGCCAAGCTGTGTCCTCTTTTGACTTCACTAACCACCATATACCGTAACAGTCGGCGACATGCGTCCGGCAGTGAATTTAAATGGAATGTAAAAATGAATAATCTGAGATTCACGATCATTGGAGAGGAGTTAAAAAAGTTAATCAAAGCGTATCGACAGTCATCAATATCTTTATAGAAGATTCTTATATATTGCAGAGCAACAATCGAGATGCCCCACCGCAAAATAGTCCCTGGAAGTAAATCGAAACTCGGTTTCCCGCGTGCGCAACTACACTTGAATGATGTCGCTGTTAATGCGTCGTATGAGACTAGCATTTATATACACGGAACTGATTCTCTTCCGGATTGTAAAAAAAAATTCCAGCCATTTTGTACGAAGCATTGAAACAATTCGATGAATAAAGTTCTCTTGTTCGCAAACCTAGAAAGAACAATATGGAGGAAAATATATCTCGCAACGTTAGATCAGCTTCTATCAAATTTTAAAGTTCGAAGGTCATATATCTATGGCCTGAAATCGATTACATTAATACTTTTTCAATGATTAAAACCAAATCTTGAACAGGTACGTTTAGTTCCTTGTAAAGATCACGCAATATCGAAGCAATCGATACTGCCAGAAGTAGATGTAATTCCTATGCCTGTCGTGATGAGATAATTAATATTGTCTCAAAAATGATTTATAAAGAGATGAATACGATACGAGCAATCCTTCGGATGTACCTATGTTAATCAAATTATTGGTTTCAATTGATACATACAAATTCAATTGATATCTATGAATTTCCAGGATTGTTATACAACCAGTTTATATAATCCCTGCTACGGTCTAAGGTACATTCTTTGAATCTATAGTTTCATTTTGATTAAATTGACTATTTGAAAACGTCTATTCAAAATGCTGTAACGTTGAATAATTATATTTTTATGACAGAGTATATTAAGTAATATAGCTGATTATTCTGTTGTTAGGATTTTAGCACACCATCTTTACTCTATGCCAGAATAATCCGCCCCTGGAGGTGTAGAATCCGTCAAGGGTTGAGATCAATATGCGCTCATTGATTGCACTATAGCTGCGCTGCGTCGACCCTGTGTCTCCTTCTCGCTTAGTTTTCTGTCTTCACACCGCGTTCCGCTAAAGAGTAAACGGGAAGACTGGATGGTATCAATCTACTTGTATTTCTTACATCATTGTCTACATACTAATGCTTTTGGTAGACTGTGGATGAATGCTCTGATAAGCTTCATTTTCTTAGACACTTTATTGACCCAGTTGCACAGAAATCTGATATAGTTATTGATAAGAGAGAAACGACACGGTTAAATAGTAATTCTTTGTTATAGGCTTCCAGTTTTCAAATACACGATAACTGTGTTTTTATGCATAATCAGTAGATATGATTTCATAATATGTACGTACGATTTATATTTGTCGAACGAAATTTCTATGAAATGTTTGTGACGCCTTATAATGATCAATGATATCGATAATTTTTGAAAAGATAAGAGTGTCAAGGGTAATGATTTTTATTTGAGCATCTAAGGAGCATCGCGGCGGCTTCTTTATGCATCGATTGCACTTGCAATCCGTATCTTGACGTATGCAGGGCCGTGTGTGTGTACGAGCAATCAAATTACTTCCTATAAATAGATCTTGCTCTCTTTTTTCACATCCTCCTCCGCCATCTTCAACTGCTTTACCACGGACGTCACGATCTTTCTCTTGCGCAGTGTCAAGTGCATACAATACACAAATTTGTAATTTCTTCACAATGCGATTTCTACTGTTAGATAAAATATATTATCGATATTGTATCAATAATGAAGAACTTGAGTTGCTAAAGAATTTTGATGGTAAAAACAAATTTGAAGCATTGTTGATCTTATTAAGCCTAAGTTTGTTAATAGAGACGCATTGTAGAAGATACTGAAAGAATTTATGTTGCAATCTGCAAATTGAAAATGGTAGATTTTATAGAAATTTTTATTTAAAAAAATATAATATACATAAAACAGTTTTATATACTTATGATTAACATTTATAACATTTTTTAATGTTTCCGTTAACCATTGCAAGTACAGAAAAATTGCCGCTGCTTATTATGCGAGAATTGACTTAACTACTGATAGCAGTTTGTACAAGGTTTGCATATTAATGTTATCTATTGCAATGCGTTTCTGTAAAGACGTTAAATTACGGAAAAATAGTAGAACCTGTCACAGTACTAGGTTTATAGTTATGGCTTTTCTTTAATAAAGCACAAGTATCAAGCTTACAATGTGTAATGTACCATTGGGACATTGAAATGTTGAAAACATTTTACTCTCGTGGGATACACAATTAAATGAGTTTAATTAAATCTAAAAGCAAGCTACGCTGCTCTCATTTATTATGCAAGGGTATTGTAAACATTCTAAAAATGTTTCAAGAGCTGCGATTGTTCTCTTCAGATCCTGATAACTTAAAAGAAAAAACTAAATTTCCATCAATCGACATCGAACTACAATGTGATAATAATTGATGCAGTTTAAATTGAAATCAAGAAATAATGAGAGCAACTGCATAATATTATTCTGAGGTAGTTAATTAAATTAGATGCCTGTTAAAACCAGGCTTTAATGCAATGAACAAGAGAAAAGAGTATAATGATCTTCGCACTATAAGGTTTCGCATTGATATTACGATTTTTGACATTTAAGCCATATTATGACAGTTGTGATTGAACTTGCTGTTTCATTACCAGCCTATAGGGCATTGAAGCTATTATTCCTTGTATAATATTAATATTTACATTAACTTATTCTCTAAAGCCAATAAAATACAATTTAGTCGAGATATCCACACTTATATGGATTCTAAGGACTGATCATGGTCCTATTGAAACTATAAAAATATTCTCTCCTAACGTACTGGCGCAAGGGAAATTCATATAAATAAATATTATTTCAATTGTAACTTAAACATCCTTTGCGCCACGTTATAATCATTATGTATATGTATATACAGAAATAATATATATAGAAAACAAGAACTGTTAGTACCTAGTGCAGGAATTTCCTAATGTATAATTCAACTATTATTGTGCTTAGATGTTCTTAATACTCGTTCATTCTCAATATATTATTGGCGTGCCGACAGAATTTCCCAGTTTCACCACGTAGAAAAGAAATTAGAAATGTAGTATTAGGATAGAAAAAAAGAAACGAAAAAATTAAATACGCCCATAAAAAATTTCTGAACAAGTCTAAAGGACAAAGAGGTGATTAGCACCTTTAGGATACACAGTAAAGAAATTTCACTAATGAATATATAACACTTCAAATGTTTTGTTTCAACTATGGAATAGTAATGTATATTTTAAATATAGCAAGTAACAAGCTCATTTCGGTCTCCCAAAAATGGAGGACCTTCAATAAATTCAAATAGAAACGTGAATATTGAGCAGACAAGATATTTCACTGGAAGTAGTATGTGACATTGTTTTGTACAATTAATGATATCGACATGAATTAGAATGGCTAGATAATTTTCCATTCGTTCATTATAATCTAATACCACATAATCGTCGGAATACCGAGTTTAATTTGTGTCATCGTTTATTACCGACAATGGACGATTCCACTGTGAGTCCAGTTTCTGAAAGTAATCTTTTGCGACTACGTACTGTTTGAGGAGATGTGCTGATTTGAATATGGCAGATGGTATTACTGTTTTCATTACTTGTACCACCAGTACTTATAGTCCTCTTAGTACTGCTTGGTGAGTCGGCGTTGCTCAGAGAATTTTTTCTCTTAATGCCGCCATTTGCTTCTTGCTTCACAGGAGCCACTGACGATCTTGTTTTTCGTGGCTGATAATCCGGCATTGCTTGCATTCTTTCTAATGCAGCACGTAATGGTAGCAAACCAACTGCGAATGGTATTTCCTTACTTGGTGAATATTCTGGAAGCTCTATACCAGTTTCACGATCTTCCAACATGTCAGACATGTCACCCCATAGTGCACGATTCACTGAAGCTATGGTATTTAATTTAGCAGGGACATAAGGGGGCACTTCTAGGTACTCCAATTTGTCATTTTTACTAGAACGTAATTTGCTGCTATTATTTCTTGATCTTTGATCGGTTTTGTTACTCAAACGAGACTTATTGGCATTTTTTTTCAATAATTTTGACGAGCTGCGTAACGTACGGGTATTGTGTGAATTTCTTTTATTGCTCTGTGATGAATTCATTGTATTTTCATCGGATATCCTTTGTTCCGATTCTTTAACGTTACGTTTTAGTTTGTTTAGCGTATCTGTTGTGCTATTAGAATGATCTTTTCTTGTATCTGTATGCTTATCTCTTGATCGTTGAATATCTGATGTTAAATCATTGTTGTTCACCGAGTCATCAGTGTCCTGATTATTCAATCGAGTACTTCTTCGCAGTGCAGGCACTGTTAATATGTTTGTTTTACACACAACACCGTTTGAATTTTCAATGCTTAATATATGATTGTCCATGGAAAATAGTTCTTTCATTTGTCGAATTTTTGTATTATTTTTTACGTGAGCTTTCTCCTTCTCACCATTCAGTTTGACACTTGAGTTATGTTCACTAGTGTTGCCATTTTGGCAAATTGCATCTCTTATCGTACAACCCACTACGGTCTCTATGTTTTCAGTACTTAAGCTCAATATGTACTCCGTACTTTCCATATCTAGAGATGTTGAAAGTGTTACTGGCGTATTATTCTCCGATGACTCTTCTAGTAAGTCAATGCAATTGGCAGTGGGTAGTTCAGGCGTGGCCCTATTAAAATGTGCCAAATTACTTCTGGATGAATCGGCTGACTTGCGTCTTTTATGTGTATAAACTTTCAGACATTTTCCTAATTTGCTGGGAGTATCTGTCAACTCGGATGCTTGTTGTGTGAAGGTTTCAATGTTTTTTTGAGTACATGGCAACATTAATGACATGGGCGTTTGCTCAGTATTAAAAAAATCACAGCACTGTTCATACAGTATCGGTTCTAATTTGCTATCTCCATTGCATTTTATATCATTATCGATATGCTCTATCGGGTTGTCTACACGATTATACATTTTTGACATTTGTTTTACTTTAAAGTCTGAATTCTTTAATGGTTTTTCGTTTCGTCTAAGCACAGGAGAACGTGGCACCGCGGATGCCTTTGCTGTGCTAGTTTCTTCTTTTCTAGCTGTGCATGTTTCTTCGTATAGTGTATGTTCGACAAAGTCATTTTCTGTATCACAATTCGTAGTACCACTTTGTGGAGATTGATTTCCGTCCGAATCAATATCACTGTTTCCATTGAACTCAAGTTCCAAATGGTTTTCACTACTTAAATTTCGATGGACTCTTACTTGAACACAATTATCTTCGTCGACATTAGTATCCTCATCGTCGTACGTGGCTTCCGAATATTCGAGTACTTGAACAGCCTTCTGCAAAGAATCTCTGATGATCTTTGTATGCGACTTTTCAATAGCATTTTGAGAATCCATTATTGTTCCAGCGATACAAGCTAATTCCTTCACCTGTAATTAATTATAAAAGTTTATATAATGGATCGTGCGTATAAAATAACCTATGCACAACGGTTACCTTAAATATTTTTGCTGCTTCCAATAACGATGGCAAGTGCTCCTGAGATATAGTAGTTTCTCCACAGTACATAAACTCGACCATAGCCTTCAGTATTTCAAAGTTTAAGTCACTTAGTAATATAATTGGCTCTTGACCCAGATCTTGTTCCAGCATTTCCTGTTTTTTTACATTGATACAAAACAACAGTTTTAAGATATATAAAAATATATCGACGTAGCTGAAACTTTATATAACTCATATCTTAAATAGAGATGTTACCTTTATTTAGGTAATTATTTCAATAACTAATATACATACCTCAAAATAAAGGCTGCAGGAGGCAAGTACCAGCTTGTGAACACGTAATTTTTGTTCTTCGCATATAAGAGTTACATCAACTAAAGCTTGTCGAGCTAGAAGACCACTGAATCTTTCCGTAACATGTCCTGCATGGCCAGGCCAATGCAGAACATATTCCTCACCACCCTCGACCATGGCTATTCCTGTACACGACATAAAAATAGGTGAAAATCTTCAAGGTAAAATCAAGATATTGTTTTATAAGCACATTCAATCCCCACAGTGCTTACCATTGAGAAAAAGTAACTGGATGCGTTCAAGTTCCTCTGTTGTCAGAAAATCAGGAAGATTCGTAGCACAATATGTGTTTTAAAACACAATGAAGCGTACGAAAGTAATTTTCAACACTGAACTCCAAAATAGTAAAAGGGTGATAATACTTAGCAAAAAAAAATGTCAAACACCATTCGAACCAAGAAACATTTATAAACTCGTCTACATCCCGAAGCGTCTATAATCAAAAATACGACTGACAGACTCAAAATCTCGCCATATTACCTCATAACAACTCAGAAACATCGACGCATACATCGCAAACAACGCGAGCATCTCGAAAGATCAGTGAAAAGCATGAAGTATTCGAAATGGAGAAATGGGGGTCAATCTTTGAGACCAGATATGAGTGGGGAGATACACAACGCTCCGGTTTTAGGCGATACCAAAAGCGTGGCGTTAAATCGTAGTGGCGAATCCGGGAGTAGGATTTTGTGATCATCGCCTCCGTTGATAATGCATATCCCGTCGTAGACGAGCTGAACGTGATCAGGAACGTGTAGCCTTGCCGGCAGAGGTTCTCCGCAACTTACCGCTGGTTACCAGAGCAACCCTAGAACGGGGCTGCTCATCAGATATTGACTAAATATTTTTTTTTGTAATCTTAAATTCGAGTGCCTCGTTCTAAGTGTTGCTTTGGGAACCAGCGATAAGTAGCGGAGAGCCTCTGCCAATCAAGCTAAACGTTCGTGATCGCGATCAGGTCGGCTACGACGGGATCTGCAGTATCGACGGAGGCGATGATCCCAATGCTCTACTTCCGGACTCGCAGCCGCAATTCAGCCCCATAATTTTAGTATCGTCTAAAACCGTAGCGTTTTGTATTTCCCGTTATCTCTGCTTCGTCGTTGACTGATGATAAGTAGAATGATCAGCAGCAATTCTTATCGTGGACTGAAGATAAATAAACTAAGGACCTTATCGGGTTTGGCGTGTCGGATACCTGCAACTCGAGTTACCGACTGAAACGTTAGTGTTCAATTATGTGTTTTTGACCCTTAAACTGTGCGTGCCTTGTGTCTTCGATTGATTGTAATGTTTGTAACAATTGTCGATTATCTCTATCATTATCATTTTCTTGAGAATTCCTGTCTCGGCCCTTCAGTCCACTTCATTTCTTCTCTTCCTTACTCTTTACCCTGTACTACCAATTCCGAAAAGGCGTAATACGGTGAATAAGTATATTTCAACGACGTCGTAGTCATCCTCTATGGTGCATGAAAATAGGGGCAGTGACTGATTATTAAAAGAAATTAATTAATTCACATCCGAAAAATGCGAATCATTAAGTAGCCTTGAGGGCCATTGGACTGTCACTGTAAAAGGACGTACCTGGTCCTGTCAACAGTAAGGAAATGAAATAAGGAAGAAGACTAGGATCAGACGCACCTGTCAATGACCAAGATTTTCAGTAAGTGATTTATTCCTCATATCTTTTTTTAAAATCCGATATAGACGTAAGCGACAAATCACGCACATGAAAGAATGGTGAAAAATGTTCAAAAACTCTAAAATCATATAGCGAAGGATAACAAACCATGCTGTACTGAGTATTAAAAAATGTCAATTTCCCTGGGTTAAAACTTGAACGTTGAATTTTGTTTACCTTATCTTAATAAAACTGGTAAAGCATACTGTATACGTATACAGCTTGTACACCGCGTGCACACATATATAAAGAGAAAAGGAAGTAGCAGTAAAGCGTAGAGAGACATAAAAATCCAAGGGAAACTTTTTCAAGAGTCGCACGTCGAAAATCATACTTCAGTAGGTACGTAAGTTTGGTTGATATACCAACGTATCAACTTCATACATATGTACATATATGCAAAGTACGTAAACTAGACGCAGCATGTGGTTTTGTCATCAGCAGTGAAAATTTATACGTCTCCTCGTCTCATTAAGCTCGTGTCTCGCGCGGGTCGTATGAAAAATTTCAGGAGCTTTACCACCTGCGGAGCTTTCTCATTTGTTGTCGCAATGGCGCAGAATATCGTTCAACTAATTTTGACAAAAATTCTCCACTCTTTTTATATCTGCGTATGGTACAATTTGTTCGGTTTGATTAAATTTTTACGATAAAAATAGGAATTTAAACGAAACTTTTTTTTGTTTTAAAAATTATTACGCAATCACGGCAGAACCATATTATTTCCTTCGTGTCTTGCAGGATTTAACTAAATTTTTTTAATTCAACGCGTTTGGTCCCTGGTGCACCTGAAATTTTATTGGGGCAATTTGTCCGACTACCTTCAACTTGGCACCTGAACGACCCGACTGCAGTTCTCGAGGATTGCCGAATCACTGCAGAAAATCTTGTCTTCTTCTATCCTTCTTATCTTACTCGTCGTTTTATCTTTCTCCATAGATTTTCTTCCTTTTTCATTCTAGACCAGCATCCACCACTTTGACCCCTATCGTATGTATATACTGACTCTTCTAAGAGGAGATCAACCCATGTACATATGTACCAGTGATGCTGCAAGTACCGATGAAATCCTGTGATCGAAACCTGGTGAGTATCGGTTCTGTTTGGTATCGTCGTATTTAGTATTTTTTTCATAAAAATATTTCCATTTACAAATACAATTTATTCTCTTTTAAAGAAAGCGATGCGAAATAATTTTTTTCACTTACTGTACTTTTTATCTCTTAGCGAATATAACGAATCGGAGTAATAATGACCAAGGGCAATAATATCTGTCAGCTCTGAAGCTCAGGGTGTCATGTAAATATCGCGGAAGCATTTGGCTCTTCAGGACGGTAGGTGAGGACGAAGGTTCATTCAATTCCATTTAATTTTACAGTTTCCATCGGGTATGAAAATCTGGAATGAAGCAAAGCTCTGGAATTATAATAGCAAAGCCGTGGGGAGTCGGATGCTCCCTGGTCCTTTATTCTTCCGGTCTCTTAATCCTTAGGCAAATACGATTTGCGAAATGAGAAATGCCAGAGTCCGTACGTTTAATAAAAGGTTATGGCGATATTTTTGCAAACTTTATTTATAAGTCGTGCGAATAACCCTAATCTAACACAAGATCGTAAAACTCGATGCCACAGTAATGACAATGTCTAATGATTTTTATTTTTACTTTTTTTTCTCTATCAAAATAATCATATCTCAATTGAAGATCAAATGCAAAAATCAAATATTCACTGATATCAATTTTATCGCTAATATATAGAACTGTATAGAAACTAATGATCCGGCGTTCACGTGCATTTGACATCCAGGAATTATCTTTGACAAGCAATGGAAATTGTACGGTAGCTGATAACGATAGTAGGTTAACGGATGTAGAAGTCAGAATGGCGTACACCGGAAGTAAATATAGATCTGTTATTTCTAGAGGCACGTTTGTAGATACGGGTATGTAGGAATGTATTGGCAGATATTTGCATGGACGAGGTATTCTGATATCCGACTTTTTCTACTTATTTTGTTATCGATAGAAATTCAAAATGTCGCTGAAAGAATTGACGTAGGAATTTATCGATTGGCTCTTTTTTTTCTACATAAAAATATATGTTTTTGCATCGATGTGGATATCATCCAAATGGATGAAATATAAAGTTTAGAGGAGTTACGTCCCAATGGGGAACTATGCGGTTTGACGTTACGTCATTTTGGGTCGCTGCCTTTCAATATTAGAAAGGGTTCCTTTTGCACCCCTTGGGAAAAGCTTGTGTCGTTTGAATCCACTCTATATTGTCAGCTATATATATATACCCAGTGCGAATATTGGCTTGTGCGATTTTCGCGAATATTTTGCCTTTTGCATCTTTCTCCTCAAGTTCAATCTACTATTTCGTATCCGCCCTTAGGATCGGTCGTCGCTCGGGAATATTCTTCACTCGTATCTTTAGCTTTTGTCCTGGAATGCTTCTTGGATAAGAGTGATAGTGGGTGATGGAAGGAGAGAGAGAGAGAGAGAGAGAGAAGATTCCTCCAGGAGATGAGATCCGTATGGAGTCCTTAGTTGGCTGCAATATTGAATAGAGGGAAATTGAAAAAAAGGGTTGAATAATGGATTGCAGGGATGAAATCTTGATTTAAAAATATTGTAATTTCTATTTGTTTGTAATTTTTTCTTGCTTTTTTTTCGTATTAATAATTTTTCTTAGCTTCTTTTTTTGTCTATTGGAGTCTTTATCTTTGGCATCTATAGATATTTTTTGTCTCGCGTAGCATCTATAGATATATCGGGCGTGTCGCTTGTATAATTCAAGGGCGAAGGTAACGGAGAACCGATGGCCAATGCATTTATGACAGGAAGGGTATCAATATTTCATCTTGGTTGGGTTTTTTCTTTTTCCCAAAAAGAGAGAAAATTCCTCAGTTACACCCTCGTAACACCCTGGGAACTTACTAGCGCCCAACATCTTGGCCTCATACCCCTTTATTCCTTTCGGTGGCTATGAATAAATCAAGAGGATTACTAAGGGTCGTATCACATGTCGACGAAGGATCGTGGTGAGAATCGTTGGGTGATTTTCGATATTTTAATTAAAAAAAAATATTTTTTTTCCGTTGCCTTTTTTTGCCTGTTTCTTAACAGTGTGAAACTTTATGCAAAAAATCTTAGTGCTAGTTGGCGAGCTTTAAAAAGTTTCGAATTCTCGGGACACGTGAAACTCGGTTTCACGTGAAAACGGCAGCTTCTACGTGGGAAAGATAATAACGAGGTCGAAAACTTTGGCATTAATGAATGGAAGATGCCAAGAAATTAGATAACGTTCGCGGGCTCTTTCGCAAAATGTTTTAACGATAAATTCACTTTGACTCTGCCTGCACGAAAGTCTTAAGTAAATTTCGCAAATCCCCTCCCTTACTGTATTTCCCATTTACGATAGATTGGAAGCTTTGCGATTGTTCGAAAAATTATTTTCGAAAAAAAAACCGTGCTTTCCATCTTTTTTTCACCCGAGCTCCGTATACGAAGTACGTACATTCAAACGGAGAAATTTGTAGACTCGAAATGGCTTTCGCGTGTTTGTCCAATTCCATGAGAATGGCAGAGGGGGAAAAAAAGATGGCAGACGGAAGAAAAAAGAAGAAATGAAAAGATTATGGAAAACATCCAGTATTCGATGCTCTTCGGCGATGAAACTCGTTTCGAAAAGTCGAGATCGGAACGCGCCTCGTAACAGCGGGTGACTTGCCGATTTATCGTCTCGGCTGCTGTATCTTTCGTAGAATGATGGATGCTCGTGAGATGCCACGCACAAATTTCTTTTCTTAAGCGATTTCAACCCTGCGTGAGTATCAGGCTCATGTTTTTAGGGCATAGGTTTTTTTTTCAAGGCTATGGAAATTCAGCATCCGTCACCATATTGCTCAAAGCTGATCATATATACACACACTTGTACGCCTACGGGTATATCAGGATAGTCTTCATTGCTCTTTCCAAGCGTGTTTTATATCTACTGCCTTACTCAATCTCTTACGTGACATACATGGTGGACACACGTGAGCACGTAAGACGCTAGAAATAAGGTGAACTACCCCCAAAGGGAGGGTCGGCAACTCCAACACTCCCGGTGGCTGTACTATATACTTTCGAGAAAAACTTGGAAGTCTTTACTTTTTTTTTATTTACCTTTTTTTTATTTACTTTCTTTATGTAATAACTTTCTTATACTTTTTTGTCGTATTCCTCCTTGTACTTCCCCTCTTCGTGAAATCGATGATCTCGAAGGGTCGACGAATGGCAAATCGTTCGGACGACCTCACGTCCTCGTGCTTCGGGGTTCGAATCTCTAAAGGGGGTAGTTTGTGTCGGCTAGGCTGATCCGAAGAGATTATTGGCAAGTTGCCAAGATCTTTTTAATGCGGCGCCTATGTACTTTTTTTTTGTCTTTCTCTAGATTCATCCGACCACTTCGTTTCGCTATTCCTATGCATTTATCTGGATACGCGATAGCTATGGTCTTATTGTATACGCGAGATCTGTTTAATCCACGATAGAATCGAATTTTTTTTTAGATGCTTAAAAAAAATTCATGCATACTCCAGGGATCTTATCGTTGGTCCTTTGTGGGGATAATAATATCTTTAGGCAATTGAACTGAAATTCTTTCTTTTCAGAATCAATTTGGATCGCTATAGAGGCTTCGTGGTATTAGGGTATTTTTGTTTTTAACTTTTTAAACTTTATAATCTTAAATTCGCTGGGAGATTACGTTTTGGCTTTTGGTTCAATTATGCCGTAACAGAGGATACATTTTATTTTATCTCCGGGAAACGAGAGTTTGGTTAGTCGATACGATTTCAAGGACTTTCGTATATAAGGCGGGCTGGGTTTTGTAATATCGAGAAACGGAGACGCCATCGAGCTCGATGATAGAGGCTAGAATTAAAGTGAATTTAATTTCTGACAAATAACCTCGCGCCCGAGTTTCCGGAATTTTTCGACCTTTTTTTCATCGAGGTCGTCATCCGGCAGGAGATTGGCCAATGATAAACGAGCTTGCACGGGATTCGAACTACTTCCTCTACTGTTGATCGATATGTACGTATAGTATATATATAGATATGTCGATAGGTATTAACTGTCGGTACGACGGGTAATTAAGTCTTCGGCTACCTAATTCATAGTAAACTTCGAAATGAGATTTCTAGGTTTTTTTACTACCCTTAAATTTTTCAAATAATGGACGGTCGCGTCTCTTGTGAAAACTTTGACGTTAAAAATACGATCGAAGCGAAGAGACTGTGAAATTGAATTTTCTTTTTGACCAGGGGATGCAGGGTTATAAAATTTGGTGTCGATGTAAAAAAAATGTTTAATAATTCAGGCAACATTTTACGGCAGCAACGAGGTCTGATTATCGAGTTTGCTAGAAACTTTAAACGTCGGCATAAAAGAGTCTAGTGATAGGCACGATAATTATCCCTAATGCACCACCTGTTTTGACTAGAGCTAACGTGCTACGAGAGCGCAATAATTAATGATCAGTGTTAATCCACAGGAAGGATAAAAATAATTGGCCGTTCGTAACGGCGCCTATACGTGAAATCCCCTGGACGACCCTCGAGGAAAAACTCCCTTAAATCTTATTAAAAAATAAATTTGACGACCCATAAGGGATCAATAGGAATCCATTCCTCATTCTCACGGCTGATCCTGGGACGAGGTATGGGGATTTTTAGTCCTTTTCATGCTCAGCGTCCCTAAGGGTTGATGCCAGAATTTGAGAATTCCCATGGAGATAAGTTTTCCGGTCAATTCGTATTTTTCCTCCGGAAACTTTTTATCCTCGCTAATAATCTTTTGCAATTTACCTCGCGACACTTTCTTCCGCTGCATCTTTGCGGATTCACCGTGCGAGGGTTCATCCCGTCTTAACGGGGGTTGCGCGCGCAAGGGTGGTCCTGATCTTCTTCAGGGTCTACGGGTATCGTAGTGTGATGCACGGTGGCGCCGTGCCGCGGGCAAACCTCGTAAACTCAGGAAGTAGGCGAGCACTGTGCTACGGGTCAGTCGTGGGTGCAGTGCGTGCGAGAGCACCGGTTAGCGAGAGCTGCGCGAATTGGAGAGACCGGCGTGGATTGGAGTGCGCGGGGTTAGGTCAGTGTCACATTCTGATGGATATTATAAATATAGGAGAAAGAGAAGGAGAAGATAATTTTTATTTATAATTTCATCGTACCTTCACTGTCGCAATTGTGGATCTACCATAACATCATGATACCCATGCACTTCGTGCGTAGATGCTTAAGAGCTCTATGGGGTTGATTGGCATTTTTAAGCACACCCTTTGAGATAGCGATACGCGGGGTTGTATTGGAGAGTAAAATCAAGTAAGGGAAGATTTTGACTTAATATTTAGAAAAAAGATAATGGAGGCGAGTGATTAATTTGTAAGGGTTTTCATTAAGAGTTGGACTTTATTAGATTTTATTAATTCACGACCTCTTGTCGAATTATATTTAATTTTAGGGGGAATTTAGTTTAACTTTGTTTTTGGGGATGTAGGTTGTTTTTATTATTAGAGAAATCATTGGAATATTTCTTTTTCTCTTTGATATGTATATCGACTGTGATCGGGAGCTCGTATACGATCGAGAACATAGCCTTTGTACGAATAATGGGGAATTGGAATCCGTTTGGTTCGAATCCAGGGTGTAACGGGTTTTAATTCCGATTGGATTGGTCCTCTTAACGAGGAGGATGATCCGTTACCTATACTATGTTTACACCTTCGGAAGTCTAAGATCAATTGTCTTTCTCTCGAGAGAGATTTCCTGTTTATCATCCCCTTTGATCGTTCTCCGATCTCATTCCCACAGGACAACGTAAAATCCACAAAATAGAAGTTCGTCCGGTAACTTTAGATGCTGCATCTTTACACACAAAAGAAATTCCCATCTTGCCGTAAGGAACCGCGCTCGAAATATCCCGTGGGATATTTCTCATCCGTTTAACATTTACGTTGGGGCTTCCCCGGGTTATAGGAGGTTTCTCATCGCTTTTTTTTTTCTTGAAAAGAGGTAAAATATGATTTTTCGTTTTAAGAAACGAAAACCAGTGCTCGTACGTTACGTATCTTGATATCGCTGGATATCACGTAATGTGAAAGCGTAACGTGACCTAATATATATTTTTTGAAAATTCATTTCGTCGTATTTCTTTATCATTGCTCTTTTTTTTGCTCCAGAATCGGACCGTGTGATCTTTGATCAGGACGCGTGATCTGCTGTCGAAGGGGTTGAAGGAGGCTCGGCACAGTGGAGTAGTGCGCGAGTCACGAAGGGGTGCACGATGCCCCCCATAATAGGGGAGACTCTGCGCTTATGGTTTCTCTCGGCTTTGGTAGTGCATGGAGCTGTAGCAGGAAATCCGGACGCGAAACGCCTCTACGACGACCTCCTCTCCAACTACAACAAGCTGGTGCGTCCTGTGGTGAATACCTCGGACGTGCTTCGCGTGTGCATCAAGCTTAAGCTTTCGCAGCTCATCGATGTGGTAAGTCTTGAGACGATCTTTTTTTTTTAATCATACCCTGACAGTCTTTTCGTCGCGATTTTGTAATTTTATTTTCTTCCAAACCCAAACGTGAATATCGATAACGCGCTATCGATCTCCGTCGGCAAAGATATTGAGAAAATGAAAAATTAATTTTCTCAAAATTATTTTTCGCTTTTACTTTAAGCTCTGTCATGAAAAAGATAACCAGGGATAATCAATGTTTATAATCTTGGCATTTTAAACCGGATGAGCTTTTCACGGGTCCGCGACGAAGCAATTACGATTTAAATGGATTACGCGATCAAAGAGACTTTATCCTTATGAAATTCCTTTTTTTTTAAGAGGGTGAACTGCAGGGGATGAGAAGGATACGAAACACTGTTCTTATTGCTGGGAATAAAATTTCTGCTTTATATCTCTATAGCCTGTGTTTTGCGTGTATTGCTTCCATTTACGGTTTCTTTCTTAAGAATTTTTTTTTATTATTAACATTCTTGTCGAGTATCGTTAAATAAAAGAGGATCACTTATCGGTGGGACTGTACCAAATATTATTTTCGGGTACAGATTTGTCAAATTTTGAACCTCAAATTGTTTTCTACGGTAAAGTCCCACATTCGATTTTTTTTTGTAATTCGTGCAATTTAATTACAGGCTTTGGGTAGCTCTAGGTAATTCGGGTATTTATAATTGAGGCGTGAAAACGATACACGGATCCGTACTAATTATTTGCGTTATCATGTGCAGAGAATTTTTTTTTTATAGCTAATTCAAAATTTACATGGCTGTACATAATTTTTTTCCTATGGACTCCCTTGCTGATATTCGCAATCGGCAGACTCGAAGGACGAGGTTCAATAAGGATTTTAATAACAAAGAAAAAAACACGAGAATTTTTTTTATCCATACATAAGCGCAATTTCACGAGAATTTTCCGTCGTGGAAAAATTGTACGACAGATTTATACAGTCGTGATAGTGATGGCTGCCCGAGGGAGCCTGTCAGTAATACGGTACAACGAGAACCAGCTAATATTATACAGTGACGTAAGAACAGTATACGGTATCGGTTCTAGCGAAAGAGCAGGTAAAGGGTAAGGAAATGAAAATAAAATAAAAAAAAAATACGTACGCGATTCCGTCTGCATCGTTTGTTCGTAATTCGATTAGTCTGATTCCCCCTCTTCGTTACACGTCCGTTAGCGCGTGAGCCATGTTTCGATGTTAATGGGGTTTTGAAAAAAAAAATCTCGAAAAAAAATAAGGCGTAGGAGGGACGTGTAGGACTCGTTAAAGTAGAGGAGATAAAGATAGAAAGAGATAAAAAGGTATAAAAAAAAATCCTGTCGAACCCGTTGTAAATTGGCAGGTTCGTTTCAACTGTAACACCCGGTATCTTTTTCTTCTTCAACGTGAGACGGCATCTCGGGCGTCGAAGGAAACGTCGAGTTTACGAAATTGTCTGCTAGAGGCGTCCGTCGCTCTGGTCGTGGGCAAAGCTGCGCGCGCAGCTGTCCCGTGATGCTTTGCGAGTAAGTGGAAAAAAACCAGCGGCAACCCAAAAAGAAACGGAAACGCATAAAAGTACCGGGACTCTAAAGGATTAATGTTCGGCCGTACGTATAAGGCTGAGTTCACAGTCGCCGGCTTTCGGTTTCTTGTGTTATTTATTCTTCTTCTTTCTTTCTTTCGTATAGTTCCTTTTCCTGTCGCGCTATAACGATAAAGCGTGGCTTATGGCCTTTCGCAAATGAATTGTGACATAACGCACGTGCAACCCTACGCCTGGATCCTCTAAGCATTACGAAACGTATTCTTCGAAGCTTGCCGGCCGGTAACGGTGTCCTGGTTTTATCGTACTCGTAAAGGCTCGTTCACACGTCGTTAACTCTCTTCGGTGTCACGTCGCGAACTAAACCACTCGACTATGAAACCGTGTCGATTTTAACATAACGCAGAACGGGATACGAGATGGGTCGAAGCATATGGATGAAAAAAGAAAATGGAGGTGCGTTGCCGCGAATAACATTTTTATCGGACACCGTTCGCTAATTACGTATGTCCAGTAAATAATTAAGGGTGTGTATCGCTTTCGATAGGGGATGAAATTGTGTTGCCACGTTGCCGCTCGAGAGGTCGTCAGGCGGAGTGGAGATGATATTGCTGATATTTTGAACTAGATGGAGAAGACGATCGGGCAACGCGGAGAAAGGGGTGGGACGGTGTCAAGGGGTGGCGATAGTGGCATTGATCGAATCGAATGGCAGGGGTGGAATGAAATTATCGGATTTCAGTGTGAAGCGTTTAGTGAAACCGCGGGAACTTATGTCAGCTGTTCTCGTAAATTTTATTTGCTCGGTTATACCGGGCCAGGGCCGTATAAAGCTCGTGCATACCCTGGACGTTGACAACACAGTGTATATTGATTAACAAATTTTTTTTTTAATTAAATTAATCACACCGCATAAGATTAGACCTTATCGGCCTAATGTAAATATCGTATAAATAAATAAAAAAAATAGAAAAACACAAAAACAATCAATAAAAGCTTATTGACATAAAGTCCATCCAATATACCCATTATCGCTCGAAATGCCGCTTAAATTCGGAATCGATAGCTCGACCATTCGCAGTCTCCCTGAAAGGCTTTTGTTAGTCAAATATAATTCCCATAGCAGCCACCATAAACCCTTACCTTTCCATCGGTCACGTTTGAATTCCCATACGTTTCATGTAATTTCATGAGAACGCCGCATAAAGCTTTATCTTTCGCTGTCGTTCACATAGAAATTCATGCAATTTCGTATCAAACTCACGTTTATGACTTTCATGAAAGTTTGACGCTCTTACCCCCCTTCCTCCCCCGTACCACCCCTCCAACCCCCTTGCCAACACCATCCCACGATCTCGCAGACACCTCGTCCCCTGTGACACCTTTTCGAAATCAGTCCCCCCCTTACTACTCGCCCCCCCCCCCCCTCGTGCCACCGAATTTCAATTTGCGCAACACAACCAACTCTACGTCTCGTTGCGTCACGCGCTTTTTTCTACGTACCAAGAGACGAGTACGCACGTGTGACTCGTAGAGCTTGCAGGATATTTGAATATGGCGCCGGTATTGGTGTATACATTATGTAAAGTAGTTCCTGATTGTCCCACAGCACCGGCGGCACTGCACAACGTTATCCCGTGACCATGTATACATATATATATATTTGCCTTCGTTACGTTGCGGATACGTACCGGTATGTATAAATATATTGTATATGTTATATACGTACTCAAATATGTTGGTGCATAGTGTGTAGAGTATATATCGGTATATGAATATATATATATACACACAGCCGTGGCCTAAGCATCGCTATTTATGGCAGGAGCGTAAAGCGCGGGTGGCTTGCAAGGGGTATTTCCCACCTACCATATTGTCAGTACAATTTGTCATAAGTCTCCTCCTTGCACTTTACGTGCAACCCTCGGCGATACATGTACGATAACACATTAGCCACACGAGCGTGGCTTTTGCCGGACTGTGAACGTGGCTCGTGGCTCGTTATTACTATATTACCAATTAAGGGTCGGCGATACGGTTTGTCCCTGTTATCAGTAGTATACCTGGCCAAGCGGTTGGCCGTTATCATTATCGCATCGTGGGGTTAGGTTGGATTTTGAAAGATTTATTTATTTTTTTTTACGACAGTCTTTAACTTTCGCATTATTGGCAGTGAAACGGGGGGGGGGGGTCGGAGGGGTGGGTCGCTTGGTTTTACGACTCTTAACCGAGTCTTGGCGTTTCATGATAACGATGAACTCGTGATAACGTACCTGTACGCACGTGATACGTAGTGCAGTGAATGCAGTCCGTGATAACACTCGATATCGCGATATCTTCGTGTATTGGATTCTTACTTTTGAAATGGACTATATTCTCTGCATATTCCATATGGTACTTTAAGCTTTCCTGTGCTCTCTGCTTGCGACGTGTGTGTGTATGTGATCTTTGTAACTCGCAGTACCGTAGGATAACGGCCTGTTAAAGATAGAGAGGAGAAACGTGTTTTTTATCGGATTTTCAAAATTTCACAAATTCTTTGAATATTATTATTTTGGTACGTGCCTGGATATCCGTGGGTTGGTTTTTTTTGTTTTGAATTTAATGTGGAAACTTTGCAGTCCACCGTGCTTGGGTGCATTAACGAGGAGAACAGGCAGGGGTGGAGCAGTCTGTGCTTGACGCGTAAATGTGCGTACACACGTGCAACGAAGCACCGTAGAACGTTAATAATGCACGGGTGACGATTCTTCCCGAGAAATATTATCGTGCTGCGAATTTACGTCAGGCGGAAATATATAAATTGCGCAAGGGCCGTCCCACCGTGGTCCGGGACCCCCTGGCGGGCTCAACCGTAACCAGAGGGTGATCGTTTCCCGTTCTCTGTCGTGCTTGAAAGTGGTTGGCGTCAATCGACGAGGTATTCTGCGTGCGTGACGGATCAGGCGTGTGCAGAAACGTTTTGCGCTGAGTTTGCCTCTTTTTATTTTCGTTTTGTCCATTTGTTTAGCTTTTTTTTCTATTTATCTCTGTTTACGTCACTCTCGAGCCATCTCTCATTATGGGAAGGGGGAGTAGTAATACGTGTATCCAGTGACTTGACTATCTTTTTGTCTCTGATTGTCGCGTCGTCCCGGTATGGTAATACGTGTCAGGGTCCTGTGGGAATACGAGAAAGGAAATTAGCCTGGAGAATAAAAGCAAGAAATGCTTTCAGGACGCGTCGTGCATATGAGCAATGGTTATGGGAAAAGTGGTGAATTCAGCCGGGACTTTAGAACGGGGCTGAAAACTTTTTCGCGGGTGCCACAATTTGCAAAATTTTCATGATTTGTCACGGGGTCGTCTATGAATTGTCAAAAAAAAAATAATTTCACATCTCGCTAAACATTTTCCATGCAATTTCATTGCCAATTTTGAAGTCCGATTCCTATGGGACGGAAACGCATACACATACGGTTAACATAATGATTAACCGCGTGACAAATTTACGCGCTGCGCCCACCTGGTTTCGCAAATATTTTTCGCAAATTCTATTTTCGCGCGGGTCGACGCGAAGTGCGAATTAAAGTGCAGTTCGGCATAGCGGGTTATGTAACTCATGGTTATCGGGAAAACGACGGCGGTAAGTGCGGGGCTGTCCCTGTTGTGCACGTTGCTCGGAGGCTGACGCTGGGCGATTTCTTTAAGGCGGAATTTTCACGTCAACGACAGCCGTTGGAAATATTTGATTTCTCGGCAACCGGGATACCCACGAAGACCACAGAGTGTCGCTGAGATTTGCGAAAGGGGCGAAGCGAAGTTCGTTTCGAGGGTGGGTGGGTGGGAGACACTAGAGTGGCGGATGTACGCGACGTCGAACGTTCGCGGAACAATGGGCGAGCCGAAAGCTTGAAGAAACGAGTGGCAAGTGAGTAAAGTTGGCGAATTTAGCCACTTGAAGGTGCCGCTTTTCTACTTGGCGTCGCGACGTTCCCCATTAAAATTTCGTTAAACATTAGCGAGCGGCTGGGCGCGTTCGTATCTTAACCTGTCGAGGCTAAACGGGGTAGTAAAGGTACGATAAAAAGGTTCGAGGACCTGAAAGACTTCGGAAGTACGTACAATCAGAAGCCAATACTTTGGAAATTCGTTATTGCAATTTGCTCGTAATACGTGGAGCTCGGGTTTTCGCTATGCATATAATAATATCAAAACTTTATATCGCGTCACTGAAGTGCTCTAGGTCCCAAATCAATTGCTTCATTATTTCAATATTAATTTCCACCCTTTGGCACTGACAATTTTTTTATCCGATTAATCGACGATTCGGTATAAGGGTTGAAATTTTGAAAAAAATATTATTCTCTCTCTTTTGAACAAAATTATATAATCTCATTGGTCCGACGGCGATTGTTGCGGTAATTTTAATGTCACCCGTTACTGCACAGTATCTTTATCCAAGATTTTATCGTCAACCCTTATCCCTGCGTACATCCTTTCTTTCTGAAGGAACCACGTGCGTCTCCTGAACAGGCAACCCTCGCGAAGTAAATTGCCCCTGAAATACTGGAGCGTCTCGGAGATAACTGTCCCATCACGAATTTCTCTTTCCTGCAATGGGACGCTGGAGAGACGTCGAGAATGAGTAGCGAACCATAGCGACGTTAAAGGGTTGGCAAAGCGGCGGGGGTGGAGGGGTGGTATTCCGACATCCCGTGTATAATTACATGGGCTTCTTTAGTGAAATTGACTAGGTTTAAATTACTCAATTGGCATCGTCAAGGAATGTCTTTGTTAATGGAAAAACAGAATGAAGGATTAATGACGTCATCAATCTTACGAAATGTAACTTCTGTCTGCACTCGAATGCAGCGCGCACGGCTGAGTAAATAAATGAAGCAGGGAGAAAAGTAACCTATAAATATGAAAGCAACAGTCTCAACAAGCGTCTTGGTCTTTATTGGGTATGGTAATACGTATACATATGTATATATATACCACTGGCACGTAAAACGATTCAATTTCACAGCGTCTAAACGAACTAAAGACAGCTGGGACGCGTCGCGATATTAAGGCGTCGAAAATGAATATTTTATTTAATATCTGCCGTTCGAACTCTTCGATATATTATATTTGCCATCCCTTTGCGCTTCCTACTTGAACACCGTGTATGTAGCTCGGTATTGGTTACAGGTTGATGGCTGCGTATGTGTAAATAGATATATATATATATATATATATATACACACTATCGCGGGCACTTACTCCTTCCGAGTCGTATTACACTCGGAGAACCGGATAACGTGACTTTTACTCTTGACGTTTCGCATCCGCAATCGCATCGTGGTGAGATCTCTCGGTGGGGAGGGTGGGAGGGGGTTGGGGTGATCGATTGTCCGTGGTTATTCTTTTCTTTTTTCTCATATCTTTGGAGAAGGGCCTAAGAAATGCTGTATCGGTTCTAAGAGATAGTATAGCGACTGCGAAGGAAGAGTTAAACGGCAAAGGAATTATCTATCAGCTGGGTTAAAGCGATTAAGGCTCTACGAATGACTTTCTCTTGGCGTCTCTCGCTCGCTCTGTCTCACTCTCGTTCCTCTTTTGCTGATTTACGTGTTCCCTTCTCTCTCTCTCTCTCTCTTTTCCACCATTTCTGCCGGGGATCGGACGTCGGAGTGATGGAGTACCAGAAGCTGGCCGTAATTGCATTCCCAAATTATCATCCCTGAGCGATCTTCCATTCGCCGGGGGTTTCGCTCCTTGTTCGTTTATTCCGAAATAACGTTTCGGTAATTTCCTCGGGCGCTGCCATCTACCGGCTGGCGCTCGAAGCTGGATACTCGTCGCGAATACGTTTCCAATACAGCGAAAGTAAACGGCAAAGTATTATAAGGACTCTGAATGCGTCTGACCGTACCCGTGATTTTCTACTGTCAGACGTAACAGTCCCTGTCTGGCCATTCACGTGTCACATCTACTTCTCGAAGCAAACAAACCGACGTCGTAACAGCCTCCACTCGGTACCATATCCAGTTGCCGCTTCTCTGTTCGGTCGACTTTCCTAAAAAGGACGTAAGCTCGTAGGAAAACATAATGGCTCTCTCTTTCTCTCTTTCTTTCTTACTCTCCCTTCCATCTGCTTCTTCCACCCTTGAGGCCTGTAACAGTATACGACGCCTTCCCTTAATTCCTTTGCGTTATTTCATCCCTCGGGCAGTCGACTATTCGTTCCCGTTTGTCGGCTCTACCTTTTCTTCACTGGCAACCCTCTCCCCTACACCCACCCACCCTGGGGCGCCACTTTCTACCCGAGCACTGTAACTGATAAGGGCGAACACAGGCAACTGGCCGCTTTCACCCTCGCCACCCCTGATATTTCCTTTCGTCAACGAAACCCACATAGCCACAGGCTCCAGGATATTGCTCGTAGGGATGCTGGAATGAAAACTTTGTTGGAATATCTTTTTCTTTCTTCAACCCCTATGACTATTCATTTTCCGACTTTCACCTTTTTTTACTCAAGTACTTCAAATTAACCCTGTTTACGATCAAACAGCGTTTCTGCCCTCGTGAGCTTGTTTTTAAACTTTTACCCTCAATCCTTGATTTATCTAACCCTTACCTCCCCTCACTACCTACCCCCTTTTCTAAGCCCACGAAACTTGTATTCAATTTCCTTAACCGGTACTACAGCTTTATCGGGCAAAGCGGCGTCTCGATCAATGACAGCTAACGCACAGCCATTTCAACCCCTAACGATACTTTCTCACCGAAAACGTGGCGGCTACGAATATTTCGGTCTGTGCAGACAAGCCGATCGATATTCAGGCTGGATAGCGATTTCAATGCTGTTTCAACGGACAGTGGCGGCTGCTTTGAATATTCGCCAAATTTCACGCTAATAATAATACCACGTATTATCGGCAGGTCTCTTGTGTCAATGCGGCTCCTCGGTAACAATTTTTCTATTAAGAAGATATCTATAGGCACGATGGTCGTAGGGGTCGGGTAGGGTCGGATTTTTTATTTTATTTTTTTTTATCGTAATTGTACAGCGTCCCTGTGTATTCGTTGCTGTTGACTTTAAGCCGAGTATTCACGTCGCGATTGACCTTGCAAAAAATTACCGAAATCATCTCGCTGACTACGTTCGAATAACTTCGTACATCGCGTTTATTCGTGCGACCGTAGGCGGTTGCGCAGTAGTAATGAATTTCAGTGGTTGTAACCAGACGGGTCCCCGGACAATTTTGGACCGTCGGTTTAGACGACTATTTCACCGGAGTTTCTCGCTCGCCGAAGCAATAAGAGTACTCGGTAACTGCACTGGCTTCCCCATGCAAAGCTACGACATTTACAGGATTAAGTTTATAGCTACGAGCCTCTCCTAGATTAGTCGCACTGAAATTCAGCTGGTTAATTTCTACGGGGTGTTACGTCATGTCTGTGTAGTTAAGGCTTTGTCCACTTGTACCCGCTATGATACGCGCGAATTTATTCTAGGCATACACGCGCGGGGATTTTCAGGGGGCCGGTGTTTTTGTTTTTGAAAAAAAAATCTTTTGGGGAAATTATTTTTGAACATTTTTTTTCACTCCTTTCGTATACCTCGAATGAAACGAAGGCGTAAGGACTGAAATCGTCATCTGGCTCCTGACGGAGAATTGGTCATTAATGACACTGCAATCTGAATGATCTAATTTATTATCAGCACGGCTATAGTACGGTGGAGTCGAACATCAATGTGATAAACGAGCGCTTCCGGCGGCTGTCTCGGAATTTTCCGACGATTAATTTCAGCCTGGAATTGGTTGGGCATTCTGGGTATTATATCGCTCGTCATCAATCCCATCGAACCGTTATCAATGGCGTTGAATATTTTTTATCAAAAAAAGACAAAAATAATCAAAAATAAAGTGACTCGTATTTTCGTGCGAAAGAGCGGGTTTCGAAAAATTCGCTTTGACAGCCTCGCACTGTTCCTGTTATCTGAGAATTCGTCGAGTGGAAGATTTATGATTACCGATTAATTGGCATCTTAATTACGAGGGTGGATACGTATCGTTAATTAGGTACCACGAAAAAAGTTTTTTGGAAAAAAAATAAGTCATCGAGATTACATTAATATCTACTAATTGTTCCGGAAGAAAGGGGAACATACGAAAGAGGGATGGAAATTGACGGGGAGATACGAAAGTGGGTGGGGGGGATGAATGCCAAATAAACGTAGGAGGGAGGCTCAGAGCTCGATGGAATTTCTCCATTTTCTTTTATTACAGTGCCTTTCCACCGGAGAGGTTAAAGGCTGATTTCAAAGTGAGTTTCGCCGGTGTATACTTACTCGAGGTATATTGTTTTCAAGCTATTTATATATCGGTACAGATAACTATATAAATAAGTACATAGTCGCTCATGTACAACTACGTACCGAGGTCAAAGGCCACAGGCAAAGAGCCAGAAGGGCCGCAGGGGTTTCGGAGTGGCAGGAAATATTTTACCGAACACGATTTCAACGTCGTTTTGCATCTAGCCGGAAGCACTTGCAAAAAAAAGAAAGAAGGAAATTTAACTTACATAAAATTTCGGATAACTTTGCCAGAATCGAAATTCCCGGAAACTTTTATTGCCGTGATACAAAAAATAACCATCGAGTCTCTCTCTCTCTCTCGAGTACACTGTTTAAATGTAACTGAAGAAATCGAAAACCTATATCAAAGCCACCTATATCAAAGCCGAGGTGATGCTGAGAAAGTGAATTTTGTTTTTCGAAACAAGGGATGAAACCACCCGATTAACACGGTCGTTTTGTGTAGTATTAAGAGGGAGAGCAGAAAAATGCCACTTGCAATTCTACGTATTTTTAGAACGCGATCGTTCAGGGCGATGAAAGGGGTAAGGGGTGTTGTCAGGAAAAATGAAGCTTTTGCAACAAAGCTTTCTGATTACCGTGGCAGTATAGTGAGAGAGAGAGAGAGAGAGAGAGAGAAAGAGAGAGAGAGAATACCTTGTAAAAGGAATAGTAAGAACAATACGAACAACCCTGAACAACCGGTACGCACCCCTATATGCATACCGATTGCCCAATCGACGCGTAGATATACGAATGGGGATGAAATCGTACACGGCGGTTGATCGCGTGCAAGATACACCCCCTCCCTCCCCCCAACCCTCCCTCCCCCCATACCTCGTAGGAACGAGTCCAGCCGTACATGAAAAGACCAATCATCCCTCATACGGGACCATTAACGTTTCAATCGGGCCGTGACAACCCCCTGAATACATGTATATTCGCTGGCGTGCATTGTTCTTGAAATTCCAGTCACGTGACCGACTGCCGTCGGAAGCCATTAAAAGAAGAAGTACCATTATCGAGATTAACGTTGACTCTTCCTTTTGTCAACCCTTTGTCGGAGGGTAACCGGAGGGATGATGCTGTGTGATTTTTTTTCATCCCCCACCCTGTAGATTCAAATCGCAGACGGTTTATCCACGTTCAGTCACTCGAACTCCCCTTTGCTCTTGATGACGCTAAATAATTGCAAAACTTTTGGCTATACCGTTTCAGGGTAAAAATGACGTAACGGGTGTCCGTTATCAAATCTTCCATTTTATTCTCGGCCGATCTTCCCTTATCAGCCGCAACATTCTCGACCCCCGCTTCAATCTATGGGCTCTCTTATCACTGTAAATAGCGAGTTCTCCTTGTCGCGTTAACGACTCGCTTGACGATTAGATTTTGCTAGGCTGCTACTGTGGCCGCGGGGAAGATGCTGCGATGATGAGGAACGCGAGAGATTAAGAGAAAGAGAGAGAGGACGACTGGGTGGAGTCGAGGGAAGATTAAGAATGATAAAGGAAAGTGTTTAAGAGATTCACCAGTGTTAACAAGTTTTGTGGTGAATATGTATATATGGTTATTTACACGCGTACTGGAAGATCTAGTTACTTCGTTCTACTCCCTAGTAATTATTCAGGGTTCGTGATTCTGGGGAATTTTCGTTTAAACACATAATTCGTATATAACCCGTTTGAGCTTACTTGCGTTTCCAATGCACTTTTTCTTAAGACTCTCCTGTCCAAATTGAGCGGTCAGCCTTAAATCAACATTATTCACTCCTATTTCAGAATTTCTCGCGTTATTTGTATGTTAATATATTTCATGTCTGGCTCTCGGCCAACTAGATTGCCCTCGATACCAGCATATATCCACATTGGTCCATGTCCGTGTACACTGAACTGCACACCAACTGCATTACGATGCACTGATGCAGCGTGAACACATATTGTACACACGTGCATGTTGTATAGAGACGTTTTGAGCGTCTAATATTTTTTTTTTTCGAGGACTGACATTGTGAAATATTTCCTTGGCGATTTCCTTCTCAAGCTGCAACCACAATAGGAGCGACGAATTTTCATGAATTTACGCGAACGTGCCTTATACGTGTTCTTTCGGTTGACTGTTACTTGGAGCGAAAAACGTAAGAGAAGATCTAGGATCTGTCTTGTGTGTGTATATATATATGTATATCAAAGTTTGCAGAAAGTCTTCTCGAAACACTTTCTGGCTTTGCTTTTTAAACATTTCCGCCAGAAACGTCTTAATGCCTATACGTTTCGTATCCTGTCACGATAGTTTTGACAGTCTGGAAGCTTCGAGAACCTTCTTTGGCAATGACATGCTTCCCGTGTCTTGAAAGTGCCAACATCAGCTGGGGCAAGAAACCACTCAGGTGACGCCTCGGGCGTCGTTCTTCGAGACTCTCAGGGTCGGCGTCCCTATCCCACCCCTGTGCTATCTAGGCTATTGTAATGGTTAAATGTATACACGGTATTACGCTATTCTATATATCTATATATACGTGCGTGTTGAGAGAAAGGGAGAGCGAGAGAGATGGGGAGTAGTAGGTATACTATAGGTGGGTATCGTAGTACACTCTCTCTCTCTCTCTCTCTCTCTCTCTCTCTCTCTCTCTCTCTCTCTCTCTCTCTCTGGACTGTCTTCGTCATGGACGGTATTATTAACCTCTGGGCCCTGTTAATGGCGCCGGGTGTCTCGAGAGACTAAACTAATGATCGGCTCTCGTCTCCTCCTAAGAGAACATAGTTTTGCTAATGAAGTTTCGCGACGGGAAAAGTTTAAGGTAAGTGAGGGTCGCCGCGACCACGTTGGGTTGGAAGTGTCGTCGTTTTCTTGGATATATGATAAACGAAGCGATTGAATGGGGCAGAGGGGAGCGTGATGATGAATTAATTTCGTCTTTAAAAAAATTCTTGACTGTTGTGGCGGAGCGGAGGGTCGAGGGAAGCTAAGGGATGAAAGTCCCTCGGGGATGGTTCAGGGGAAAAGAAAAACGTGTTTCTTTCTCTGTTTACAATGTTATCAAGGATTGACGTGGAATTTTGTGTTTTTACTAATTCGTAATTTTGTAAATTTATTTATGCACGGGAACGGGTGCTTTTTATATTTTAGAACGTGGCAGGGTAATTGTGCTAATGAGAAAATTGATTTTTTATATCAAAAACTGTACTTTTGATTTTGCCGATGAAAAATGAAGAAACGAAGTTTTTATGCTTTAAAGGACGAGGTAAAATGATGAATTTTAAGGGAGTCTCTTGTTTCTCCTTTTCTCTCTCTCTCTCGTTCTCGTAACTCGTAACTTTCAACTTGAATGAAAAGGCCATTCCGACCTTGGTGTGGATAATTCACGATACTTGCTTATGGAAAATTATTCAGGCGCTATTTTCCGACGCGGTCTGTTTAGGCGGAAAATCCTCTGGGAAAACTGTTCGGATCTTGCTCGTATAAATGTATATATGTACGTGGAGCGTTATATTAGGGAGCCATGAAAAATTTCAGCTGCCTTTTGGAAATTCGTATTACGTCTATAAGGAATTTGAACGCGAGGGTGACTGGCGTTAAGGATTAACGCATTAAACGTTCAAACCTTAACGAGCCGATAGATTATGGATTTTTCATTGAATTTGATACTTTGATTAAATTTATATCTGTATTAGGTGTTGATATCGTTGCACATTATTGTTATTATAGATTCTGCCGAGTAGTGAAAATTTGTGAAATATAATTTCAAAATTTTCAATGCTCGCAATGAAATTTTGCATCTGCTATAAAGTATTCGAGATAGTCACGTGATCCTTTCCTTGATTCAAATTGGAATCTTCTTCGAATTCCAATTTAATACACTTTTCTCGAATTCTCAACGGCAGCGACGCTTAGCTATGCGGGACAGAATAAAACGCTTTAAGAACTTGGCACAATGCGCGGAAATATCGATGTTTGAAGATAGTCTGGAGCCAAATGGAATACGGGAAGATGCTGAGTGCGGATAAAATTTTCACCGAATCTTCAGAAAAATTTGCCATCCCTTCGAATACCCTTTAAAACGTATATCGTGCCTCGGTCGAGAGTTTTGTACTGTTTTGACATTTTTTTTTTAAATCGGAGTTTCGTGCGTCACGATAAGTAAATTAATAAAACTAGACCTTCACTCTGTTTCTAAAAATTTTCAAAAATCTAACAGCGGCTTCCGTGACATCCGATTTTTTTAGCGCTGCCACCCTGACAAATTATAAAGAATCTCCGTGAAAGCCGTCAAAAAATGTCGACAGAGTACGTTACCGCTAATACAGTATGGGTCACGTATCCCGGAACGAGAAGTTACGTCGAAGGTACATATAGACTTACCCTTAAAAATTCAAGTAGCAAGTTGACGATGGCAAGTTGCTACTTTCTTAATTCTTTTACGAGGATAAATTTAAAGTCCCGATTTAATTATCTCAGGTTAATTTCCCACCCGGCTCATTCCGGACTCGCCGTCATTGAGAGTCTTTCATCAATTAGCCGAGAATCTCCGTAATCTCGAAGATCCAAAAAAAATTGTTTCCTCAAAATTTTCAATCGTTAACATAAAATTCAAAAACTTTCATCCAGTTGAATTGCCCGCTTGACACACATACATAAACCGCGTAGAAATAATTACGTGCACGAAGTACCAATTGTAATTCACCCCTACGAGATTATTCGGCCTTAATTGAACAGTGAGATTTCGTCAATCCTTTCGTCCTTATCGTCTCGTCACCCCTCCTACATTCAATTAGTCCGAATCAGCATTTCGGAATAATTCATAGAACGGCAAGTTATTCGACGTGGGCGTTTCATCCCCAACTATAGATATGTACAGAGCAACAGGAGGCGCGAATCAGATTTACATACAGAGTTGGTCAAACGATGATTGCCAGGGTGGGTGGGAGTGGGCGGAAGGATAAAGTGGGAGCTTGTTTAATTACTCCTCGCGAATTCAATGCAAATTCTACTTGTCATTACAACGGATTTCTACAACTAATAAACCCCCATCGATCCTCCTAATATTCATAACTCCGCCCCTGCTGTACATAACGATTTAAATACATTATTATGTATTTAAAGTATTTCTAAAAAAAAAAGATGCAATCACTTCAGTACAATACCAGTCAAGATTTTTTTTATACGTATATAAAAATAAAAATCCCACCCCTCGTCTCACCACGTTACCCCTGCACGCTATACTTGTTAGCGATTCTTTTTCATTTGTTAACTTGGCAAGCGCGCACGCTTCCGCTTCTGTCTCCCCCCCTCGTTCCACAAACCGTATTTCAGGAACGTTAGTCATTTTCTTTACTTGGGCCCCCCTCTGCCCCCCCCGTACCCCTTTCACAGCAGCAGCAACTCCCTATACCTTTATTTCCCAAGAATAACTAACCAACAGTCTTCTCTCAATTGTCTTGACCTACATCCACCCGTGCGACTGGCTAACCTCATAAAACTGTCCCGGAAGCGCGGTAAGGGGTGCAGGGAGCACCTACTACCTTCCACCGTACCCTGATCCGACTTCCGGTCTCCAGTTGGTGCACAGCTAGTGCAAGGGAGCCACCCTTGTAGAATCCAGCAGCTCCTAACGTCGGGCCATCCGGCCGACGCAGTGATACATAGTCGTGGAATGGAACAAACCCTGGTAGCTGGTGCTGTATGTTCATGTATATATGTATATATATATATATATATATGCGCTGGTCCCCTGAGTTAACTAAGCCGAACCTAACCTACCTTCGTGGTAACTAGGGATTATTTAAGTCAGTAATAACAAAGGCTGACTCGAACGTCGTCCTTGTTCCCATCGTCATCCTCGACGACGTAGTCGTCGCCGTCGGGACGACGGGCACCCACCCTCCGCGTCAGCCGTGTTTCCAAAATTTAATTACTCCGCACGGGCACTCAGACTCTCGTGGCTCCGCAGCTACAGCTGTAGGGTTCAGCTAGAAAGTTTGCCAGGCTTCGTGATGATCATTTCGCATGCAATTACGGCGGAGCTTAGGTCGACGATGGTCGTGACTGTCTGAGGCAGTTCGATCGGCAGGAAATTTTATGGCGTGATGGGGGGGATTGGTATGATTTATTTTTTTTATACAGAAAAATTCTTACGGCGTTTGACAACCCGGTACTCTGCTCGAGGATTTTTTTTTGTTAACTTTTTTTTATAGAGCACCCTCTCCAAGGTGCTGCGGATAAAATAAACACTGGCTGTGTTTACTTTTAATCATGGGGTTTTGTTACGGTTCGCTATGGAAATACTCCGAAGTGCTATTATGGGGTTGAACGCACGGAATTGCAGAATGGCTTTCTCATGGTGAAATATTCGTGGGGTTATCCTACATGCCGCTGGTTTATGGGGATGAAATTTGGTGGGGGAGAGGGAAAAAATGGAGCGATGAAATTTTCATGGGGTTGTAGGATGGATATGTCTTTCACTCTTTCTGTGTATCTCTCTCTCTCTCTCTCTCTCTCTTGACCTACCTTTACGTCACGTATCCAAGTGGTGCTATAAATTTGCCAAGTTTATGGGGGACGCCGTGTATACTTTGTTATTACTTTCTATATACGAAATTGCTGATCTTTTCTACTTTTTATTTGTTAATCCAATTTCTTGGCTTTTTTTTTACTTTGACTTTCGGGGTTTTTTATGTGCGATTGGTATGTCTCGTGTATGGGTTATCGAGTTATTATGGAATTTCAGGGAATGGTAAATGTCGAATTTCGTATGGGATAACTTAGGATCGTGCAAGCTCAGCGAGTACTGGATGGGACGTCGAAGGAGCTTTTAAGTTTCGTCATGTTCACTGAAGTTCATTCGGAGTCAGGATGTCTTGGCTATTGGGAAACACGAATGCCATATATCCCTCGGAATATGGCGGCACTCGTGGGAAATATTTCTTTATTTCCGCCGTAACGACCAAACTCGAGCCTCCGCCGTGTCTCCGATTCGCCCTCAGAAATCCTTGGTGGGTAGTTTATGGGGCAAAAGAGTAAAAGTACCAAAGGGCTCAGGGGATAGTTTACTACGCCCTACTCTGTTTGTCACCCATTTTTCTTCAAAATGGACGACACCATACGGTACCGTCCATTTATGAATTTATTTCCGACTCAGACCTGACACGAGAATTTACGACGGTTGAGTCACTCTTAAAAGAAAGTTTGGGAAAATTTCTTTTTTCTCTTTCACTATACCTCTATGCGCACTCCTTACGGGGAAATTCAGTATTTTTTTTCTCGTTCGGGGGACGGCACAATTTTTAATGTCACGTTAGCATTGATTTTTTATTTTTTGACACCCTGTACATTGTTAAATTCCCATCAACCAGAGACTATGGGTCTATCGTGTTGAAGTTCAGGGTTGGAAAACAATTGGGGGGGGGGGGTGACACCCCCAAAATACTACTATCGGTAAGTACCCTTGGTCCCGTGGACCACGATGAATGTAGGTAATATGGTCCAGAGTCGAAGAGAGGCAGATGATGCTGTCGGTACCCATGATAGGTGATGGAATTACGTGAGAGATCAAAAGGCGTGAAGATTCGATTAGGCCGCGAAACCCTGACGAAAAGTTTTATTCCTTAGCGCGAATATCCGGCGATGCCGAGTTAACTCGAGAAATTTGAAAAGTCCTTGGATGGACACTCGACGAAAGATTCTTTTTCTGGCGTCGGCGTTCAAAATCACCCCAATTCGTTCTTGGGGTAGAAAAGTCGTTGGGATATATTTTAACCTCTAAGAAAAAACTTTCTTTCTTTTCTCCCTTTAATCGGATACATTTCACCCCTCTGTCTTCTACCACGTATATTTCAACCCTAATGGTAACCGTGATACGTAATAGTCACGTGGTCTTTATCTCACCTTAAATCCTACAGTGTGGGAGTCCTAACCTAACTTTAACGAGAACCACGTGCCAACCTACAGGCCGTGTGATTTACGAGGAAATAAACGTCCCTGAAGAATTAGACGGGCTGACCAATCCCTGCGCTCTCTAAAGGTCCTCTCGTCCCTTTTCTCATTGAAGAAACCAAGCTGCATCCACGTCGATTGCAGCTTCCGCTTTGGTCCAGCGACTCCTACTACGGTCATGCGGCCATTCTTTGTTCTCGACACTTTTTTTTCTACTCGTTCCTTTTAATACCGTACGAGGGTAGTGAACAAAAAAAAATGGCTGCCACAAGCCAACTGGGTCGTCGCTCGCACCTTGTTTGTCCAGCGACCGCTGCCGCTCGTTCACGCTCCGGCTGATCTCTTCTTTTTGAAGTTCACGTTTCCAAAAGGAACCTCAATTTTTGCCACAATGACGTCATTGTACTCTGTTCGCTATCGCAGACTGATTGATAAACAGATATATGCACCTGGTTACCGCGACTTTGTCTTGCAGCGTGCAAAGCGCTTTTGAAAAGCCAACCCACGGAGGATCATTGAGAAACCGCCTTAACGTTCAAGGATTTTAAAGGCTTTCTTCTGGGTCACCTTCCCACATTTTTTATTTCTTTCTTTCTTCTTCGTTCCCACTTATATCTGCAGTATCTGCTCTCTCTCTCTCTCCTCCTTCTTTGACTCCTTCATGACCCAACCCAACGACGCCTTTTTCTCTCAGGTCGCATCATTTGCCCACTTCTTCTCCCGATGAAAACTCCGTGAAAATCATACTCGACGCTGCACTGTGTATGCGGCTTTCGATAGAGACAGTCACTGCTAAAACATTAGCCTGGTCTGACTCTACACGTACCGTATCTACTTGACGGCTCAACATTCAGCCTTTTCTTTTTCTCATTGAAAGGTGATGCAACATTGGTACTCGTCAAAAGTACTAACGCTCAACCTTTAAATTCATAATTTTAATTATTCATTTATAATTTAATCTTAATAATTGAGGCTACGCCTGATAAAGGATTCATCCTTTACCAGCATCTTTGCTTTGCTTCTTTCACTCCTGCACTTACAAACGTATCGATCAGCCCAGAGTGCTTCTTTACACTACCTTCCCTGCGTTTTCCAATAATTGCCTATGTTCCGTTTACTCGTCTATGTCTATACAGTCAAAAGCAATCAGTGTTTACTATCTGGTACCATATACATGAATATTCCTCTTTTTTTTACCAAATCCGTGCAACTTCTAAAGCCAAGTGCCAAATCCAAATTGTAATAAGTGAAAATCTTGATGAGAACCACCATCAGATCACACATGTAAAAATCATCCAGCTCCAGTATATTTAGCAGGCATTAAAAAGCTTTAGACGTTTCTCCCTGCTCGTCGTCATTTAGGTGCAATTAAATCGTCAGGTCAAGTGGTGGCGCGACTTTTGGTCCTTTTTTTTTAAAACTTTGCATAAGAAATTTTTTTAATAACCTCCCCTTATCATTTTGTTTATTCGCAGAGGGTATCTGCTCTCGAGAATAAATGAATGCGCGCACTTTTTATACGTATAATTAATTTTCTTTTGAACAACTTTTGATTTACCGATTGACTTTTACATTTTTTTTTATTTGATCGAGTCTCGCCCCTATATAACTTGATACTAATTATTCGCCAGTTATTGCGTAAAATATTGATACTTCATTAAGTGGGTGTGACGGCCCATGTCAATTTACATGGGACGTTTCCTCCCTCAGCGCTTCCATAATGTATCCTGTGGAAGAAGTTAAAAGTCAACCCCCTTCGGACGGGGTGCGAGTGGAATACTAATTTCTCCCGAAGTAAGAGGACCAGTCGTGGCAAGGGGTAAGAGGGGGAGAGGTAAGGAGATTTATAATCGAGATGAAATTATGAGACGTCACGCCAGGGGATGCTGTGAGCGCCATTCGAGAAATATCGGATTCCCATAGCAACCAACTTCAGCCTCCTTTCTCCTGTCTGCAGCCAGATGAAATCCCAAATGATGAATCGACGCGTTATTTATCGATTGATTTCCAATATCGTCGATGAGAGAAATATCGAAGTGTTTTCTCATCTGCCGGGCAGACTTTTCGGATTGAATGTAATTTTTCAAATTTTTTTGTTCTTCTAATTTCGTATAAAATTACTTTGATAATTTTTTCTTATCCGGTTTGAAGTCCCATTGGCGTAGCTATCTTAATTAATAATCTATGCACGTGTTACTAATTAAATCCATCACACATGCGTACATGTGGCTCAGGTACAGATGCTGTATGTTTATCAAGCATACGGAGTCTCTAGTCGCCTTGGTAGATTCTCTTGCCGAATTCGAAGTCAGGTTAGATTAGATTAGCTTCCTATCTGGCTGAGGTTACTGTGTATTAGCTGCAAGTACATGGCTGCTGTTTAGGAACTATAACTGAACGGGTTATAGGTAATGCAAAGGGAATTTAAAGCAGGCTTCCTTTAAGCTTGAGATTCGAATTCGATTAGAAGGTACAGTCTTGTTTATATATATATATATAGTAGGTACGGCGAGTCGATATACATAGGATAAATTCAAGACGACATGACTGAGTCATTTGGAAAATTTTTTTGGTGGGAATTTGATATAAATAGAATTTTTGTAAGAAAGTCTCTTCGTTTTTGGAATTATCAGGGAAAGTCTGTGTTGCACAGGGGGGGCTGTATTTACGTCGTCAGGTATAACAGTCCGAAGGCTTTATGTATAAATTTTATGAATTTTTCTTTAATCTCATTTTTTTTGGTTTTCTTTATGCTACTCTCCCGGAGTCTAATACACGGTGGGACGATATTCAATTTCCAGTAAAATCGTCTCGTTACCAAAAAGATTTTTTTCAAGGAAACACGAAACGCTCCCGACGTCAGGTTGAATATTTTCGACCATAATCCGCCATGGAAATGGCGAGAATTAGCATTTTCCTTAATTTCCACAATAATACGAGTCGGCTTGCCGTATTCCTCGTTATCCACGAAGCAAACCCGTCAAGAGCGAAAACTTCTTGGCGTTGTGAATGAGAAAGAAATGAAAATTAGTAAAACGAAAAAGTTTGCGAGATAAAGAAAAAGGGGAATGTCTCTGAGAATATTTTGTTTTTGATATTCAAGATCGTTTTGTTTCATCCAAAATATTTATCCACAACCCTCTTTACTTTCCGGCCTAATTTACGCGTCGACGGATATGCAAATTAATCGACTAGACGCCGAGCAGTGGTCGCCTCGATAAAGGCGAATATTCAATATGGAAAACGGCTTCATGAAAATTCCTATACCAGACGATCCGCGTTCACAAGGAGCTCGTAAACTAGTGCCTCTACCGTGCGGTAGAAGCGTCGAAGCTTTTTTCGCGAATTTCGCAAGCAAAGTCGCGAGTTCATTGGATCTTCGTGCCTTTCACGCTCAAGGACGATAAGGGCGGAGATAACTGCCAAGAACGCCGTCGTTCGTTTTAATTAAACGTCATTGTGATTCCAATCCCTCGACTCTTAAAAGGAAAGCGTCGATCCCACCCTCATGCGCCGTCGATCCCTTCAATCTAAAAATAAGCATGAAGATTGCAAAAAAAATTCGCAAAATTTCAAGCGGAGGAAATAAAATAATTTTTCAAAATCCACATAGTCAATCCCCCTCCCCCCAAATCTTCCATATTATCTAACAACCGAAAACACCATCAAATTCGTATTACAAATTTTGCACGACAATAATTCTGCGCAAATACAGGATTAAGGATTGCGAAAATTATGCAGCACGTGTCAGAACGATGCATTGCTTCAATTGCCTTTGCTTTATTGTTATCCAGCCGTAATTACGTGTATCCGTTTGTTATCATAGATCCGGTGCACGAAGCCAGTGCAAGGTGTCGCAAACGCATGCAAAATCGTCTTCTAGAAATTTCTAGAAGCTTCTAGTATTTACGTAATTATCGGCTCCGTCCTGAAGGTTCGCTTCGCTTCCCACCACGTTGCGTCTGGGTTTCCAGGGCGACTGCTGGATGCATGCATCGTGATTAACCACCATTGGCCAGCGTGTGACCTCCAAGTGGCCATGTCGCTGTCCTCTTGGATGCTGGTCTTGTCATTAACCATAATAACCACAGGACGATTTACTGCGTGACCTGATAGTTATTTGCACTTGGAGTCTCGTTATACGAGATACACAGTTTTTAATGCACTCCATTGGGAACGAATGTTGTGTTGCGGACGTTGCACTAGACGATATATATATATATATATATATTATTTATTATAAATTATGGTATATGTTGGTACTTGGTAATACGCTCGTTTACCCTAAACTCACGTATTAGAGAAAATCGTCTAGTCAGCTGTTCATATCATCGAGCATGCACCGTAGTGCAGATGCACATTGGTTTGCGTTATTACGTACTAGGAGATCATGGATAGTACAGTGATTATAAATTTTATTGATTTTCATTGAAATTAACGAAAATTATTTTGGCCGTGCCCATACGTCATTTGTGGTGTGAATTGAAGTTTTTGGGGTTTGGGTGAATTGGGTTTTTTTTTTGACGGTAATATTTGAGGGTAGGGTAACTTTGGATTTTACGATTTCAGGCCGTGTGTCAAGCTTGCGCAATTGAGGTTTGAATTAATGTGGGTGCTGAGTGACGGGGGAAATCATATTAAAGTTTATTGAGGTTTATTTTGCGCTTGGGTTGGCTAATTTGACGAAATTCAGAAATATTTTCGCTGCGCGACGTCGTCTTAGTTGATTTTTGCAACTCGACGCCCGTTTCTATCTTATGGATGATGAGATTAAGGTTTTATGATGGATGTGTATATATATATATTTTATATATTATGATATCGTAAAAGGAACGTCTGTTGAGGATTTTTACGATTCGCTTAGATAACCAGTCATTTTCTTTATGGCTTTATGGTGCTTTCGGGTAAATTTTAAGATCAATCAGAAATTCGTATTACAGATGATATTTGATCGGACGATTCGCGATTAACGATTGGACAATATTTATGGTTTACGGAGTCATGGGATTATTTATTGTAGGATGACGGTGATGAGTGACATTAATTTAACGCTATGGGGCGTAAAATTTACTATGGTGATCATCGATGGATAAATATACGATAAATCGTATTATTTAATATCAGGTGATGCATTATCACGTGACTGCGTGTAAACGGTAAACATACCCCTGAGCGAATTTATATTTGAATAATTTGTTCGGATTGGTTAAGGAAATTGTTTTTAACAGATTATGATTTATCTGTAGTAATTTTTGCAGTAGAAAAGAAAGACGAAGGTATGATTTACTTTTACCGGACCGGCACGCGTTCCGTGCACGACAGGTTATTAAGCGAAACTTACAATTATTCGGGATTTTAATTAGTACGACGAATTGCATATGCTACTAATTAAACGCTCCATCCAGACGTGCGTGCATTAATTATGCAAAAAGAAGTAGAACCGGGTAAAAAAAAAATATGTAGACTATATGTATAAAATGCACGTTTCTAATATAAAAGTGCAATAAATGCATTTTGAATGTAACCCATGCTCGTGCATAGTATACATACATATATATAGTGACTACGTGGTATTCGTTTGGCGGGAATTACGAATCCGTAAATTCGTCAAAAGGTACCTAACGTCTCAGAAGGTCTGAGAGCGAGTAACATATAGAGAAAGGAAAATAAACTGGAAGACGAAAAAAAAAAGAAAAGGGGGAGGATGAATAGCAGAACTAGGGGATTTCCGGTGGGCAAAAGAGCATCCATAAAAATCCTCATTAAGAGTGAACCCTGCGTTTCGCTCATTTCTGATCCCAATTTTCTTCTCCCTCCCCACCCACCCACCCACTCGACCCCTTGTCCTTCAGACCGGTTGTTCCAGCAGCATTCCTCGAACCCTCCCAATACGATTAACCCTATCGTTTTATTCGAAATTTTCCAGGCGCCTTTACGAGAATTTCAAGGGAGCTCTCCCCCCCCAGTCCCATCCCCAAAATATCCCTGACGTCAGATGAAAACATAATTCAAACAGTCCCAAGGGATGGGTAATATATTCGTAGGCCTTTGCGTGTAAGCTATTCTCCTCCTTCCCCCTCCCCCCTCGTGCCAATGCAGTTTTCCCCCAAAGTGAAAATAAATTCAATTACAGATGGCGCCACCCACTAATTTGACTGCGTTGAACCGTGAAACAGTAGGAGCAAGGCTAGTTTACATAATTGCAATTTATTATGACGCTTTTTGCCAGTTTTGACAAGGGGGTGGGATTAGGGGGTTCGCGTCGGCTACGTCGTCTGGACCAGCACTGAGTGGATTCTCGTGTTCGCTCTCACCGGAGCGATTTCCTCTCGTCCTCGCTGTACCCAGTTCTACCCGTTAGTCTGGTTCGTCCAGGAGTCGTCCCCGTGAGGTCGCTGAGGACCAAAGACCCAGCTCTTGTGTTACTGCGTATATAGTATAGCGCTCGTTTCTCTCTCTATCTCATGCTGAATCCTGGTTCCGATCCAAGCACCTTCACCAACGGGCAGCAACCAGCCCCAGATCATTGATCAAACACTATCTGTTTATCCCCACTTCAGAATAGCAGCAGCCACGGGGTCGAGCCGCGCCCGATTTAGCATCGGCCTAACCCTCCTCCGGCGTAACCCAGGAGTGGGTGGAACCGGTGCCAATGCACCTTCAAGTGGGTTATCGCGATAATTACAGCCTGTTTCTATCTGCGCCCCAGAGAACTGGGAACGTCGTTCCCAGTGGTGCGCGAGCACTTGCGATTCTGATTAATTAGCCGAGTCTCGTCTGGCAGCGAGAGGATTGCCGTGGATACCTGAGGAAATGGAGGCAGGGACAAAAATGGAAGTGGGAGGAAAGAAAAATAATTAAGCTTCATTCACAATCGCGATAAGCATTATTTTATAAGAAATATCAAAATAGCAGTGCCGTCGTATGGTGGCTCTTGAAACTTTACGGAGTGCATTCCGACAACTTAACTATGCTGTTACGTGGTTACGGCCCTGGGTCGGGTCGGGCTGGGCCCGATGAGCTTTAAATATCGCAACTGCCAGACACTCGTTGACGGGCCGATATTGCGACGTCGATTGCCGACTGTCATTCACTTGCTGGTGGGGAAAAAAAAAAAGATTGGATGCTGACACGTAATGGCGTCGCGCGAAAAATCCTTCCACCCTTATCTACGCGCTTGGCCTGTACTCGTAGCGTTACCGAACTCCCGACTACGCTTAATGCGATTCTGAAATCGATTTTCAACGACACTCGAACGACAAGTTCACGGAACTCGTCGTGGACCGATTTCTTTATTTTCACGTATATTCTTAATCTCGTAGTCTTTACGCTTTAACTTTATCATTTTTATCAATTGATAACGCCAAATCCTTGATAACGATGCTCTTGGCTCGTTTCTCGAGATTTACCATCATTTTTATTTACCGACTGCCGTATCCCTCCCTCTGCTGTATTTGAACGTTCTATCGAATCCTAATGGCGCGTTCTCACGGGCCTTACTAACGGCACGCGATATATATTAATGCACGCTACTTCATCAGTGCTTCGCGATACGATGTAACTCATGGAGACTCATGGAAACACTCTGTATCTCTTTCTCACTCTTTCCTGCGGTGTCCCTATGGTCTGTGAAAAAGGCGCCTGTGGTACGAACGATAAAGCTCCGTTCCCGTTTCTTTTGCGACTGCAGTGCCTCCTGTGGTGCAACTGCGACCTATATATATATTCATATACAGAACCATTTACTATTCTACCTACATACGTTTTCATGCGGGTAGGATATGTTCCCGGATCTCCGACATGGAGTGAGATTTCCTCGTAAATACGACGATTTTCATTGGTACGATAAGAGAGAGGAAATTCATTCTTGGTCCGTGACATTAAATTATATCCATGCCACGATAAGAGACTGCCTCACGGAAAGGGGGAGGTTCAAAATTGTATTTTGGAAAATTTTGCAAAAAATTTGATCATCGTATACTTTCTTTCCCTCGTATCACTTCTTACTGACAATCTTCAAAATTAATTTCGGACGAACGATCTGCGCGTGCGTGTATTTCAAAAGAATGCATCATTCTATCGGCAGTGAATTTCAATTATATACACGGTGTACATAATTCACGAGGAAATGACAGTTAGTAAATTTACCTGCGACTTCCGAATGGGAATTTCATGATGATTTACGAGCTATGACGTCTCTCTGTGTCGATATCTATATATATACCGGGAAACGAAACTTGGAAATTTTACATTATTCATATGTGCGTACAGGGTGACTCGTACGTCTTTGATGAATCGTATATATTAGTTTTGCAATGTGCAACCTGCAATCTGATAGGGTTAAAGTTCGCGTCTGTTTTATTCGCCTGTATCTTGTACGTCTGTAAAAAGGATCATCTCATTATGCGGCTGGAAACGTGTCGAGCTTTATAGGAGTCGTTACTATCTACATTACTCGCTGACTGTATATCTATATAGTATACGTGTGGGTGTATATGTATATATATATCTATAGATAAGTGTATAAGTAGTATCTATATATAAGTGTAATATGTAAATTACGTGGCGTATAAATCTACGTAATATCTCAACCTTGCGATACCCCTCGTCTTCCCTTGGGATTCCACTTCCTTCTTCATCCCTTTATCCATATCCATCGGTTTCATCTCCGTGAACAGATACACGCGAATCTGGAAAAGTAAATCTTTCATGGGAAAAAGATCCTCACACCCTGTATATCATTACGTCACGGCTCTATCCGTTATCGCAGTTGTGCGTTTCGCATATGTCATGCATATATATATAGATATATGTAAGGATAATTTTTTGCAGGATCATTTTTTTTTAAATATATTTTAAAGAATTTAGGTATTTTTATCAACTTTAAGGGGATTAGCAATATATTCCCGAGTGACGTAAAGTACAAATTCGTCGATTCGCTTTGCGCTCGTTATCACCGAGTGTCATTTAATTTTGGGGTTCCTGCCGCTGGCGAGGATTGCCAAAATACTTGAGAATTTGCAATTGTAAGTATCTCGCTTTTTTTTTTTGGTCAAGGGGTGCAAGCGCACTCTGGAATATTTTCACGGACTGTGCAAGTGCCTTGACGAGATGCAAATGGCGTCGTTGCCTTGCGAGACTATAGAGACAGGCAGACGGGCATATATATATATACATGTATAGCTATGATCAGACCGAAAGACGCTTGGGGACATTAAATATATTGTTCTCCTTGGAAGCACTTGGCTCGAATAATAGAATTATTGATGCAGTATCGAGAGAGAGAGAGAGAGAGAGAGAGAGAGAGAGGATGAAGAGAGATAGAGATACCTGCCGAGTGTTAAGAGAGGCGACTAAACACTTTATTGCGAATCGGCAGACTCCACTGGAGCAAATGGGCTCGAGTGATAACAAAAAGGGGTAGGTCGAGGACTAATGGGGTTGCAGCAGAGAAGCGCGAGCGACGTGTATGGCCTTTATACGTGTAAATAAAAGAACGTATTCGTCGTGTCGTCGCATTGTCCTCGTCGCTTCTTGTCTCTCCTTCGGTATTTAAATAAATGTGTAATTAAACGCAGGGCAGCCATTCCGGAAATGGACGTCGCCTTTATATTCTCGACGTAAATTTCCGAATTCCTGGCAAATTTCTTTCATTTTCTTTTCTTCCTCTTTTATCCCCTCTCTGTCTTCTCTCCCCTCCCTTCCTCGTTTGCACGTTCAACGTTTTATTCGTTCAGGCAATTTACATCGAGTCTGTTTGCCGTGCTGGGTAAAATAACCCCTGTGTCAACCCCTATCGCCTCCCCCACGAACTTGTTGACCTTTCATAAAAAGGGCAATACAAATTAGATTTTTAAGTAAATTTTACCTATCTGCCAACATGCCGCCATTTTCACCCTTGAACCCCTTCTTGCCATCCCCTACGTCTCGTGCATCTATTCGGTCGGACTAAACTTTTCGATTTGGTATTTTTTTTTCTTTTTTTCTCTTGCCGTTGGCACTTCCTGTGCTAAATTTTTTTCGGTACTGAAACTCAGGATGCTTTATGCTTTTTGTCGGTAACGGAATTCTGGGTTTGGAAACTGATAGATTTTCTTGCTGACGCTCACACTGTGGTACGTAATTTCTTAGTTTATGCATTTCTGTGATATATACTGTATATGTATGCAATTCCATAGAGCGACTATTACTTCCGGTATTCGTGGATGGTATTAAGGCGAAGGAAAGCACGTGGTGAATGCGACCACAGGAAAATTTTAAATTTGGTCAATCGATGTAGTATCCTAATACCGGGTGAATTTTTTCTTTTCAATGCAAAGGAAGTTTTTTTTCAGAGTTCATTCATTGGTTTCATGGTTTCTTGAAAAACTTCGACCGATTCACCCGGGATAAGGGAAATTTAAAAAATTCAAAGTTCCTTGCTCCCGTCTTTACGGGCTGACAAATACAGGGAATAAATAATGCGAATCTTTTTCGCGTAGATATTCGCGAATCGCGTGCTCGCTCATGTAAATTTATGCTTTTACGCTCTATTGGCCGCGATTACACTCGGCTGAGCTTGTCCTCGATTTACGATTTGGAAAGGACAGGAAGCGACTGAATTTGCCGCTGTAGCACTATACGTGATTTCAAGCACGTGGGAGAGTCTGGGCGCACGTAGTCACGTAATACTTTGAAATTTTATTTGTTTTCGAAATTCTTCGTAAAATTAATATTTTATTATACCGAGTCAAATAATTATAAAGTACGAAGAACGGATCGTAGATTCTGAACTGTGATTGGGGTTGCAATATTTCCAGCGAACTATTGCATTTAGCTCGGTTTAAAGTTTTCCTACGGTCGATGTGAATTTACCTTTACACCCCTTTCGTATCATCCGAAGCTTTCAACTTTTCAGTCCAAGTTTTCTTCGTTCGGCATCAGAACTATCAAACTCGTTAAAACTTATGTTATTCCGGATTCAAATTAGCGAACGGAAGAACCAGAAAAATTGGCCGAGTGCTTGATAATCGAAGTTTTCATAAGCAATTAGCAAAATTTCATGCTCCTACTTTTTTTTTGTAAACTTCGACATACCATGTATATGCCAGAGTTGCATGGCGAGTTTACCTGATTTGAAAAAAAAGTCACAATACATTTCAGACTCGTACAAAAAAAAACCTTCAATGAAAATTTTCTAAGGACTTACGGTTCGGAAAAACTACAGTCCCTCGCAAAAACCCTCGATTTAATAGTCTTCAGCCATCAGTCTCACAGCCATGTAATAATTCATCAGACTTGGGAATGATAAAAGTTGAACGTGCAATAGATTATCAAAGTTACGAGGGTGACGGTGGCATGGCGGCCATAACTCGGGTCTGGATGCACAACCCGTGTCTGATGTGGTCTTGCTAGACTGTCTAATTAGTTGTGCTGCAGTAACGTCACACCGGAAATTACAACGCGTCAGTCTGCGCACCGAGTTCCGGCATTAACTGCATATAATAAAAACGTACATAGTTGATTTTCCCCTGTGGTTGTACTTTTTGCTGGAATTAGAGGAAATAAATAAAGACTTTCCATGCCCTATGTGGGAAGAGGGAGGGGGGGGGGGGTTGGGTTGAAAATAATTTATATCATAGTCGCTTTAATTAATTGCACGAAAAATTAAAGATGCACCTACCCTTATTTTTGTTTCAGAATCTCAAGAATCAAATTATGACGACTAACCTCTGGGTGGAACAGGTGAGCGAACGACGTCATTTTGGCGAACCTATATTTACTCTTTATTCTTACCGATAAGCTGATAAGGGAGTTACAGTTTTTATTTTATGCTGGTCAAAGGGCTGGTTTCGTACGTAGAGTAATTTTTTTATAATAAATTTTTTCATGATCCGTCAACCCTTCCCTCTTTTTTATAGCAGACATTCCCTTATCACTGGACGTCTTTGCAATCACTTTTTGGATAATATGCTCAGAGTGTATTGAGTAACGATGTTAGCGTGCTGACGACGCGTGTCACGTTGGTTTACTGATAACCTTCGTTTCCCCTATTTTATAACCCGGGTTGTATCTGAACGAAACGACGGTTCTGTAGGACAGGGCTGGTTTTTTCGTACGTTACGTATATTTGCACAGAATGACAGGCAAACTGCTGGATTTTGACGAGCGGACTAGATATGCTGATAAACCGATGATTTTGCTTCCTACGTTTCAAAATTATATATCTGTAGCTTTTGGTTGTCTTTACGACCCCGATGTATAAACTATAGGTTTTTGGTATTGCGAATGCGTTGCTTGACGAATTTTCATTTTACCATGTCGAAGGGATCCTACGTATCGATGTATATTCGAATCGAACTACCCTCCGGTTAACATTTTGATTTTCAATTTGTACCTGTAAAGGGTAAATTTGATAAGCTGAAAACCCACAGTGAGAAATACTTTATTTTGCACGTATCTACGCAAAGCGGTATTTACGGTGGTTTTCCCATGTTTCACAGTGGCGCACGTGTTTACCCAGGTTGGCTCGAAAAGTTTTGGTCACAAAATGATATATTTTCTATTTTCTAAACCCGCGGGAAAATTCATTTTGAATTTATCTGTTATTCTCGAAGCAACGGATCACTTCGCTGTGCACCTATGCGGTTTACGTATGTGGAATTTACTGTCTATAGGTATATACTGCCTCGTAAGAGAAATGTTCTGTTTTCGTAATGGAGCCGATAATATATCTTTTATCGTCTCCGCATTGAAACCGGATGCTGCCACTACGTCCGGTTCTTCTCATGTAAAAACTGGCTCTGGTACGAGGCGCCCGAGGTATTATGGGATTTTGTTTCCAGTCGCTGAAAACGCGTCTCGAATTCAGTTGAATTTTACAATGCCGATTTTCACGCTGCTCCGACTCTTTTCTTCTGGATAACTTTTACCCTTTGCCCTCTACGACTTTCGGGCGATATTTGATACTTTTTCTGGTACAAAATGTACGACCTTCGTTTTTCGACGTTTGATCAACGTTCGTCGAAATGCAGGATTTTTTGAGGAAAATTTTTTTTACTGACTAACAAAAGACGAATATTAAACTGACAGTCAGTGACTTTTATTTACTCGTCGATATTATCGCACTTATATTTTTATCATTTTTGAGAACAATTTTATCGCCTTCAAAAATTCCACAAGTACCAAGGCATAATTTACTGTCGAAGTATACATTTTTTCAAAATTTCCCAATAATTTCATAAACATGGCCGTCGGCCTGTACGAGAATCTTACGACTGGTCCATATAGATAGCCAGGGATTTGCATCCCTTATGACGGATTATAGTCCACGTGATCTCTCTTTCTTTTTTATCTTGATAATTTAGCAATAGATCCATCCCTGTTACTGTTATAAAGAAAATACGTTTTCCGCAGTTCTTTTCCGACAGTCGATGCTTCCTCGTTCTTATTTTTCATATACATATATATATATATATACAGCCGTCTAAGACTCAACCCCTGCAATCCACTTGAACCCCCGTAAAATCGCGTACAATCCTAACACACAATTTCTTGCTTCAATATTTCCCAGTACCCAAGAGAATATACTTTTCTCTCTCTTTCCCTTTTCATTCTCCTATGCGATCCTGAGTATTATATTTTCAACGTTTCCGCAGCGACCCTCGCTCCGATTCGATACATCTGCGCGAATTCTCTATAGAGTCGCGACAAGTAGATCGGCTGGCGGACAAGCAATCTCGTCAGACATCAATAAAATCATTGATATATATATATAGACACATGCATATATATGTATATATATTTCAAATAAAATTTTTTTCATACTAACAAACCAGTCCTATTCTTCCCTCGATTTCAATTTATTGACAGTCAATACAAACCCTGTATACTTTCAAACGATAAGTGACTACACGTACCTTTTCCCACGAAATGTACGCGCAACCATATATGCACTTTATTTTGATATACTACACTGCAGAATATCTGTATTCATATACCAATTGTGCCAACATAAAAGCATAACGAGAACCGTTTTTGTAAAATAACGCTGGCTTTCAGAAACGAGTGAAATAAATTTACGTTAAACGAGACCAATTCTCTGTTGGGAATGTGTCAAGTGTTTTTTTTGGCATTCGGTTTTTGCCTTGAAATAACGATGAGATTTTTTTTCATGGGTAATGAGAAGTTTTGAAAAAAAAGTCCACCTTTTGGATTTTTTCCAGCGAACATGTTTTTGAGACATTTTTGAGTAGTGATTTTTTATATATTCTACGAGGCTTTACGTAATCGAATGACTGTATTAATAATTTGTTTATATTTTTCGTATTGGCTGTTTCAAGTCGTGGTACGACTACAAGCTGCGATGGGAGCCCAAGGAGTACGGAGGGGTGCACATGTTACACGTGCCATCGGATCACATATGGCGACCGGATATAGTTCTTTACAACAAGTAAGTCGATAATTGATTGATTGACTTTGTTTCACTTGCGTTTAATTATAACGTAATATTGTCGAGTAGCGGCTAAGCACGACGCCCAGAAAATTAGAGTCGAGTGGACGCGACGCTTGTGCTTTATTTTATTCGTACACTTTGATACAGTCTTTTTTTTAATTACGCGACTGCGTTCGTCGTTCGTTATGACGTTTGGTTCTTTTTTTTTAATTAAACAGGAGAAAATTAATTTAAAATATTTTCACGGTGCCTGCACTTTAAGGTCACCCGGTACCACGTACGGTGTCGAATGTCCACTCGACTCGTACAAAATAACAGAGTTTCTCATACATGTATTACATTGCTTATGGTGAATATTGAGAAAAAGATTCACCCTGACGTGCAATTCGAAAAAAATGATCGCCCGTTCGAAACGCAACGATATTTTGTCTTAACTTAATTTTTTTCTTCGAAGTAAAAGCGATATAGATTTTTTTGGTATATTCATTTACTCGCTTGCGATCGTAAAAGTCCTATTTTTTTGGTGTTAATAGAAACAAAATTTTGGTTTTTTTTTTATCTCTTCCTTCTCACTCTTTTTCATCCGAGATACAATTTCCGTCTTTGTCTCACTTCCATTTTATAATTCCCACTGTAATTCATCATCTCCTCTTTTACGTATCTATACCGACCTATATATGTAATGCAATCACATACGTCCTTTTTTTGCCATTTCCACATCCCGCAACCCCAAACCGTCATCCCTCTTTGATCGTGTTTGCATAAATTTTTCGCACGGCCGACGAGTCGGCGAGAGTGCAAAACTTGGGCCGAATTTACGTTCGTTTGGCACGTCATTCCCGTTGGTTAAATTACGATAAGTCTGAAACGTAGACGGGATAGATTCATATCGCATGAAAATAGGGGCGCTGCGGCGAGTGTCTGGATGAGCGCGGGTAAAGTTAAAAAAACGAAGGAAAAAGGAAAGAAAAGAAATTACGCAACATAAAAAACCGAACCCTGACACGTTACCGGTATAAAACAGAGAGAAAATATAAAAAAAAATGAATAAATTTCGCAGCCTCCATTCTGATCCCCCCCTAGGGGCAATCTCTCGGAGATCAGGTGTATCCGGCGCAAGGATGTTTGTCACGGACAGTCATCAGGAAAAGGAATCTCTATTCCTGTACACTATAGAGGGAAGAATTCGAAACGAAATTCTAAATCGCCACCAGCACCCTTTTCTACTTTAAATTTCATTTTCAGCCCTGACATAGGTATACAGTGAGTATATAGGATTTCAGGTATACCAAGGACATATATACACTTGGGCTATTCGTTTAGGGATGGGAGAGGGGTGCCTATCTTATTAAAAAAAAGAATCGATACTAGATCGATTGGTTCGATTGGTTTTCACACGTTTTATGTACACCCACCCCTATTTTTAAGGGTCTGTTTCTATATATCGTATATTTACGCCTGGTTAAATTTATGATAGTCGATTTACATTGCTATACTCGATTCGCATCATCACATAGGGAATTACGACTCGGATACGTTTCAGAGGGTGGGTCGTGATGTACTTTGAATTCTGAAGATTGGCACCACTGTATATCACCATCCCCGTTCTATGCGTAGATATCGATGGGGCGTCGCGACGGAAGATTAACGCACGTGTGACATGAGTATACACGTATTGTATACAATGGTAGATACTATTGGATTCTACGTGTATACTATGTTCGTGCTTACTTCTTTTTTTCCTACGAATATACAATTTTTTAGTTTTCTTCTCAGCACTTCAGCCAGGTTGCAAATGCTATTCCTCTCGGTTTGTTTCGTCTTGCTAGTCGAGAAGATTTTTTTTTCTCTTCTTTTTCCGACAACATTTCATTCGGCTTCATCCCTCATTTTGACTTTGTGTCAGCAATTTCCGCCATGGAGTTAATTCGATTTCTTCTGGTTCCATTAGTTACTTTTGTTTTTCTCGTTTTTTTTTTACTTTTCTCCTGCCACTTCCTATCCCAATTCTTTACCTGTCGTCGTACTGAAATCGGGAACGTGTTAAGGGATATGATTTATTACGTGGATACTTTCCTTGTTGCTGTGACGATACGAGAGATTACGAATGGTCGAAAGATTTTTGCGATTTTTCCGAATAAAAATATATTTCGAATTTTCCGAACTTTTGGAGGATTTACGTAATTCTAGAAAACTTCTGTTCGAAAGTGACAGCTGTCAAACTCGACAATGAATCAGGAGCATCGGGTCAGTTAGCGTAATTTAAAAGCGAACGCGTAACTTCGTCGAAAACTATTTTCGTCCCGAGGGTGCGAAAAGGGTTTTCTCGTGGGTGAATTCACAAAAGATAGCCAGTGGAATCTCTCGCAAAATATACGTCGGTGAAAGAAACACGTAAAATAATTTATCATTCCTGGTACAGTTGGGTCCTATAAATTCTAGATACGAGTCGTAGGGATGTTTTTTTGGGGAAAGAAAAAAAAATCTCTAAAGTCCAGAGTTTCCAAAAGACATTTATCAAGTAGGCAAAAAAAGATGCCAATATCTACCGATCAATTGAATAAACTTTGATTTTTTTCCCCCTACAAAAATCCCTTATCACGTCGATTCTGCGATTTTAGGACGTCACTGTCAATTAACGTTACCCGTGACGTAATATTGCGATAATCTCGTTGCCACCAAAACCTGACAAATAACAAGACGACCGTAGTACATAGATTGTATAAACTTGCCGATCTCATTAAAGTCTTAATTGATCCCCAGCATTAGCATCGGCATACGGGCTCTTGTGTTATAGGCACATAATGCCAACCTAACCTAACAAACTCTGAATCCAAAACCTCGATCAGGAAATCACTTAGAGATACCATCAACGGGAAAATCAGGCTAGATTCCGGCCTATGGGAAACACGCGGAGATTCCTCTGGCAGCCGGTTCTACCAACCTGACGTTAATACGAACATTCCTCATATGTGGGATAACGCGTATACAGTGTTACAGCTATGCTTGATATACCATGTACCAGCTGCACGGAATGTTAGCACACGTGTCTAAGCAGATAGAGGGCATTTTGAGATCTTGTTATTGACCCATGGACCAATGGACCCAAAATATTTCGACTTAAACCCATATTGCATAGCGCGCTGCAATATGAATTTGCACAATTTTTAGGGGCGACAGGAATGCATAGATTATTGGGTGACTATTAACACAGTGGCGTAGGTGGCTTTAAAATTTAACCCTTTTTTTGGATCTCAATTAAGGGTTGATTGGACTATTATAGATGCTATTTAGTCCAACTTCATATCGATGTATTTTTCTTACTTCCGCACATGGCGCAGGTCGAAGGTTACTTACTCTGGACAATAGCGTTGATCTTGGTATTGACCCATGAACCAATGGACCCATCTTAATCCCATATTGCATAACGCGCTGCAATATGAATTTGCACAATTTTTAGGGGCGACAGGAATGCATAGGTTATTGGGTGACTATTAACACAGTGGTGTAGGTGGCTTTAAAATTTAACCCTTTTTTTTGGACCTCAATTAAGGGTTGATTGGACTATACCTACGTATACAGATGCTATTTGGTCCAACTTCATATCGATGTATTTCTTTTACCTCCATACATGGCACAGGTCGAAGGTTACCTATTCTGGATAATAGGGTTGATTACGCTGTTGAAAGTTCTTGCATGCACTGCCAAGATGAAAACCTTGAGCTCGCTTGATTAAATCGGCGACCCAATTGAAATCTCCTCGAGGACAATTAAATGCCTGTGGGTACACAAAGAAGTGGTGATTGCTAATAGTAATTAGAGGATCGTTTAATGAATTATGATCGATACTCACTCTTATTACGGAATACCAATATTGAATCTATTAGATATAGAAGAATGGAGTGAATATTAATTCTGGTACGAAAGGTGGTTTTTTTGGGGAAATTTTGTAAATTACGTAAAATTGATGCATAGACAATTTTTTATGAAAATCAAGTACAGAGATCGATGATATGATACAGTGAGGCGTGGATTTGTTGATTGGTAATTATTAATTCTTGAAAATCGTGTCCACTGTGCGATGGACGAGCTTAATTTAATTTTACATCGATTTGATTGCAGTGACGTAACGTATAAAAATATTATATCCTATTTTAATTGCTCGGTATTATAACGTCTGGTAAATTGAATTTCGCGCTTGGGTAAGTAATAAAATTTGGAAAATTAGCATTCGCGATTTTTTTATGCACGCTGATGTATAGATATACAGAGACGTACGTAAGTATCAGCACTCGTTGCTGGGCCTTGCGAAATTAGTCGAACGTTCAATGGCCGCTAATCGATTTTTACAGTTAAGGGTAGTTTTGAGAATACTTTGAAAAATGTTGGATCTTTTTTTTTTGTTTTCAAAAATACAGTCCTGATACGATAAAATTGTAATAAACAGTCTGAATGTATCGCTATACAAAAAAGTGAGACTCGGAAACGTCAATTGTCATAAGACGTCGAACTGTCAGAGAGAAAAAAAAGTGTATTTTAAATTGATGAAATGCTCGTAAAATCAATAGCATTTTTGAGTAATTTAATGACTCTTGCCCTTACCCTAATATCTTTTATCACGTGATCCCGGATTGTCCCGGTATTTTTAAAATATGCCCGGAAATCAAACGATGACTTCAAATAAGACCGAACCAGCCACCCTCAGTCGTATTCAGGATCTTCAAAGGATCCTTGAGGATCTTCGAATTTCGTTGGATCAGGAAAGGAGTAGATTACAGGAGGAAATGCAAAAGATCGTTTGGACTACTTATTGCGCAACGGATCCAGAATATCCGAAAGGACACGAAGGTTCCTTTCATCCCTTATAAAGGATGCGGATATATCCTGTCGCTAGGAGTCCTAAGGGGAGTCGAACGATCAAATGCCGAATGGGAAATGCTCGTTCCTGTCGCAGATAACTTGGCTTTGGACGAGGATCACTTGGATATGGGACGGCAGCTACGAACACATTCAAATCAGTTATCCAGTAGGAGTTACGATGACTGGAACGTAAGTGCCGTAGTTTGCTCGAACCGAGTATAGGATTCAGGGAAAATTTGATTAAATTTTCATTTACTTGGCCATTCAATTTTTTTTTCATTTTCAAAAAACTCTTTTTCTTTTTCTCTTTTTTCTCTCATACTCTATTATATATCTTGCCAGGGTTATCCAGAGCGACTGATAATCACTGAGGATTATATCGATGGCGGCCATATTGCTCGTTCGACACTCTCGAATCTATCGAATTTCTACAAGAAAAAGATTCTCGATCTTCAGGCGAATTGCTGCGCGGAATTGAATCAGGTCAAGTGTAGATTTATCGAGTCTTTTCAGGGTATGGAAAGTTGGCAAACGCGCAAAAACAAATATCGCGACCAAGTATTTGCAAAGATAAAAAGTCATGGAACAATTGGCGACACCGTCGTGCGTGACACGAGAGATGAGGATCTGTGGAAAATGGCAGCTCGCGAGCGTAAATCTCTCTTTAGGTCAAAGTACGTTTTAAGATTATATAATCAAATTTTTTATTCTTCAAAAACTTAGTTTTTTAAAGACATTTTTTTCATATAAAATTTTACTCTCCTTAATCTCAAGAATATTTATCGTGAAATTTCAATTGAAAATTACGATTTGATTTTCAGAGTTAACCGTTACGTTTTATCGATTTATTTTTTTCATATTCACCCCCCCTCTCCCGCCATCCCTACTGGGATTCTCTTATCACTCGTTCCCTTTGACAACTTTTTTTCATCGCTCTAAACGAACGCTGAAAATCATCCTCACGATTCAATAGATCTCTGGTCGTCGATAAAGTTCAAAGCTTCTGGTCGAGCAATGTCTGCTGTACCGGGAACCGTAGCGACGCCGACATTTGCGGTTTGATCTACTAGGCATTCGGATTGACGTTTCGAATACCACTCGAGTCATCGACGTCACTGACTTTCGCTTCATCCCAGAGTCGACGATATTTTCTTGGTCACATTGAAAACGCTTCCGGCAACAGTAGTACGTATAACCTCGACGACGCCATTTTGAAAAAAAAAAAATTAAGAAAAAAATATCACAGTAGCGACACCAGCTGGTGAATTTGTAATTGAATAATTTGTAGGATCTATACAATAATTTCTATCATTTATATTATACATGATTATATCCATATCCAAAATTTGTATGAAACGTTCATTAAACGAGGTATCAGATAAAAAATGATTATTTTGAAAAATCACAGTGATTCCGAAAAAATATAACAGACACCCCAAGTAACGTAATGCACTGAAATCATCTGGCAAAGGATAATCCCTGCTAAAACGTCAATCTCATTTGAACCCGAAAGGCATTCTGGGTACTTGCGTCTTCTGGATTAATGAGATGAAGTTTTTAACGATGAGGAACCAGCCGGAGAATCTTTAAGTCGCGGGGATGACGTGGAGGAATGATGACGGAACCGTCGAGGGAGCAACGGGAGCGTCTACCGGGTTGTCGGATGTCAGAGGTCGGAGTGCATTAGATTCGCCGGCTAAGCCTTTTATAAGGGGAGAAGCAGAGTGATGGGACAAAGGCAAAGTCTGTCTTGGTGGTTTCGAGTGAGGGAAGGAAGGAAGAATGGAGTAAGGAAAGAAGCGAAGAAATGGTGAAGCGAAGTGGGTAGAGCACGAGTCTAGGTAGCCAGAATACCACCGAGTCTACCAGCCGCCATTGTATGGCCGAAGTGCACTCTCTGCTAAATCAACCCCCTTTTGCTTCATCCCCTCGTCAGATCTCAACCCTTCATCCTTCATTTTCTCCTCCACGTCCACCACGTACATTCCACGCGTCTATTCCGCTTTGGATTTTACTGAATCTCTTTCTACTTAACCCTGGCCAAATGCCGAAGAGCATCTTGGGTGAAGAAGATGGCCGACTTTTGGAAGTTTCAATGAATCGTGTATTCTCGTGGATGTTGGGAAGTTTGAAATTTTTTGAAATTTTTTTTTTAATTTACTACTTGAATTCTATCTCACTTGTATATGTGTGTATATAGAAGCACTGGTTAGATTTGCCAAAACATCCGGTTGATCTTTTGAAAATTTTCAATGTATGTTATCGGACTCTTATCAGGGATGGGTAGTTTATCACGAGTGTCGATTAAAATATCAAAATTTGAAATTGGGCTTGGGTCACGTTCGCAACGGCAGTAATAGGCATGTAGACGTATAAGGGCTGCTGCTACTGAATCAAAGTGACTCGAACGCTGACGTTTCCGGTTACTTGAGGATTCGGACTGTTACCTTGATTTATCGTTTACGGTCAGAGTAAAGGGTCTGTTAAACGATGGTCGACATTCAATATTGGTCAGGTGACTAACATTTACTGCCTTTATGGACTCAATGGTAGTCAGCTCTTTCTCTTTTATCGTCTTTAGGTTAGGTTAGGTGGGTACATACTGTTACGGGTCGATCCACTCTTCCCTCGTAGTCAAAATGTCGGCGTCGTATTTACCCGTTCGTTTTGACGAAATAAATGTTCACCCCTTTGGTCGTCATTCGCGATTAAATAAATTTCAATGTTATAATTAGCTTTGAAATAAAAATGGGGTTGATAACAAAGATCGGTTTCAAGGGGCTTTACGGGAGACTGTAACATCTAAGGATCCTCCAGCTTCCTAAGTAATTGGCTAATTTTCATAATTAGCCAGCAATATCGACTCTCAATTAACCCGATAATGGCGACTACCGTCGTGGCAGCGACTCTTGAGATTTATGAACGATGAACCAGGATGGGATTATCAGGCAATTTGTCCTTATCTTCCGATCTGGTCGAAGTTGCTTGATTGCTCGTTTCCTGTAAAAAATAAAAAAAGAGAGAGGATTCATAACTGGCATCTTTAACAGCTGATTTTTTTATTAAACATTACGTGCCCGACGAGATATCGCACTTTAGGATTTAATTCAGTTTCTCTTTTTGATCTTCCCGCGTTGGACGAGGTCGCTTAGAATTGCGGCTGAAAACAATTACCAGGGATTTTCGTTGAAAATCCTCCAGCTCCAAGAGAGACTACTCACTAGCCCCTTATCTTCCCCTATCCTTAGCTTCCCTCTTTTCTCGATCAATGATTCATAAGACGTAACCCTCTCTGGACCGTTTGATCCGAGATGAGATAAAAATAAAATCCCCTTATTTCCCTTGATGAAAATTAAGAAAATTATTTTTTTTTGACAAATCCAATATCCTAATACAAATTGACGCATCATTTTTTCACGAGATTCCTGTTAATTGACATTTTTATAATCGCTGTCGACCCAACAACGTTGCTTCTCTTGTCTCCAAATACGTGTGGCGCTTTGACGCCAAAGATGCCCTTTTGTCCACCCAACCATAACTCAAGATTCATTATTCCCAAGGGAGCGAGACAGGAATTGAACAAAAGGGTTGAAAAGGATTAAGTGAAAAAAACATTCCACCGGAACGAAACTTTTTTTCTTCTTCGTACGGCCATGTTGTCCCGGTCGAAAATTGATTAGGGTTTACTTTGAGTACCAGTAGTCTGTACTTTTTGTCTTTCCACTTTGTTTTTGTATTTTCTGAAAGAGTAACGTGTTCTCATTTTTCCACCACCCTAATTCCCTACTCCCATTCACTGTTTAAAAATACCCTAACCCTTTATGGGAAACAGACCCCTAGATTTTCGAAAAAAAAAATCTCTAACCTCACAAAATGCGTAACCATACGATTTTGCTTTCTTCCTCTTCTTCTCTTTTGCTTTACCATCTTCTCTCTCTCTCTCTCTCTCTCTCTCTCTCTCTCTCTCTCTCTCTCTCTCTCTCTCTCTCTCTCTCTCTCT
>JARQTJ010000869.1:17599-28110 GCA_030142635.1 Trachelus troglodyta | reverse complement strand
TCATGCATCGGTAGGTAGGGGGTGGTTTACCCCCTTAAACGTGACTTCTCGCAAAAAAGCAAAAACATGTAAACTTTCATTTTACTTCCTCTTTCCAATGGTACGTGTTTCATTAAATTCCCATCGTAAGTTTTTTAAATAGGGTGAAAAAAGTAATAATCAAAGGGTGGTTCACCCCCTTAAGAGACAATTTCTTTTTTAATGTCTAGGGACATTTTACATTGCTCGCAATGAGAAACATTTTAGTTTTTGTTTCATTGAAATCGGTCGATTCCTTCTAGGTGAAATTGCATTACCACCCCTCGACATGCCCAAAAACGGTTTTAGGGGGTGCAATCAACCCCCAAAGGGGGTTGACCGTTTTTCCGCCGATTAAAAAAACACGTGTCTCTCATATTTTCAAGTGCTACAACATAGTTGAGTTTCATCAAAATCGGAGGGGGACACTAAAGTGACATTCCTTGTAAGTGCTAAGTATACGTTGTAACAAAAATGTTACCATAAACCCCTCCCCGCCTCCTGGCTTGAGGTCCCCATAGGCCTCAAGTATTGCGTGTAATAATTAGTATTGTAATTGCGTATACTTAGCGTTCCAGGTCAATTGTACTTAGCTTTAAGACACCCTCCCTCCACCCTTCCCTCCCCACTTCCCCTCCCCTAGGGTACTGGCTCGGAGGCAACGACGGCAACCCCATAGACCACCCCATAAGGATAAAACACCGAGGAAGGACCACGAGAGTGGCTACGTGGCCGAGGCAGCGGGAGGCAGGGATGGCATGGGCAGGAAGAACAGCTGATGGAGCCCGGAACAGCTCATCTGCCCAGGGAAAACTGACGTCCGCCCAACCACCACCACCACCATAGATATGCAGCCCCGGTGCAGTCCCGTCACACGGGTAGTAAAGAGGCCCGTGTGACAGGGGTGGAGCCCTCTCCCTCCAGCCCCAAGGATGTGCCCGGGAGAATTTTGACAGGCCTGGAGGCCGCCATATTGCCCGGCGCGCGAGAGCCAGCCCGCGCGCCGACGAAGCCAGCGCCGTGTCATCCACCCGCAAGGCCCTGGAAGGCGCGTCGGCCTAGCAACCAGCAGCCCACCAATGCCCTGCCATGCCGGAACTGACGACCAATGCCGAGGCGCTCAGCTGAGCAACCCCAGCCAATCACCGAGGCTCTGGAGGCCCACGAGAACAAGATCACCGGAAATTTCGCCACTTCGAGTCAGGATACCGAGCGAGAAAGAGAAAGAGAGAGAGTGAGTGAAAGAGTGCAAATTTTGGGATTATTGCGTTGCGGAATATTTTGAGTGAGTACGCTTGTGCGATTGAGTTTTTCCTTTCTTGCCCCCTTTTCTTTTCCTCCTGCCGTTTTTAGTATTTGCGTGTTAGAATTTTGTAAGCCCCTTCAGGGCAGTAGCGAGCTGGCCCACGTGGCCCGACATCATAGAGCCTTTCTGTTATATTTGCGACGGGCCTTCTGCCCTTACACTCGAGGCCCGTTGTATGAAAAACGTTTGATGGGTCGATCCGAAAAGGTTATTCTCATATTCACATATATTTAGGTTCCTTTAATAATACATGACGAGATTACAATATCGTGATGGGCCTTGTCGCCATCTTGAATGTCACACACTCTGCGCGCTCTGCGCACAGTTCTGCGCGCGCTGTTGTCGGCGCGTCGCTGCGAGAGGTATTCTCTCGTTGCCGCGAGAGGTGCTTGTGAGCTTTCGCGGTACATTTGAACATGCCGCCAGCCTTGACAATACCTAATTGTCAACGTTATAATTAAACAATAAACAAACATCCTTATACTTAAAGATAGGATCTTACATCTAAATATTGTCGGAGAACACATTTGACTGTTATGTTTAATCCTCCGTTGGGAGTACGCAAACTTTAGGCAAACTGCGTTGCGTGATACCGTTAGCCGTTTTTACACTGATTACACGAACGCGTCCATCTCGGCCTGGGTGCAGATCAGTAACGCGACCTATCTTCCACTGAAGTGGTGGCAGTTTATCGTCCTTTAACAAAACTAGAGTACCAACTTGTAACGCGTTGTTTGCATCGCCTTCCTTCTATTTTGGTCGTGATTGGAGCTGAGTCAAGTATTCGTGGCTCCAGCGTGCCCAAAAATGTTGTTGCAATTTAATCAAGAGTTGGTACCGTGTGAGCCGATTAGAGGTAATCTCTTGGTAGTCGGCTTGCTGAATGGCGGTCAAAGGACTCCCGATCAAAAAATGTCCAGGGGTAAGCGCTGAGAGATCGGACGGATCACTCGACATCGGAACCAGCGGTCTTGAGTTTAAACATGCATCAATCTCGGTGAACAAAGTATACAGTTCCTCAAAGGTAAGTAACGCATCGCCGAGTACTCTCTTGAGGTGGGTTTTTGCCGATTTTATTCCTGCCTCCCATATGCCACCCATATGTGGAGAATAAGGAGGGATGAAATGCCATTGAATGGAATTGTCTGCGGAGAAATCAATCATTTTCCTCTTATGAGCTTCGGTTTGGAGCAACGTCGCTAATTCTTTGAGTTCGTTAGACGCTCCTGTGAAGTTTGTTCCGTTATCGGAGTATATATTCGTACATTTACCGCGGCGTGCTATGAATCGTTTTAGCGAATTGAGGAATGCAGCGGTTGAAAGATCAGACACTAATTCTAAGTGAATTGCGCGGGTAGCGAGACATACAAAGAGACAAAGGTATGCCTTTCCCGTCTTGTTTCTTGAAATCTTAATACGGAACGGACCGCCGTAATCAACGCCTACATTTGAGAACGCTCGAGAAGGGTTGACGCGAACGGACGGAAGGTTACCCATTATTTGCTGCAAGTACTTGGGTCGGGACCGGAAACAAGTGACGCATTTGTTCAAGACGTGCTTTACCGTGGACCTCGCTGATAATATCCAAAACGATTCGCTAAGAGCACTCAAAAGCGCTTGTAAACCTGCGTGGAGATTTCTAAGATGAGCATCGCGAATGATGAGCCGTGTCAAAACACTGCCAGATGCAAGAACGATGGGAAATCTCTGTGTATAGGGTAAGTTGGCTTGTTGTAATCTTCCTCCTACTCTTATGAGCCCATCGGCGTCGACGAATGGGAATAACGATGCGAGCTTGCTGTCTGTTGGAACCGGGAGTTTCTTCCGTAAATAGTGAATTTCCTGTGGAAACTGTTCAACTTGGCTAATCGCGATAGCAACTCTTTCAGCAGCCTTGAGTTTTTCAACTGAAAGAAGACCGCTTCTTTTTTCTCTTGGATGCCGAGCATTGAAAGCGAACCGCTGGCAGCATGCGATGAGTCGTTTTAACTTGCGCAATGACGAATATTTGCCCAACAGGTCGCAGCTATCAATGGTTGCAGCAAGTGACGACAGGCTTGGTTTCGCTTCGAGCAATGTAGTATCACTGACGTCTTCATTTTGTGTTCCTGTGTTCGAATCGAGATATTCTTCGATGGGTCCCAACAACCACGATGGTCCAGTCCACCAAAGATCGTTTGTTCGCAATTGGTCGGGCGTAGTCCCACGATAAATCACGTCGGCTGGGTTTTCCTCGGAACGAACGTGCCTCCAGTATGTTTTATCAGTTAATTCTTGAATCTCCGACACCCTGTTGGCCACGAACGTTTTCCATTGACATGCTTCGCCTGCTATCCAGTTAAGCGCGATCTGTGAATCCGACCAGTAATATTTCTTGTCAATCTGAATGGTGAACGCTTTCATTATTTTCTGCGCGAGCCGAGCAAGCAAGACTGCACCGCAAAGCTCGAGTCTTGGGAGACTGACAGACTTTAATGGAGCTACTCGCGATTTGGCACAGAGTAACCGTACCGCATACTGATCGTCATGTGAGCGAGATCGAACATAAATACACGCTCCATAAGCAGTTTCCGAGGCGTCACAAAAGCCGTGCAGTTCAATGTTGATGTGATCCTGGCACACGACTCCGCGAGGAATCGCAATTTCGTTGATAACCGTTAGGTGTGCATGATATTCTTTCCATGCTTCGTGTAAATCGATCGGCAGCGATTCGTCCCATCCTATTTGTAGCCTCCAAAGTTGCTGTAAAATAGTTTTTGCCTTGATGCACGCTGGACCGACCAAGCCCAGTGGATCATAAATTTGAGCAATCGCCGATAGAATATTCCTCTTCGTGGGTCGTGGGCTTACATCTTCAATGTTTACGCGATAATGAAACGTGTCGTTTCGAGGGTGCCAGATGAGCCCGAGTGTCGTTACCTCTTCGCCAATAGGACGGTCGATGTTCGCGGACTCCTCAAGCAATGTGTTGACAATCGATGGCACACTGGATGCCCACTTGCACAGTGGAAATCCACCGGGACCGGAGAATTCGATCGAGCTCCTTCTTCCTTATTTTGAGTTTGACAATGTCGTCACCGCCTGTCAGTAGGTCGTCTACGTAAAAATCGCGTAAAATGACCTCGCTGATTTCTGGATGATCATCTGCGCAATCGTAAGCCACTTGGTGCAAGCTGCGTATGGCTGGAAATGGGCTGTAGCTGTGCCATAGGTAACAGTATTGAGCTTGTATTCTTTGATCTGTTGTTGACCATCTGTCTTCCAAACGATCCGTTGAAAATCTCGATGGTCATCCCGAATATTTATTTGACGGTACATCTTTTGAATGTCTGCTATCAATACGTACTGATGCTGTCTAAACCGTGCGAGAATTGCCACTAGATCTTGTTGGATTGTAGGTCCAACTCTGAGAATGTCGTTGAGTGACTTCCCGGAAGAAGTTTTGCATGATGCATCAAAGACCACCCGTAATTTGGTTGTTGTACTTGCTTCTTTCAACACACAATGATGAGGTATGTAACAATGCACTTTCTCTGTGACCTTTTCCGTGTTTGTGAGTTCCGTCATATGCCCGAGTGCGAGATACTCATCTATAAAGGTTTGATATTGCTTCTGTAATTCGGGCTGCTTATCGAGCTTGCGATTAAGAGAGTAAAGGCGCTTGATAGCGATGTTCTTCGATTCGCCGAGCAGTTGCGGGCTGTGACGGAACGACAGACCGACCGTGAAACGTCCGTCCTCGCCCCTCTGATATGATGCCACAAAATCCTCCTCGCACCGTAATTCTTCCTCAGAAAAATGTCTCGTTGGCTGATACTCTTCTATACTCCAAAACCGCTCGATCTGTTCGTGGAGTGTTTTCCCGATTGCGAAGCAGCAAACTGCCGATCTTGCCCTTTCAGACTGCGCTCTCGGAGAGGTCATGGCTCCTCCGACGATCCATCCAAGCTTTGTCTTATGCAACATCGGTTGATTTCGACTAATGATATGTTGACCTACGCACAAGAGACTCCAAAATACTCCAGCTCCCAGCAACACATCAACTTCTCCTGGAACGTTGAAAGACGGGTCAGCCAAAGTTATATTATTGGGAACTTGAAATTCTTGAGAACATATTTTTGCCGAGGGCAAAGATTGCGTGATGTGATCGATGACGAGAAATGGTAACTTGACTTTAAATGCGGTTACTCGAGATTTGATAGTCACGTCGACCGCTTGATTGATGACGGATTGACTCAAATTAACACCCGAGACTGAAACGCTTTAGGACCGCTCCGGCAATTGTAATCGATGATGCAGCGCCTTTGTGATAAAGTTTGATTGCGATCCGCAGTCCAACACCGCTCGGCACACACGAGGCTCACCGAACTTATCCTTTACTATTATCAAAGCTGTTGATAACATTACATGTGTCTTGTTCATCCGCACGCTTGACAATGTGACGTTATTTGAGGACCCATCGGTAGTCGACGGTCCTGTCGCACCTGCGTTCGACTGATCACTGTTCGAATTATTCTTGGAATAAAACTCTTCAATATGGATAAGCGTGTTGTGCTTTTTTCCACAACGCTTGCAACTACCCGATTTACAGACATCTGATGTGTGATTTGCTCGCAAGCAGTTAAAACATGCCTTTGTGCGTCTAACCTCGTTCCACCTTGCTTGCGTGGTAAGGCCCTTGTACTTGGAACAGTGATAAATCGAATGCTCACCTTCGCAGATCGGACAAATCTTCGCATCGCTTGAATTCTGTTCATTTTTACTGCTAATACCATACATGTGACTAACTCTTCAGCTCTCTTCGGCGCGCCTGAAGATCTTCCAGATTTACCGGACGCCGGCTTTCCTGGATGAAGCGTCTCTAACATTGAACAATGCTGCGTTAAGAAATCAATCAACAATTTTCGCGTTGGAATTGTATCACTGTTGATACTTGCCTCCCACTTCCGTAGCGTGACAGGATCGAGCTTTGTGGTAATCATGTGAATGACTGGGCTGACTGACCAAGGGTCTTGAGAGCACGGAGATGCTTCAAAGCATCGTCTACGAGCTTTCGCAACTGACTAGCCGATTCCTTTTGAATTGATTCAAGATCGAACAATGCCTGAACGTGAAAATGAATCAGTAATCTTTTGTTTTCGAATCTTTCTTTGAGTAATGACCACGCCTCTTTGTAATTTTCCGCGGTTATCTTTAACGACTGAATAACGTGACTCGCGATTCCCTGAAGGGATGATCGTAAATAATAAAATTTCTGAATTTCAGTTAGATTCCTGTTCTTGTCAATTAATGCGTCGAACGTGTCACGAAACGGAAGCCACTGCGCATAAGTTCCGTCGAACTTGGGAAGACTGAGTGTCGGCAGCTTTATACTTGACGTCGTATTGCTATCTTCATCGTCTTGCTCTATCGATGGCTTACATTGCCTGCTACCATTCGCCGCAGGAGGTGGAGCGAGAACCCTTTTTGCCGTTGCAACTGCTCTAAAATATGCATTCTCGAACTGCTCGCGCTCCCCGACTTGAGCCTCTGAATCATCAATTTCTTCAATACCCGACTGTGTAACATTGAACGCCGCCCAGAGATCATAGACTTTCTGAAGTCTCGCTTCCACCTCCGATGGGTCGGTGTCACCTAACCTGAAAGCTGAAAGAGTCGACTGAGTGCGCGTTAGCTGACCCTTAATAGTCGCTCTGTCTCTTTTCAATTTCGCTAATGAAGCCATATTTTCGTTAGATCTTGCCTGAGTATTCGAACAACCCGTATCTAAAACTTCCGAAGAATCTTGCTCTTTGTCGCGTGGTGGTGACCTCAGCATCATCGAAGAAATTCCGCCGTTGAATCAGCTGCTGGCCTGAATTGCTGTCTTCCGTGTTATCCGGTTCGATGACTGCGGCGACAGTGCTGGCTCGCACTGGCAGCTCCCATCGATGATAACTGTGTTGCTTGGAGTTTTAGGTATACGACCATGTGCGTACTGAACCTCACAATTTTTCGAAGTTCTGCGTTATGTGAAGAGAGGTATACGATCGTGTGTATAACCTCCGATGTTTCCGTTGCGTTGTCTGTGTGTGCGTTGGCTTTGTTTTGCCGATACCGCACTACTTTGTCTTATGTACCACGAGCTGTATTGCGTTCGAATTTCGAAACAAATCGACAGTCGTCTAAACGAGAGAGACAGTCTTGTGCTGGCACAGTATTATTTAATCCATGCGTAAGATGAGAGTCATGTACACTACACACGCTCTTCGACCAGCGTCCTTTCCGTGGCTTGAGCATAGAACCTTCTCGAAATTTCGGCGACAGTTATATTCCAGCGCTGACGCCCAGTGACTCGAAGGACCAAAAACTATGTATGAAAAACGTTTGATGGGTCGATCCGAAAAGGTTATTCTCAATTTCAAAACACTTTGAACACATATATTTAGGTTCCTTTAATAATACATGACGAGATTACAATATCGTGATGGGCCTTGTCGCCATCTTGAATGTCATACACTCTGCGCACTCTGCGCACAGTTATTCGCGCGCTGTTGTCGGCGCGACGCTCCGAGAGGTATTCTCTCGTTGCCGCGAGAGGCGCTTGTGAGCTTTCGCGGTACATTTGAACACCCGTGGTGTATTGCGTGCGCCCTTATTTTTAGTATTTTTGCGTCCCGTCCTTGACACCCCCCCTGTACCCTCCCTCTCCCTGCCCTTTCCCATTTTTGCGTTTAACCGAGGTATTGTAAGTAGCCATTATTGCATTCGGGAACCTTCTTCCCTGAGACCCCCTCACCTCTCCCTCCGCTAGCCTAGCCATTCCCGATTTAGTGAATATACGAGGACCTCTCACGGTCACTCGTAGGTGCTACACCGAAACTGTAGCTGGCGCCCAATCCTTGTTTACATCCGTCCGAGCACCTGTCAGTTCTCCCGTCCCCCGAGCCCCCTTCCTCTGCGAGTCCCTTTAAACACCATTGCGTTCCCCGGCGAATATTGCGCGAAGTATCGCTATTCGAGCATTGGCGTAACTTGTTTCTTTTCTGTTTTATTTAATTGTATTTCCAACGCTTATTTATTAATTATATTCTTTTCTACTTTACACCGTGTCCCACTTTCTTTCGCGCCCCCCTCCTTTCCTGTGGATTGCGATAGCTAATTCGAGGAGACCCTGGGCGGACAAAATCTGCCCAGTACGTCACACAGTGTATCTACCACCATTTTAATTCCACGTATAACGATGACAATTCCAATGAATCCTGCACTAATGGTGCTGAATTTCATGAATCCTCCTAGAGTTCTATTCCACGCACTCTCGACAATTTTATCAATAGTATTTTTATCCAAGAGGTTAGATACGAAGTCATCACAGTTGGTTATAGGTCGTCCCATGACTGTCCTGGCAACGGAATTCAGTACAGCAGGTATCTCAGCTGAGAACATGATGTGATCCCTGAGATTATCTAGTTCTTCTAATGAATATATTCCATTTATCGTTAGTAAACTGGGACTAATATATCTCCACGTGGGTTTTGTCAGTGGTTTCATTATGGTAGGTGATAAGGCTTCAATGGATTTTGGTGTTAATTTGTACCAGGATTCTTCTAGCAAATACATGGTCGGTAGGATGGCGCTGCATGTGATTTGAGTTCCTGTTTTGGTCATCAAGTGTGTTCTCGGCGTTAGAAAATAAGTCTGGATGTCCTTTACTACAGGTAGTTGAGTATAGCATTCAGACGTCCATCTTAGTGTGACTTCCACAGGTATTGTAACGTTCCGTGTACCGTTTTTCGTTTTCCTAATTACTAATAATCCTCACCCTTCATAAAACTCGGCACTCCGTTATTCCGAGCATATCGCTTCTTTACCGTTAATCCCAACCCTAATAAAACACTCCTTTCATATTTTTCTAATACTTTCTACGTCATACGTCCTAATCCTAAAAACTATTAAAAACCCATTCCTTGGCCGATTTCCCTTTTTGAAGTCCCGTTACTCTCAAACTACGTTTTTCCCGCTTTCAACCCCTACCTTACATCAACCCTTACCATTAGTATAAAAAGACGATCCTTCTCTAGGTTAATTTAGTAGTAGTCTGGAAATTGTACACGACATCTCACTCTCTCGTGAAATACACATATTCTTGCAACAACTCGAACGACGGATTCTTTAACTAAAGAAACCCACCAATAATTCCTGGGACCCACAACACAAAAATAAATTCGTTGGTCTACGATCACCGGGTCGGATCGTAACAGCATACAATGTTGCAAGCAAACTGAAAACATTCCGACGGCTTCTGCTAGCCTTTTTCAGTTCTTTCTTCTTATTTGAGAGTGTCAGTTCGCTCTGCGTTTTCAAATATAGAGTGAATAAATATAAGCGTTTCAAGTATGGAACACAAAAATAAGGAAAAGGAAAGACAGTATGATTTCTGTGCGTACAGAGGATGTACAAACGGAAAATGAACGACCAAGTCCAGACTGTACAGGTTTCTTAAAAAAGACGATCCTCGACTAACACTCGCAATAGGGAGCTTGGTGGGGGCATCTTCTTCTCCTACACGTTGTCGCCCAGGCTAGCTAGTTCTAATGTCCCACCAAGCTCCCAGGTGCGACTCATGAATTGCCGTCTAGCTCTCACTTATGCTGTGCGAAAAGGAGGCACTATACGACGCTTTCGCGTCTCGCTCGCACCATAGCGCTAGCTGCAACTCACGCACATATCCTGGCACGTCCGTCAACAGTCACTGTCCATTCTTCTCTCTTACCTCACTGCACTGCATCAACAAACTGGACAACATTAATGATGTTCAGTGTATAATAAATTCATCTAAACAGACTTTATATTACATATGCTATGTTTTAATAATAATTGACCACAATTTCCTACTTTTCGAGCCGTTAGAGTGGCATTACCTCCTAAAAAAATTAAACAAAAAAGAAATGAAGAAAAAAAAACCTTCCGTTTTTAGACGCGAACTCGACACCTCACGTTTACGAAGCTGAATCGTTGCCAACGCGGCAAATGAATACCTTTCGTTTATAATAATCAATAGATGGTAAAAGTCAGCAGCTTCACTTGTTGTGACACGGACTCTCATGAATAGAATCGAAAGATAAAAATTGACAGCGATGGAAAAAATCTCGTTTCATTCTCTTAACGCTTTTGCGTTTGTAACATAAATACATTTCTCCATTTCATT
>JARQTJ010000868.1:116694-131590 GCA_030142635.1 Trachelus troglodyta | reverse complement strand
TGAACTTAGGACCAAACGAATTACGGATTCTTACTCAGGGGGTCACCCTGAACCTGTATTGACCCACCGTGTATGGCTATTACGAAGCACCCTGTAGAAGGGCCAGCCTTAAATAATATTTTTTCCTATTTTTTCTAATCTTTTTATCAATGAAAGTCTCGACAGTCTCGCAACGGATCCTGTGCGCGACTCTTTCCTAACTCGCAACAACAACTTCCGAAACTCTTTTCGAGATTCTTTTCGAGACTATCTTTTTCCACGCGGGAAGATGAACGAAAATTCTTTACAAAAAAAAGTACAGCGTCATACCAAAACTTTGCGCAACCCATCCGGCCCCCGATATAGCGTAAAGTTACCTGATCTTGTGACACGACCGAAATGCCATGTTATAGTATATAATACCACATTTCCTTTCAATCTTCATCAAACTATATTCCTTTCAACACCATCTCTTCTATGCGCGTAGAAAGTAACTGAATAGTCCCTTGGTAAAATAGGTAGCGGCCTAAAATAGGTCGTCGTTCTGGACACTGATATCGCATGAAGCTAGGTTTCCTACGACATTAGGATCCTGAAGTCGGTGGGTTACCTGTTGCGTCGACCTTTTTGAGCAGCGAGTAACTCCTACAATAGTGAATAACCCTGAGTTTGCTTTAAGTATACGGGGGTCCATAGATAGTTTATACAAGGGTTATTCAAATACAAGAAGAAACGGTGCCTTCCAGACTTGATGTATCGTTTCCGTTATATTCATCGATAGTCAACTTTTTCTATCTGTATAAATTAATAATTCTCTTAGATTTCTTCTTTTATCCATACTTTAAAAATTATACGTCGACCAATTTCTACCTTGTCATTTTAATAGAAGAGGATATCAATTTTCTAATCGAACTAATGTATTCCAACATGCAATTTATCGGGTTTCTGCGTAAGTTTTATCATGTTCACTATCTTTGGTTGACTGTCTATCGCGTTAGGATGAGGAGAAGGTTAAGTTAAAATGAATTAATCTACGACATGGTTAATTTTAACTGGAGGTACAGGAAGTTATATACGTAGTCCGGGTAGAGAAGCTCTAGAATTACGTCAGTATCAGTGTTCATGGGAATTATATGTATATTGAGATCATTATACATAAATAAAGTATACTTTGGGGACAATCTCAGTAATACAGCCGCTAGTTTGAGGACAAGTGTATAGTTTGGGGTCGGCCCTCAAAGTTTTTTCAACATAATGCATGTTTTGAGGACCATAAAGCGACTGTCACACCAAATTTGTTTACTTTTTTTTAATGCTAGACATCCGGAGTTGTGATGGGCTTAGAAAATGTTTCGTCAGGTTAGGTTAGGTTATAATTTCAATGCTGTGGTGCCCAAGGTATTAGCTAAAAAAACATCAGTTCGCTATTGTGAATGCCCCTTAATCGCCTGGGTCCTCAAACTATTCTTTGTACATGATTATATATATGTATATACATGTCAAAGGATACTTTTCAGGACTTTTTGTCTTGAGTATTGGCAGTTTTTAGGACACTTAGTGCTTTTCAGGACGGGTCTGAAAGAATTTCAATACGTAACGTATACTTTCAGGACCATAAAGCGGCACTCACACCGAATTTTCTCAAAAAAAATTTTTGCTAGACACTCGGAGTTGTGATAGTCTAAGAAGTAGTTCGTTAGCTGAAATTAGGTTAGAATTTCAATGCTACATGTCCCAAGGTTTAGTTTTTTTTTTAATAACACATTGGTTTGCCGTTGTAAGTGGCCTATATCCTAGAAACTGCCCCTGTACAAGTCTATATATGTATACGTATATATTGTGACGTGGCATATTGATGCACGTCACAAAATAAAGCAAATTTGGCTACGTCGTGGGGCCTGATGGGTTACGGAGCGTTTCGCGTGGCGTTGGACTGACTGTATTTTAAGAATTTGTATTTATTTCCCTGTGGGGAACGTTTCGTTTGTTTTTGAGTTCATTAAGCGGATCCGAGAGGATTCGACATAATTTCTGTTGAAACGGGGCCCGAGAGAGAGCCAACTACGGGCATGTCGGAGCGTTGTTGAGGAGAGGTGACGTCAAGACCGGAGCACACAACTTGGTGGTTCAACTACGCAAAACAAGCGGCGAAGGTCTTCAGCAGCAGAGGACATCCAGGAGTTGCAGAGGCGGTGTGAAGTCGAATATCGAGGAAGTAGAGGTGGATGTGATTCCCGACTCCCGGAAACGGCACTGCAGCCATCCTAACGTAGCAAGACGCTAGGATCTATTTTACCGAGATCGTCAAAGCAATTGAAGATCACGAGCTCGCTAGCGGAGCCGATGTAACAGCGAACTTGATTGAACCAGGGGGTGGTATTACGGCGCGTTCTCGAGAAGGTTTCCGATTTTGGAAATTTGTAGCGTCACTCACGGCGTGGCCTAGCTCAGGGATAAACGTGCTATCGTTTTGTACCGATTTTTGAATTTATTGTATTGTATCGTAATCCGATTGAGGGACTATAACCCAGGAGAGTATGTTCCTAGGATTAGTAGGAGCTACTGGAGAACGGTGAATGACGCTCAGGGGTATTTTGGCTGTCTTTCACCTCACGGGATCAACTGATGTTTTCTGTACGACGTACTCTTACGCGTCACCCTGCGCTTTCCTGACCGCTACGGGTCCAAGGATACTTAATCCGGTGACAAACAGGAGATCGGTCTCTCATTTCCTCCTTTCTATTCTTCCGTTTTTGTGTCTAATCGTTCAGTCCACGTCTCACGGAATCGTCTCCCTAACACATAGGTGCGTGAGTCACTATCGTACCGTTTACTATCGTACCATTTGTTATCGTACCGTTTGTTATATCGTATCGTATGTTGCGTTGTTCCAGCGGGAACATTATTGTGTATTGTCGTTCGGGTAAATATCCCAGTGTGTTCTGTATCATCTCGATCTGTTTTCTGTACTTATCATTTGTATTCCAACATCTTGTTCTAATAATTTCTATTTAAAATAAATCGGATCCGGCCCGGATTTTTGGTTCCGATAGTTTGTTGTTTTCAGTAGTTTTTAGAGTGAACCCTAGTTTTCAGATTTTTATTATTGTCTCCCAAACCCGGACCCCACCGCATAAGAGCTGGTCCGGGTGTCCTTAGGGGACAGCGGTGTAACTCTGGTTATACCTGGCGCCCAAGAATTTAATATTTTATTAATTATTTCTTGCGGTGCCATTTATTTGTGCGTCACCGTTAAAAAGTGTCGTTACAGTATATATTGTAACGTGGCGTTTCAAAGTTGTAGGAGATACCACCTAGGAATTATCGAAAAATAAATAAATAGGACTCATCAGGTCCGACAGTGGGTTCGGCTGCATAGTGGTAAGTGATTCTTCTTCTTTTTTATATGTATAGTGGGCACCAGTTGGGAAAACGTCCTTTACAAGCGGCCACAGGTTTCTATTATGTATATGTGAATAATTCTCTTATGTGTTTGCGCATAGGTAAGTGATTCGACTTGGCAGTTCGAAGGTATCGGGTTCGATTCCCTATCGGAACTCCTAATTTCTCGGAAATTCCTAGCCCTCTAGCGCTCCCTGGCGGCACTGTATATAATTTAATTGGGGGCGAGTCGGGAACCCCATTATAATATATACATATGTATATATAATTTTGAAAATATCCATCAAGTCCGTGTACATATAAGCTTATCAAAATCGCATGGGAGAAAGGGTGGGGGGAGAAGAGACTGAGAGATGGAGGTGTATGTATTTACATATTCTGGATTTGAGACTCTTTAGTAAGAATCTGGAAATAGTATAGGACACTCTGATTGGTTCGCCATGTTTATTGCTTTCGACTGTCTCGAGTCATTTCGTGTGTTTCCGTCTAAAAGCTTTTAAACCTATGATTAACGGTCATAACAGAAATGTAAGTTCCTTGACTGGCTCAGTCCCTTAAGAATCCCCAATGATCCCTTAAGAAGGGCTTGTGTTTTGGAGTGCTAAAAATGAACAAATTTTGTGATTTTTGTTTTGTGGAAACGGTTTCATCAAATATTTTGAAACTTTAAACATGTATTTGTTAACATTGACAACGAAAAATTAATGCACCGTTATATGCTATCAGAGCGTGGTTGTTGTCTCTCAGTAATGGTTGAGAAATATAAAAATGGTGGCATTTTTTAAAATTAAGTCGGATATCAAGGTAAAACAGTCGTGGTATTTTTTTGAATTGTAAAAAAATATTAAATGTAACGCATGAGTGAGTTAGTGACGATAACTAAATTCATAAACATAGAACATAACGGCCCAAGTAAAAATTATTAAGTATAGGGTTGATCTGCGATTGATCACAAAAACATAGTTAGAAGTACAACCAATGGTACTTTTGTATACTATGGGCATACTTATCTGGAACAGCAAAAGTATAGTTTGCATGGCTTAGTATAGAAAAAATATAGTATACAAAGATAGAAAATCCACGAGTTACTTCTTCATATGAACTATGGCAAAGTTTTCCAGGACTCCGAAAACTGTAATCTCTGTAATCTTTAAATGTCAACAAATAAATCTCTGAAATTTCAAAACTTTTGGTAAAATCGTACCCTCAAAGGCAATCTGAATTCCTGCGAATTGGCTACATGAGTAGCCAATTTTCTTTCTCCATTAATTGATTTAAGCTCTATAACAGACAACCAATGAAACAGAAAAGGGAAAAGGACAAGCTATCACATAGGCGAAATATGGCGATATAAATAATTCTTAGTATTTAGAATATGAATGTAAATAGTATTAAGTATGACTTTGCCTTTCAGGGGACTCGGAACCTCTTATTTCCCAACCGAGTAAAATTCCAATGAAAAGCAGAAATAACAGGGTTTTGACAGAGATTCTTTTCCAAATCGGAGTTCAGCGCACATTTTGTAAGGATTACAATCATTTTAACATAATTTTCGAAATGATTAGCTCAAAACTGAAAGAATAATTCGATCCGCAAATTTCGATGTGAATTCAAAAAATACGAAGAATTTCGGATCGTATTACTCTTTCAGCTATGATCTGATTATTGCGAAAATTATGTCAAAATGATTGTTAACTTTGCAAAATATGCACTGAACTCCGCTTTGGGGATGAATCTGTGTCACAATTCTGTTATTTAAAATTATCACTGTTACTGATATTTAAGATTATCCAGGGTTTTCTTAAGTAGTGCAGACATAAGGATTGTTTATTCTTGCGATTTTAAGTACTTTGCAGGACTATAGGGTTCTTTGAAAATGAGCCGACAGCGCTGAGGACATTGTTCTGTCTTGACTGAATACTTTCAATGAGCAAAGATGCTTATTGAAATGCTTATTGCTTAATGTTTAATGCTCTTAATTCTCTCAGCACTGTTGGCTCATTTTCGATCACATCTATAGCGCTGCAAAGCACTTAAAATCGCGAGATCGAACACGCCTACAGCATTGGCTTTAATACAAATATTCAGGCTTGGTTTATTGAGTCTTCATTAAAGTAAAACCCGTTTATGCGTAATTTCAGAATAACCAACCTGAATAAAAAAAAGCGAAGTGTTCAACTTGAGAGCGAAAAGTTTAGGGTTCAAGTCCATCCTAGGCTACTTTTTTTCTACTTTGTATGATTCATTCTGTAAGCTACATCATGAAAATCCTATCTTTTTTTCACGAAGAATTATACGTTTCAACAAAGGGCATTCAACATCTCGTGGTCATAAGATTTCTGTTCGTCCCCTGGGTTATGAGATAGCATGAATGTCGAAAAGTTAATATTTTAAGAAACTTTCATTGAAATGTAAGATTTTTTGTTAAAACTCTAGGCCTCTTTTTTAAATCAATACTAGGGCAACACGCGCGTTCTCGCGCGGGACTGAACCATTTATCGACCATTAACATGAAACATATAAATAATATGGATAACAAGGGAAGGAAAAAGTAACCTCAAATAAATTCACAACTTCAATGATCCGCAGCCGAATAGGTTTATTGGGTTTCTAAGGTTTTACCAATGAATGTGGTTCAATAAGCAAGAAATATAGAGCATTCTTTATCTAAGCTATAAAAAAATGCAGATAAAAAGAAGAAAAATAATTGCCTAAGGCGGACTCGAACCCGAGTACTTTGGTGTAGAATAGTAAGCTTAGCGCTTTTATTGCTAATTTAATTCCATACGAATTGGCAAAACTTATATTTCTGTTGTGATCTACGTTTATAGGTTAATCATCCTGGGTTAAAGTTTTTATCTAATAGAGTTATTCCAACAGAAATGAAAGACTCTTTTTCAATGTACTAATTAGCACCAGACTGATGTGACTCGAATTAGTTAAAAATTAAAAAAATGGTTCTATATACAATTCCTCGTAACATACAATTATTACTATAGGTATTATATAAACATGGCGTTGCTAACATAACGTGATCTAAGTTTACCATTATTTTCAGAATCCTATCAAAGGAGTGTCTCTTTTCTGGATACCAATAAAATGTCATCTAGATTAGAGTGAGAAAGATAATGGGGTGCGGGAGGTACAACAAAATCTTAAAACATTCCTAAAGATTATCCAATTTTGTAAACCTTCACATGCTTGACCCATAATCGTGAGACCGTATGCCTTGTGAGTCTCTCAAACTCGTAAATAAATGTAGCTTTTTTCTACGTTTAAATAATTATTATTATTCATAAATGAAATTGATTTCTTATAATAATAATATTTTACAGGAATAAATAAATACAAAATAATTTACGCATGTCTTTTATTAACTTTCCAGCAAAGCGATTTAGACTTTGCAAAGTTATCGCTTTTTATAGATACTGCTGGGTCTGGCAGACCCTACCAGCTATACGAAGGGCTAAGTAAGAGTAAGGGAGCTTGCATCTATGAGTGGTGATAATAGCTATCGATAATTCACTCAAAGTCCTGCTCTTCAATACTTACAATAGTTCAACGTATTAATATTCTTGTTAGAGATCTACAGTCGATTCACAGTAATAAGTAGGTATTATGTGGAAATCTTCTCTTATTGTCTTATCACATTGTTTCAGACTACTGAGAAGGTATCATTTATTATTCGATTTAGCCGATGAATTCAATTCATAATGAACTTTCGAGTTGAATGTTGAATCCTAATGGTTAAAATAGACTGCATATAGTCGACTCATTTCTCCGAGTAATAAGTAGCTGCAGAATTTACTATACAAGCCATACTAAGTGAATGGAATAACAGGTTGTTATAGGAATTCGCATAAACAAGCGAATTTTTTTTTCTTGCATCCTTCACTCTCGATATATACGTGTAAAAGAGATTAAAGAAGCAACATAAGAATAAGAAGTTCGCTAACTGTTTTTACGAACAAGTTTCGGCAGATTGACTCGTGCCCAATACTGATGTTATTTTTAAGATTGATAAGGAAAGCTTGATATGAAATTTCTATGGCTACGCCCACGGCCATATTAGTAAGCTGCATGTATGGATTGAAGTATTCAAGACCATGTTAAGTCCGTCAACTAACATTGTAATTCGCGGTCGCAAATAAGGACTAAAGGATACCGATATCGTGTGGCAAACATTAGCATTCCTGTTTGATCTTTAATTTATATCTGAGTCATAATTAATTATCTAATTGTCAAATATGAATAATCCGACAATACTTGAAATAAATCCAAGCCTCTAAGGTATATTTAAAAATATAAGCTCGAAATACATAACCTAGAAATAAAAATGCAATCGAGTCGAAGGATGAAGAAGTCAATAATAAAGATAATCGTATACTTAGGATTAGTACGTTTCGCGGTTTATCAAAGATTGATTGACATGCCAATATTTCGTGATATTATCAAATACTGTATAAACTGTAGCCCTTTTGATAATACAATATTACAAGAGAAAACAAATTTTGTTCAAAAGAATCTCTTCTCGTATACACTTGATCCATCGAAATGTAAGCTTTCGAAAGGTTATCATAATAATTCAATCAAGGACTCACTTTTCTCCTGCTCTCTCGTTATCAACAAGATCTTAAGCTTTACCTCGTAATTTAGATATCACCAATATGAAACTTCTTTATCAGATATCAACATTCGATGAGGTTCTTCTTTTCTGTGGTACGCGTATTACGTATTAAGATAGGAGTGAATTTCTTAGAAGAGTCGTATTATCAATGTGCGATCGAGAGAAATAGCTTCAGTGAGAAACCCATTACTTTTGAGATAACGCGCCCTTCTTCCTTACAAGTATATGGATACATAGACTTCGTACCCACCGTCCATAATTTATCTTTCCCTTGTCTATGCACACCAGCTGAAATACTTCTCTATTCGGTTAAAGAGGGACTATCGATTCGCTTATGATAAGAACCTTTAGGAGCTTTGCAGAAACTAAGTCCCTCGCTGAAATCCGTAAAACGATCAAAAGTTTTCTTTTCAGGCAGTTTCGACGATCGGGAAATAGCTTCTGTGCGAACTCCAGGAATTATTTCGTGACTTTAACTACATATTAGATACTTGGCATCAAAATTGTATTAACCACGTAATAAAATGGCTGGGATCACTTAGAGGAGTTTAAATTATCTAATATATTACTATAAGAGATACATAGGAGACACAAAGAAACTTGGTTATGCGCAGCTGTCGTTATTTTCAAGTAGTTTAATAAGAAGACACTGATATTCAAGAGGAAACTATGTACAGCGCGAATTAAGTCACTATTATTTACGTAAAGTTTATTGGTTGGATTTCTTTAATCTCAATTTTGCGCGAGCTTCTATCAGATTATCATCTATGCTGCGGGTATTGCGATTGGACGAGTACAAAGCGCTTTGATATCTCTTTTGGCAGACGCTGTAATATTTTAAAAAAAATGAAGGTAAATTCACGTTTTTTTTCATCCTCTTAACAATATTATGATCTTTTTCTTTCACTGTTATTCAGATGGGCTTGCCGTATACATTTGTTGAATCGATTATTTTTATTTTTTAACTAACCGAGGAACACGGAGATTAGATGGAAGTCTGTTAGATACGTATATATCTGGCGTCAGTATGGATAAGCGAAATCGCTTTTGTATTTATGTACGAGTATGGGCTAGAATACTGCTTGTCGGTTTCCTCTTGATAAAAGGGTTAAAAAGAATGTGAATTGTGTATATGAAATTGCGCCATTTTATATCATATACGTATTTCTATATACAGGTATGCAAGATAATCCTTTTCAACGAAGGGATTATAGAGTTTTTTTTCGTGGAACAATTTGATATTTTTTTTCTTATTACTACAAATATTATTAAATTGATGTACTGAAAATGCATTGTGTATACGTTATGTAATTTTTTATTCCAATGTAAGTTTTTTCCTACGATTTCCTAAATTTGTTTTCAGAACGTCATTTTTCAATGCCATATTTGTCTTTTCATCATTGACTTTATATCTACAATGTGCAGTGACAATGAATATTTAAGATTCGTGATCAAAGAAGGTTACATGTCCTGATTCAGGTACTTTACACGCTGTTTCGTAGTTATTTCGTAAATTTAAGAAACCGTTTAAAAGGTTAATCTGATAATACATCGGAAAATTGTGATATTAATAGGTTCACTCATGATTATCATGTGTGACTAATTATTCACTGCCATTAATTATTCCCAGCAAATATAAGTAACAGTTGCATATAGGCAATGTTAAAATGCCGTATTCAGGGACGTGATAATTACTTAAATCAGTGATTTATATAATTATTACATCTCTGAGTATGATATTTTAGCATCATCGATATTAATGATTCTTTGTGTTAGCTGTAATTGCAGTTCCTGATTTGATCACATATCAAATAAAATATGAAAGAGGTGATTGATTACTTAAATAAACGACGATTGTAATTAACTGAACAATGACATATTATAAAAATTTATACGGGTAAGGGAAATGTTTTTAATAACATATTTTCTTAAGAATGCAAAATTTGTTAAGTTCCCTCGCGCATGACTTTTAATCTCTTAGAATTATACGTCACTCTTGAGACAAAGTGATGAACAAATATTTTTACAATCGTGACTCAAAATTTATCTAGCTCCGAAGATTTTATCGATGTGAATCAAACGGAAACACAATGGGCGTATAAAAAGGTAATTGATAATGATCAGCGGTATTTTTCTTTCTTCTATCTGAATAACTAAACCTCATACGGTTATCCTGTTTTCTTGTGAAAGCAAGCATGTATTTCCTCAAATATATCCACGTCTACCACCAGCACTTTGTGACCTTCTAGAAATTAATTGCAGGACTTTTAAAGCCCGTTAAAACAGCGTTATCCTCCTGTTTATGGTAGTACAGATGGCAGTTTGCGGCTGCTCATTGTAAAAGGTTGGCTGCTTTTTATAAAGTGGAAACATGCGGAATCGACCATCTTGTTTCAGCCACAAAGAAGATACGTACCGTGACAAGTAACATGTTTAAGTGAGCGAGAGACAGAGATAAAAAGATAGAGTGAGAGAGAAAGAGGAGGGGGGGGGGGAGAGAAATTGGAGAAGACACTACAACATAATGAAATATTAAATTGTTACGTTCGCGTAAAAAATCAGGTTCCACATTCGTGGTCTATAATTGAATATCAAAGGGTAAGTGAAATCTGGTTTATATCACATAGACACCCTTGGAAGCGACTATTTCACAGGTGGCTTCCAGATGTAGGGAAAGAAATGAATTCCTCAAGGAGGAGACGTATACATAAAAATTTACTTCAGCAATAATTCGGATATTCAGAGATAGGTGGAACCACTCACATTTCAAATTTGATCGATCTTCCCCGAATTCCTCGCCAGTCTCCCAATCCAACCCCAATCTTGACCCACTAAATCCTTCAATCCAATGCAAAGTGTTCCGCAAAAATGTTCAGCAGCAATGATCTAACTTTCTTAGTCACCACGTATGATGTTCCTAGAAATTTCCATGGATCCACCAATAGCAACAATTCTTTATCCTATGCCAAAAATACACTCCCGCTGAATAACGTCCGCTAAATCCACCCAGCACTCAATCTCATTCTGCGCTGGACCGCCGACCTAGTTACAATTTTCCAGTACTTACAATTATTAGTTTTCCTTACGGTATTTGCATAATAAATTTGCGTTCTACTCTCATTTTTGCACTGACTCGTCATCTTGAGTAGTCGTTTGGTTTTTGGTTTGCTCTGCTTACTTTCCTGTTACGATAAATTGTGCTTATTTAAATTCCATTCAGTTCGTTTTCGTCTTTTGCTATTTTCACATATCAATTTATTTTTTCCATCGTAAATCCAATCGCCTTTACGTCTAATTTAAACGAATCATCATCATCATCTGATATCAAGACAAGCAAGGTTTAATTTATTATATTTGGTGAAGGTACGCCTTAATTTCATTTAATCTCAATACATGTTTAGAATCTCCTAAGTCTTCAACTATTTATCCGGTGGCGGTATCCATCTGTATTCGTGTATTCAGAAGCATCACCATTTGAAATTCAACCCTTATTCGTTCCTCCCGCGGTTATTAGAGACATAGCCTGATCCTGAGTTAAGTGCGAAAGCATTGACTCGAAACAGGGAGCACTAGTACGATTCGGTAAAGGCACCAGACTAGGTAAATTGGACTTAATTCTGGTTCGGACGTAAGAAAATATTCCACAAGAAAAAAAAATGGAAATTCGGACTTTGCAAAGGAACGTTTAGCGTCGAAGCTGAAAATTCTGGAGCAACAGGTAGCCGAGATTCCTTGTAATACCGATGACGTTCCATAATCTTGATGCCCCGGGCTACGGAATCCGTTTAAATCACAATTTTAATGTCTTATTATACCAACCGTAGCTCAATACTTCTTCCAAGGTATTTTGGATATTATTGGTGGATGTAAAATGCAGAGACGCCGAACGGGAGGAAATCAAATTTATTATGTAAAGATAGTTAAGACTTTAATGCATGCGATTATCTAAACTGAAATTCCGCGTTCGCTTTTAGCGAAAAGAAATCTCTGTATAAAGTACGAAAATACTTTACATACATTTTTTTCTATATAACGGTTAAATTTGAAAATGAAAAAAAATGATTACGCGACACTTGTATTCCATAGACTAAGATGTTCAAATGTAAATTCCAAGCGTGCGAGATGATTGTCTACAAACTTTTAAATCGTATACGTATATACTATCTTCGTGATAACGATATATAATTATCGATATTACAATATTGATTCGATATGACGAATCAAAGAAGTTCTGCACCACAGAATAACGAGCACATTAATTGCCTATCATTTTCAGGTATACATATATGAGTCAACGTATAGCTGGCTCTTAGGTTGACTGTCATCATTCCCCGATAGAATCGTATCAAAGATATGTAAATTTTCTTTTTCAGATCCTTGTTTTTCTTTGTCTCTTTCAAGTTATTATTGCAAATCGTTATCAATCGTTTGACGATCTCGCTTTTCCTTTCTACAGATTTCCCAGCAACTTAATACACAATAAAAAAATTACCGACTATCCAGGGCAATTAACTAAAATATTGTATTACAGCTTAACATCAAGGTTTACGAACTCCTTTACTATTGTCTTGCCAAAATAATTCATTCTCGAGATATTCAGAACAATAGCACAATCCTAGCTGTATTATCAAACTAATAGAGATCCAATCCAAAGGAGATATTGAGAATCGCTGAATTACCTCAGAGTAGTGTATCTACGAGAAGATAAGGGTTGCTTACAGAATTTTATAAATAAAAGATATCAGGATTGATGAAGGAATTAATATTACTCACCTAGAGATCCGTAGAGAGATTTTATGACGTAGAGAGAATATTAATGATTGCGCAGACACTTCTGGTAGCGGGGCACAGGGCACTGATCCTGATCCAGGTACCAGCAATTGATTAAAATCGATAAAGGGCTACGATTTGAGAGTCATGCAATAATTAATATAGAATTTACTGACTGAATGATTTTATTCGACAAAAGTTAAACTAGCTTCTCTTCCTTGCGAATGTAACGGTGAGACGGATCGCTCCACGTTCTCTCGATATATATACCCCCAGAGAAGCTCGCACCCTCCAACGCACCCCCACAGGTGCGCTCATGGATCTCCGTTTGCGCAGACCAATCCGAATCCTGACCAATCCCCGTCTTCCTGTGAGTATGTGCATGCAGATTAGTTGAATCGGTGCTTAATATCGTTAACAAATTTTTAAAAACGAGCATATGGTTTTATCAGGCGACATACAGTGACGAGAGGGTCACTCTGGACATTTTATATCGTGTAAAATTCAATTCAAAGTATCAATATTATCAGGGTGTAGCCTATAACGTACCAATCTTATATTGGCACAGTCGTTGCAATTTCGGATTTTCGCTGAAAATATTTCAATCCCAGTAATTTTTATTCACTACCAACCATCGCAATTTGGATACGAAATTATAGCAAAAATTGAAAAAGTGCAAGCAGCTGCTATATAATATTGAATATATGTAGAGGAATGGAGAACATTTTGTAATTGCTTATTAAATTTACTTTCAAAATTAACACTCTCTTATTATACAATACATTTAATTCAGAAAATTAACTAGTCGTAATCACAGCTCCGTAGTATTTACAGGTGGCCTCTCTGGGTTAAATTGACCGAGGCGACTTCCAAAACGATTGCCGTATCAACAATAATTTCTCAATCGATCTGAAAAAATACTGCAATATACCTCAAACCTTTGTAAACAAAAAACTATCGCAGCGGAACAAGAAACTTGACATTAAATTATTGAAAAAATCATAATGGTCGAAGTGTGCAGAAATGCCATTTTTCACGAAAATGATTATAATTTTTTGTCTATTAATTTCTCTTTTTAAATGTATAGGCGTAAGTTGGATTTCTAGTCATCGATAGATATACCAGTAATCGAATTATGTGCTTTGACTGTAGCAAAATCTACAGTATTATAACACGACTGTCCATTACTGGTACACTGGTCGATGACTGGGACATCAACGTATGAAATGTGGCACTTTGAGAAAAAAATGTAGTCCGAGATAGATGTCGGAAAATCTCATTTTTAACCTCAAAATCATCGCGCGGATTACTTTAACAGGTGTGATCACGAACGATTAAATGTACGACGTACCGTTTAAAGAACGAATGGAAAATATTATTATGCATATACATATCAGGTTAATGGATGGGAAACCGACCCTTATTCCTACAGTGAGATTAGGCAAAATTGAGAGTGGAGAAAAGGGTATCCACGGAGTATCCAGCATGACGGTTTAAGATGAAAGAAGCTTATTAATAAAAAGACACCCTGTGGAGCAAAGTCCATCGTCCATGGGGAAGACAGTATATGACCCATAACGTAACAACCTCATATTGGCAATGGCCTTATGATTTGTGATTTTGACCGAAAATATTTCAATCCCAGTAACTTTTATTTGTTAGCAACAATAGCAATTTGGATCTGAAATATTCTAAAAAATTGAAAGAGCAGTATTCTCATTATTATGTAGAAATGTACAAACGTAGATTTCTTTGCGATATATATATGTATATATATATATACAATACCGATACTTTTAATTGTAATTTAAAAGGGACAAAACGTCCAGAGCGACCTTCTTGTCACTGTATCTCGCCTGATAAAACCATATGCTCGTGTTTAAATATTTTTTAATGGTATTAAATACCTATCCTGCTAATCCTTTGCTGGCAAGCGCATTAAGATAAGACAATCGCGTACGCTTAACATACGAGAATAATGGGAATCACATGTCCACATTTTTTTTTCAATTGCATATACATATACATATATATATATATATATATATATATATATATATATATATATATATAAGTATATATATAGAACTACATATATATATATATATATATATATAT
>JARQTJ010000868.1:82417-116631 GCA_030142635.1 Trachelus troglodyta | reverse complement strand
AAAATGTCACCTTCAGGTAGGCCTAGTGGCGCCATTTCTTGGTCAGGCCGGAAACTTATCAATCCACCCTCGTATGTCACAAGCAGAATCAGGAAATGCATATGTACTGATGATACAATTATACTTGAGGCAAAGGATTATAAGAGTTGAACTATTTATAATATAATTTTCTATAAATACGTTGTTGTCGTTGATGCAAATTTTATATGTTTAAAGGTTTTATGATTTTTTGTCTTCTGTGACATTGGAATTTAATCGTGTACGCTCTGGTTGCTTTACTGGACAACATATGCGAAGCGTTATCATCTGTGTTGTCTGTTGTGTAGGCAGGCAGGCTCATTAAGTTTGTCCAGCACTTCAGACACGGGGTGAGTGCTGGTGGTATGAGGCAACACTTTTTTAATTGAGAACTAATTGCTTGTGAAACAGGAAAGAATGGCTGTCCCTTGATATATTTATAATTATGTATTCATATATTGATCTTATAGGTTATTATATGTAGATTCGTAAAAGGGGTATGAATATTTAACATTAATTTAGAATTATATTAAACTTATGTAAATTAATATACGGAATTTTTATCGATATATGGACAATAATAAAGGCATTGGGAGAATAATGAATAGTATCAGCAATGACAATAATTCTGTTAAATCTTCGCAAATCTTCCTAGAATTCTTCTCTCGTTGCTACTAAAGCTTATTGCTGTACAAATACTAACCACTGCTTTGGTAACAGCAATAACACATTTTTCACGTGCGTGGATAAAATTGACATTTAAATGTTAAATAGAATCAAGAGGTATCTCTATGACCGATGTTCAAAATTTGACTATTTATTAAAGTTGGTCGCGAAAACACGGATATAAAAGGCTCAAAGAAAAAATGAGCCAATTAAATGAATTTTACGTAAATTGCATCTTGCTGGTAGTGTATATTCACTGAGCTCTTCTGATACATAGAATGCATTGGGTATTGATATCCCTTATGCATCGTTTACCTGCAGTCGATATACTTTGCATTGTACATACTTTACATTAGATATCGGGTGAAATCGGCAACTGACCGAATATTATCTACTAAATGAAATTCGAATCGATAATACAGTTTCATGTATATCATATTAAATAATCGATCACCCAACATATCAGTCTATCTGATCTATAATAAAAAGCGTAACTGGTCCAAAACCAAAATCAGTTCAAGATGCCTTTCAAGAAGTTATATCGTCTTCCATAAAATTTTTCAAATTTTCCTGTAAACCCTGATAAATCATTAAAAACCAATTTAGTCGCTGAAGCGAAACTAATGCGAAAATAATATGTCTGTTCCAGGACACAATGAAACCCTCAAAAGTCAATGTATCAAGATTGCTTCATATGAAGCATCATCCCTTCCAATAGCGGTTATTCTTAGTGAATGAAATAAGGACGAAGCGGAGGCCGCAAAGTACCTTGATGTCTGGAAAGAAGTAAAGATACACTGGTGGAACAGCAGGTTCGACCTGTGGCGACAACGGCACGAGTTTCAAGCCGAAGAAGGGGAACCAAGAGAACGGTCATTGCCACCACCTCACCTCGAAGAACTCACTATACTACCAGCAGTTTGTTAAACTACGCGAACTCCTATACAATTCCCAGGTAGTCTACAAGCCAGTTTAGCATCTTATACCTAGAGGGGTTTACGGGGATGCGATGCGACGCGATGCGATAGGATTCGTGCATGCTGCTGGACTAGAATAGAGTGGAAAGGAGCGTACGGCGGTCGCGAAGACTGTACGCTACAACGGCTATCCAGAAGGTGGTGACTGTCCTCGACCTGACCCGCAGGAAGACGTCGTTAAGGATCGAGAAGTCAGTCGTACGAGAGTTACATTTGGTGGACGAACGAGTACGTTTTCCTGCGACAACAATTAAGATCTCTCGTTAATTATTTCATCGTAATTTTCATTACGATCCGAGCGCTTATGCACATTTTCTTTATTCGTCTTATTCTTTAATTCGTTAAAGACACCAAAAGGATTAACGTTACCGAGTGTCAATAACTTGCGAGTGGAAATAACGTGAATGTAAAGAAAAAACGTGACGATACTTAAGGATTGAGGAAGATCAATAATAATAATAGTAATAGTAAGATTAAAATATTTCATTAATGAAATCGGTATAGATTCGCGAGTGTTTTATTCGCGTGTGGAGCATGAGAGACATTGTTGCGTGATAGATGGAATGATGCAGTGCAGAGGAATCTGATTGATCGATATTAATTTATCAGTTTCATTCTCGAAGGATCCAATCGACGAGTAGATCGAGGTAAGAATCTTCTCTTTTGAATAATTCTTTCTCAAGGTCAAGTGCCAAGGATCGTTCATCTTTTCTTTCATCGATTCTTCATTCTCTATAGCTCAGTTCTACGTACATTGAAGAACTAGAGTGGGATAGTCACTCCGATGGATTGCTGCTGTCGACAACCTTTGAATTTCCCGCTTCTCTCGTTGCTCTATTTACGAAGATATTTTTGTCATCGTTCGTCAATATTACTTTAAATACCAGCAGAACGTGGTTACGAATATCTGCCTACCTACCTACCTATATATCTTTTGGTGTACACTGCTCCTCTGGTTACTAAAGTAACCCGTATGTCGTTCGCGGATAGCGGTACATTTCTTCGTTGTGGATTTGACTTTCACAAATCCATGCGACATCATCAGTTCGTTACGTAGGAACGAACCTTTCTGGTCTTCGTAACACGTACTTAACGCACAGTACAGGAAGACGTTACTGGAATAACAAAAGAATTTTAGTACTTCCTCGTGAAAATTCAATTGACTATGTATACTATGTTGTACATCTATGGTTATAATATCTAGGATATACAAGTTCTCATATTAGCAATCTATATGTAGGTACCTAACAAAGTTAGATGTTATAAGTTATGCAGAGTTAACCCGTTACGAAATTCTTGAACTATTAGATACGATAAAACTTTGTTCCGTAGGCAAGAATAGTCACTTTGATCCTGTTACTTAATGAATAACTAACTAATTGTAATATTATTAATAAGACCATGTGTCATTCCTGGGTGGGTAACTGTGAATACAGTAACTATTAGAATTATCATAATACTTAGGGAGGTTTATTAATCTAATTATACAATTACGTATTTTCGCGAGTCGTATATTGCGCCGTACTCAAGGAAATACCGAATTAAAGTAATTTTATGAGCAAGGTTACGTTGATTTTCTTAGGTGAAATGCCAGGAAGTCGTGCAGTATGTAAAAGAAACTTTTCCCTTGCTAGGAATCCTTTAAAATCCTCAGCAAGAGTAGTATTTTATTGTGAGGCGCAACAGTTTTTAACAATAATGATAATTGTTATTAAAGTACCTAGATTTTTAATTCTTAATTTTGCCATCCATTAATGTATCTTCTTAGCAGAGCTTCTATTATGATCCGTGCATTAAATTGTGCAGGAGTGAAATATTTTAGAATTAGCAATGTTCAAATCGGTATACATATAACGAGAGAGCACTGTTTCTTCTTAGAAAATAACGCTATCATTAAATTCAAAGCGTGAAGCAATGCCAAGCAATGCTCCGTGACATTGTATGATCTTGGCCACTTGAATAGACTCGGAATTTCGTCTCCCGAATAACTGTAACTAACTTTTTCTATATCACTGCTATATAGTTAACCAGGTACCTAGCTTTAACATTAGTAACGGATAGAGCTGTTTTAACATGGAGTAGAGAAAAATGCAGAAAAGGAATAGAATTTTTGTATGAAACATTTTGTCTATCGATATAAGAATCTACGTGGTACAATAATAATATCAGGAAAAAGAAAACGGGAAGAAACCGTAAGCGGAAATGGCTAATTTACACGTATGACCCTGGGGATGAGGATTACCTGAAAGCAAGACACAAACAGCAACTAAGAGCCAGCATTCTCGTTCGTAGACATCCGGTGATTCGTGGTTGGTTCAATGTACGTACTTACTGGTAGATAGTATAACTGATCTTGGTAAATGATCCTCTTCCCGGGCCCAGAACCGGTCAGCGACCTCGGATCCGTCTCAGGCACAAATCGTAAAGTCGAACCTCTCCATAAGTATCCTCAAAGACAAAAGCATCGATTCATTTTCTGTCGCCTGGCCAGAGGCATTCGGTGAATATCAAAGAGAGATGGAGAAAAATGTCAAGAAAAAGAAAGAGAGAGGGGAGTTAATGAAAAGAATGAGAATTCACAAGGTGCGGTGCTTGGTACTTACTGTGCTAAGAGATCGTAAGGTATATCATGTAATTATCATAATTCTCGATGAAAGGACAAGTTCACCACCCTCGTGAGAATGTTCTCAAGGGTATGGAGATAGAACGCTATAAGAGTCGTGAGACTCGACGTGGATCTTTTACTGTAATTAAGCTTCTATGCGAACTGTGACGTATTATTTCCAAGAAACTAGCAGCCAGGAACGATATCGTTTTCATCCTACTCTCTTTTTCACCTGTTCCAGATGAAGGTCGTAGAGAGACTCCTCGTGGCTGCTGGACTACTATGCGGACTTTTGGAGTACAGAATTCTTGCTAACCCTATATACTCACCACAATTTCTACCGGGAGGTATATATATTCTTTATCTAGATTTTTTTAAGGTCAAGGCTAACGTGACTGTCTGATATTAGGTCAGCCAGTCCGGATGTAGTGAGTCGATACCAGGAATACATTATTACATCTTGGATATGTCCAACGTGCTAATCGCATTATATTATATATACTACAGTATGTAAGCGTGGAACGTGGCTGACGGGAATTTCTTGAATCGAACGGGCAGCCACACCCGCAAGCTTGCAAAACCGCTACCGTTATGTTATGTCTCCCGATTTTTGACTTTAGCCATCTGAAAAATAGTGGCTTTATTAGTCAGCGAATTTAACCGACTGACCTCTTTGGCTTCCATCATTCTTGGACTTTTCCTCATGAGTCAGCTGTGTAACGGAGCTTTGTTCGCTCGCTCCTGGTACGCAAATACCTGTGCTAAGGATATACATATATGATCAACCGTATGTGGATATATACGTATCACGTAACGACATTGACCCTACCTTGGATCGTCTCCCGAACGGAACGTGGGCGGACTGGTCAGTTTTCTATAGAAGTAGGTCATAGCCGGTCATCGATGCGACTCATTATTATCCTGTTTTTCCGAATTAACTGTATTGGATAAAATTCATGGGGACAGATTTATTTTTACTTTTTTTTTGTGACTATCAGCTAAAGACTCATGGTTTTACTGATTATATTCGATATGCTATTAGAATTAGTCACGAATGAAATTCTCACGTCACTACTTTCTTCTTTCTTCGTGACTCATGTGACACTTCCGGTAACACACATTCTAGTGAGATCTATAAGCTTTACTATGCATATTTGCTTTTTTTTATTTTGGCTGTGGTTACACTCAGAGTTTGACTTACTGACCTGAAATTGGGTCACGCCTTCTGGTTTGATTTATTCAGAAGCACTGGATTTATTAGACAATAAACAGATCACAATTTCCGCATTATATTGCCTGAATTAGGTAGGTAGATTGATACAAAAACTATTATTTAAATTTACACGAATTCAAAATTCTTAGCAGTATTGTGTTACAGATAGAACAGACTATGTTGTAATATAACGTAGGATGAATTCTGTGAGGAGTCAAGAGCAACTAGATGAAATATACGTAATTTTTATATTATTCGCTTTTTATTACAATCTTCGTTAGTGGTCAACTATACGGACTGTCATTCCTCGACAATCGTCCCTCTCCTCACTGCTCATCATAAACCCAAAATCCTCCTGAGATGTTCACACCCTCAAACATTTATCCTCGTAAACATCATATATGCGATTTACCAACCATATTATATATATATATATATATGCTCCAAATTTTATTTACTACAGCGGGATAAATCAACGTGTAAGGCATTAGGCAGGTAGCCGTCCAGCATTAGAATCTCTTTATAATTGTATTGATTGCAGGTTGAGTATTAGTTTATTTCTTGAAGACTTTCAAAGACGTGCAGACAGAGTTGTGCTTTCATCGTTGAATAAGTGAGTGAGTAGAGCCCTTGTGGACATAGAGATCGAGGGTGAGTCGATAATGATTTAAGGAAGAGAATTTCAAAGTGTAGCAGCCAGAATGGAAAATACGCTTGTTCTACGTCTGTTGAAGCCAGAGGTGTAAGGTGCCTGTTGTTGCATGACCTGATTGACCTGGTGTCTTTACGAGAGTAAAAACAGCGAGAAGGTCTCTCAGATACTTGGGTCGTCCATGGGTAATAACCTTGAAGGGAGCGAGTAAAATAAGCTAATTGCACCGATCAGCTAATTTGAGCCCAAACTTCAGCGGGGTGGAATTACATCTTCTTCTCTAGGGGCTGCATATGCATCGGTAGCATCGATTAATTCAATCGATAATATGCATATGCAACTTATGCATCGATTGATTAGACCCTGAAGCTATAAGTTTCGCGTAGAACCGATATCGAAGGTGACAGCTAGGAAGCAGTAGTCTATCTGCGAAGTTCATGAGATATTGTGCTAGATATTTCCGAGTGGTGAAGTCGATCTATTGTCGGAAGTAGATTAGTTTATATAAAGTGGAATTTACTTTGAAGTAGATATAATCTATGTGAGTTTGAAATGTGAGTTCGAATCGAGAATTGTACCAAAGTGAGCATTAGCGAATATAGATATTGTAACGATTCCATCCCCAAGGCAGGAGAGTCGATCCGAGTTCAGGGCATTTATGTATCATTCGGGACCAAAGATAATTGCTTGAATAATATGAATAATTTTGAGTTCTTAATATGGAGGCCGATGTTATTTATAAAAGTAACGAATAAAAGGGTCGAGAGGGGGGAAGCGGGCGATATTTTTCATTTTAGTCTACGACAGGTTTACCTTGTAAAGGCTGCAAATGTCGAGAAAAGACATTGACCGTGGATAGAACGTTACCTTGCGGTAAAGATTACATCAGAGAACTGTAAGAGCGTGAGAGAGTACTTAATATAACCTTCTTAGGAAATCATTCCAGAAAGTGTCATTTTCCCAGGATCAATAATACAAAAATTGCTAACAAATTATAAAAAGTAGAAACAAGAGGTCCTTCCAAAGAAAATATTCAAATTTTCAAAGTACCGTATAAATATCTACTTGATCTGAAAAAATTATGCTTTTTAATGCCTTAATTATCATTAAGGATTACAATCAATTATCTTTATAAATATATCCTACTATATGTATATATTACTTGTATGCAATCTCAGTAATATCCGAAAGATTTTTCTCTTCTCCAAATATCTTATTCGAACAGATATTCCTTTTTTAAAGTTATCCAAAGGAACACTTACATGGGTCTGCGTATGTACAGTACAGGTACCTGCCGCAACTTGGGTCAGGTATATGAATCGTCATGGTGTCTGACGTTATGGAATGTGCCCTTTTTTTATCCTTCGGGGTAAAAGAGCGAAAAGAATGAAAGGAATGAAACAAGCATAGGCTTGACTGGTATTATAAAACGCCTAAGAAGAAGCCAAGCTGTTACATTAGGCTATGACTGTGACCCACTTTAAAGTCAGCCAACTATAGTTGGCCTATAGACTCATATATGAGACATAACGGTACTACGATGCTTCGGCTTGGCTGACATCGATTCGCTCTTCGGCAATGCGGAGATACGTAGCATTTCATATGAATGACCCTGAAAAAATAAAATATAGAATATATCATATATACAGAAAAAAAAGTTCATACAGAAAGGATGGTGACACCTTAGAGTGTTCTTACTGATTATGTATTTATTTCCATTTTTGATTTCATCCTAACGTTTTCTCAACAAGTTATACATAGTTCGCTTAATATAGTGCTGGATGTGTTCGTGTGTACGTGTTTGCATGCGTGTGTGTGAGAAAGAAAGAAAATATTTGACATCTTTTTTACAATATGCAATCGATCTACGGTAATATAATACGACATATAACTTACATTATCCAACATAAAACAGTTACTATGTATTAATTGAGATTAGAATTTTAGTATTGTCACTGTGATAACGTATTTTTAGTAATGAGGCATTACTATTATTCTCTATAAAGTTTAAGTAATCGCTCCAATGGTTTTAAAATTTATCTCTAAGTACGATAGGTCTAATCTTAAAATAACGTAAATCAATAATTTGCAAAAAGAGTAATGCGTATTATAGAACTTTCATCTGCATCAGTAAACATGCGTGATTTTCAGGACGTTTTATACGAAAAGGATTTAGCCAATCACTTTCGAATTTTATAGAAGTTTGTACTAAAGTTCTAAGATTCCACATGAGTTTTTTTTCCACTACCTAAATCCCAGATTTTCTGAATTATCAGTCGCTGCGTATCTCGTATCGGACAATGATATTGTTAGTGCGTTGGCGTTATAACTTCACTTGTGGCACTGTGAAACAAAAAAAAAACAGACACTTTTATTTCTCAGAAACGTCGCTATTATGGGAATCGGAATCTAAGAAATTGGTTGAAGAAATGGCAGCTTTTAGAGCAAATTTTTGTTATTCAAAAAACTTACTTGAGATAACTCAGACATCCCGTTCTCTGTAATAGAAGCACATGTACTTTATATGCATGCAATAATTGGAGTCGATCGAAACATTAATTTTTTAGGTATGGGGCCGACGTTGTTCAAAACTGCTGTTTCGAGTAAAATGCGTTTAATGTTTGACATTTAGTCTACGAAATGATTAAGAATACTTACAGCTGTCAAAGATTAACCTGCTATTCTTGACGCATAAAGGATTTCTTCATTTTATTCAAGACACTGAAAGTATCCATAGATAACACGAATTCCAACCGTCACTCCACTTCTGTTATCCGTGATAATCTAAGCCGTGACAGTAGGTACGCATGGTCTGTTTTCAACTGGTGGTGTAAAACTGTAAACTACTTGCAATTTCCTTTTTTTTTTAAATTTATTTCAACCTAAAAACGTAAATACACATTCTCAAGAGTTTTTCTTTTAACAAAATATAATGAAAAAATCGATTTTCTTGTGCGACAAACGAGAATTTCTCCTTAATAAGCGATTAAAAGAACGGGGCGGAATGTGAACTGCGCGGAAATGCACAGTTAGGTCGGTTCGCTGTGCTGTTGCTTGATAGCATAATAAGAGAAAAAGATGAGAATCTCCTCTGGTTATCCTTCTTCTTGACTTCATGAATTCTCAAGAAAGTCCAATGTTCTTAACATTCCAGCTAGTCTGTGTATACTTATCTGACATTCTTTGATGGTTATTAATATTATTATAAAAATCTGTATATTTCGTTTTATTTTTCCAGGAATAGGAAGGAACATCAGGCACTTGCCGTGTGTATCGCGTAGGACCGGTGAGACAGGTGTATGTATGTTTGCCTTCACTTGTGTCAAGGCAAATGGCACACACTTGGGCACGTGCATCGACCGTTTCTACTTTGGAAGTTGCTGTAAAATCAATGATGAGCTTGACCTATATCCTCAAGATAATACTATCGAAGAGGGGCCCAGTAGGCCCCATGTCACGAATCTAACTTCCATCGAAAGCAATAATATACCTGGATACTTCCCTAAGCCTATGCCTAAACCAGAAAAGAAGCCAGTCCTCATTTCTAGCACAGACAGTGTATTGAGTAGCTCTAGTAATAAACCAGAAACTACTCAGAATCCACAGAAGGTGGTTACAAACAGGCCCAATGTTCCCGACCCCACTACAGAAACTGTGGGCCTGTCCACGTTTCAAACTGTACAGAATGTATCTCCAGGTAGACCCTCAGTGAGACCTACATCCATATTGTCAGCGAAGCCTACAACAAGACCTAGTGTTAGTTCTACTACTGGAACTCAACAAATTCTGACTACGTTAAGTCGACCACAAAGGCCTGTTTTCACGACCAACCACACCACTGGTAGACCAACCAGACCCAGACCTCCCATTTCTCAAAAACCTATTAATGATCAGAATGTGACCAAGATTCCTTCTCTGGTTTCTACGGACAATGTCAAGCCTACGACGTACAAGCCCATCCAAGTGACAACGAGTAGACCTTCTGCATCTACTACACAGAAAACTACTCTTGGAACGAGATTCCCACCCAGGAATTCGACAACTAGTAGACCTAATCTAGCTACTACTAAGAGACCAGATCAAACTACTCATAAGAAACCACCTGTTGTTACTACAAGAAGACCAATTTCCACGAGGAGGACGACTACTACAATAAGGCCCTTGACCACTGGGTTCGTTAGACCTTATTCTACTACTGCGTCACCTATATCTTCAACGTCGAAGGTGGTGCAGAGTAGTGAAACTCCTGCAACAAGTACTGAAATTAATTTGTCTACTGTTGGGCCAAAGCCACCAGCTGCTACTGAGGAGGATATTCCGTTCGGTGGTTATAAACCTACAAAAAAACCGACACTTCCTGTACGTAATAATGCTACTACTAGCTCGACTAAGTCTACTACTACAGTCAGATCCATTATCACTACGATAAAGCATCAGACGATAAGACCCAAACCATCCGCTAAGCCTACGAAGGCGCCTACGACTACGAGGATTACACCAAGACCTGTGACTTCCACTACGGAACGAGCTAAACCTGTTCTTTCTAGCAGTAAGCCTACGGTATCATCAACTAAACCAAGACCATCAGAAAAACCAGGAAAACCAACAAAACCATCTATCAAACCTCCAGTTTCCACTGTGGGAACGACCCCAACAATGTCTTCTCCCACTTCTGCATTATTGTCGTCCTCAACCGCGTCAATTACATTCTCACCTTTAAATGGATCGACTCTCACGAATGAAATATTTCCTGGCAAAGAACCGGAATTCGACAAAGTCGATACTGCTAATGATATTCTACAGACGACTCATTCACCAGGTCTTGTTACATGGACTTCAAATTCTGACGAGACAGCTACCAAAGTACCAAACATTCCATCCTCAACTTCAAGTTCAGATGGTAAGTTTTGCCATGAATATTAGGAAAATTAAGTTTTTACTATAGTCGAAATTATAATTATTCTCTTGAGTAACAAAATATTGTCATCAATGAGAGTGAGACCAAAGAGACCTAGGTTAGCCAATTGTTTCAATATCGGTTACGTATAAGATAATATTTAATTGAAAATTAATCCGTATATAAATCTTTTATAAATATTATCTTAATACTTGATCCGACTAAATTATCAGTGATTACGCTTCTTTAGAGTTCCTGTAGAGGTCGACAGAAAAAATAACGAACTGCGATAACTGTTTTCTCATCTACGATAATATTCATCTTCTTCTCGCCTCATATATATAATCATCTTTTTCAGTCTTTTTCCAAGCCATCATCTTAAAAATCGAATAAGTCAGATCACTCCATTAATAATCTCAACCTGTTTTATGCCGGTTTATCAGATTTGCTATTCTATTTGACCTCATCCACGCTCACCCAGTTCCACTTAACGAATTACGGTATTTCCAGAAGCAGCAGAGACGGAATGGACACCGATAACTACACCAGATGGTTGGATAATGATTCAGTCTCCATCTCCTGGAAAACCAAATGAAGATGATAAAATGACAATAATACCAGTAACGAAACCACCAAAAAAGCCAATAACAACAAGTAAGAAACTTTGTTCCATATATAAAACTCGTACATTATATGTAATATAGAAATACTATTGCATAGATAGAACTTAATCTACTTAGCATAGACGCAAGTTGCTTTTACAAAGTACAGTTTTAATGGTGCACTTTACCTACCTTATAAATTCGAGTTTAACTTGAATCTGCAGTTAAGCCGATGACGACGACGACGGAAAGCGCCACAACAGAACGGATTACAACAAGACCGACTATTCCTGCTATGCTGTCTACTATCGCAACAGTTACCACGTCTACGGATCTTTCAGTACCCATGGAAACTCTCAATATGTCCGACTACAAGCAAGGTAAACCCTTGAATAACCACAATGTTATTCTCCACGCTCTTCATAGAATTTATCTCACAGGGTAAAAGAGGAATACGTTTAACCATCGATAAAGCAGGAATCTATGTGGCATAGAATTCTACTGAAGTATGTAGACTAAATTTCATGGCATTCTTGATTGGTAGAATTTTTTTGCACCGAGTATAAGACACAGCCCCATGCGAATACAACTCTTCACTAAATCGCATTTGATGACTATAGAAAAATTTGCCAATCAAAAACACAAATAATTCAGATATGTTGCCTCCTTTCATTTTTGCGGATACATCATAAATATACGCATCCTACAAATATATAATTAATCAAAGGCAATCGATCATAGTTTACTGCATCAATGAAGAAATGCGTTCATATTAATTGTATTTTTCACGACAATTGATAAGCGTATATAATATTTTTCTATTGATTTTAATAAATAATCGTCATCACTCGTAACGTATCAGCGATTTCTTTTATCAACAAGAGTTTAACCGATGATATCATCACTGGTAATATCTCAATAGATTACTCAAGACTATAATTTTATTTCTTCAGTCAACAGACGCATATGTAATTGATAAAACGCTAAGTAAAATTGATTAACGACCCGGTATGTATTAAGATTAAAAAAATTCTACCGGTTCATCCGGTCGAGCCAATCGAATGAATTTAACTTATCTGTATATATCTATATACATAGTGTTAGACCAACATGGCGGCACTAGCGAATCTGAATGTCGTAAAGAGTATAAATTCGACGATCTTTATCCTTGCAGTTTGTGGAAGACGATTATTTCCGGAATCGAGGATCGTCGGTGGGGAAAGGAGCTCATTTGGAAAATGGCCCTGGCAGGTAGATATAAAAATGACGATCACCATCGATTCAAATAGCTATCGTCTGCTAAATCTTGCAATATATTACGTAAAACAGTTTCTTATCGATAGATGCTGTGATAGTCAACACAGTTACTATTATTTTGTAATCCAATTGATAGACTTGAATTAGAACTGATCACAAATTTTATTAAACTACCGTAGATGGAGATTATAGTTGTGATAATTTTGTGATTAATAATCGCGTCTCGTTAATTTGACATATTCATAATTCTCAATAGTATACGAAAGTAATGCCTGTATTCTATTTTTAGATATCTTTAAGACAATGGCGAACTTCTACCTATCTGCACAAATGTGGTGCTGCTCTTCTTAACCAAAATTGGGCAATCACAGCTGCTCACTGTGTTGAAAAGTAAGATTATACAAATTTTTAGTTGTATGCATTCCAACCAATTCTTTTTAAACTACTTTTTCTTTTTTTATGTCCTACGTGCATAGTTTTTACACTCTAAAATAATATAAATTTATTAATATTACAGTGTACCACCAAGTGATCTTCTATTGAGAATTGGCGAGCACGACCTCGCAAATGAGGATGAACCATATGGCTATCAAGAAAGAAGAGTTCAAATAGTTGCTAGTCATCCGCAATTTGACGCGCGAACATTTGAATACGATTTAGCCCTTTTACGATTCTACGAACCACTCGAGCCATTCCAACCAAACGCACTTCCTATATGTCTACCTGACGATGATGATAATTACGTAGGACTGACAGCTTACGTCACTGGATGGGGAAGATTATACGAAGGTGATTGGTATTACTATATTGCATACAAGAATGATAAAGCTTTATCATTTGGCACTACGTAACATAAGGATTATTGGTTTAGAGCATTTTCGATTGGACCAATTTTTCATAGAGGCATCAAACGTGATTTGACGTAGAGGTGCACTCACATGTGGCTACACTTTATATTCAGTCCAAGAAAATTTATCCAATCGAAATGGCACTTAAAGATTAGCTCAACCTTATTTTCATTAATTTCAGATGGGCCGCTGCCGTCGGTGATGCAGGAAGTTTCTGTACCCGTCATTAATAATACCGTATGTGAGGCCATGTACAGAAATGCAGGGTACATCGAGCATATACCTAATATATTCATTTGTGCTGGATGGAGAAAAGGTGGTTTCGATTCGTGCGAGGTAAACTCATAATTTTCTGCATACGTGGTAACACTAAAAAGAAAAAGAAACAATTTTATTATTTATGTTTTTTCTTCTTTTAGGGAGACAGTGGTGGTCCTATGGTTATTCAAAGACCAAGAGATAAACGATGGATACTTGCAGGTGTTATCAGTTGGGGTATCGGCTGTGCCGAACCCAATCAACCAGGCGTTTATACACGAATTTCAGAATTTCGAGAGTGGATTAACCAAATTTTACAATTTTAATATTTAACAACGATTTCGAGGTTAATCCAAACTGTCCGGCTGCAACACTTTACGGAGACTCGTAAAATGAATGCTGACAGGATAATCGAGTCGTAGCAAGTCTCGTAACATGTAAAATAAATGAATTACGCTTCCTTCCTGCGATCATGGAGTTAACAGTTGAAATTCTCACGAATTATAATACTGCAATTATTAATGATCCTTGAGCAAGAATTAAACGTAATTCATTCAAGGACCAATCGAAAATATCTCGTAGTAGGACTGACCGATTATATCGGTAAAGACAAAAGAGAAACCCTTATGAAAATCGGAAACCGGTGATGACGAGATGCTTTTTTTTTTAAATGCGCATGTAGATAGAAGCGCGTGATGAAAATCAATATCGATTAGAATGAATAGCGCCTTTAATATTTATACGTTTATTTATTCACGGACAATTGGAGAGGGCGTACTAGGCGCTATAGGACAAATGGCGGCCCATTGCATAATATAAGAATGATATTGCTGTCAGTGCCATTACTGCCGAGTAGATCGAAAAGATTACAAACCACTCACATTGATCTCAACTCGATGCTCTATTGGTACGCCTGGTAATGGCTTTCTCAAAAGTTCAATATAGGAAAGGAAAAAAAGAAAAGGATCACTTCGTGGTTACTTGAAACTGGCATTGCCGATTCTCAAGCAAAGATGAACTGACGATATATACTGCGTATATAAGAAATCTCTAAAATCTCTATTTAAATTAATTTACATAAATATACATATATAAATAGATAAAATGATAGACTTATAAAAAATATATATATATGTGAAAGTGTGTATGTAAGTATGAGTGTGTGTACGTATCATAAACTCAAAATACGTATGCGTAATTTATTTTCATTAAGATGGTGCGAAATGGGATCTCGTGACAATATTTTTTGGTGTGTTCCACATTGAAATTCTTCAAGCCTGTAAATACCCAAAGTTCCCATTTGTTATTTGGTTTGCTGTGAATTGTATTATCCCTCATTATAAAAAAAAGATCACACCGATTAAAAAAAATAAAGTTTTTAATCTTTATATTTTTCCACTTGACAGATACTGTCGAGGGGAAAATCTGTAGTCCTTCGATTTACGCGATCAGTACCGGAAGTGGTTAATGCATTCTGTTAATGTTTGTAGAATTTTTCTCAAGTGTCGAAGATCAGTGTCAGTTGTAACTAAATTTTTCATTTTTCTTCTTCACTCTTCTACAAGTGCAGTAAGCATCTTTTATTTCTTTATCAATATTTAGATAAGCTCAAAGCACTTCTAATATAAGCTATCAGTAGATGTTCTCTCCTCTCTAACTACTTGGAATAAAAGTAAAACATAAAAATATCCAGGAATTGTAATTTCGTATATGATAATATTTAGGATGAACGTGTGCGCAATTAATTTGCCTAACCCATTTATTAATTATCGTAAGGTAGCAGAAAGAGGTTCTCTAGTAAAATGAGACCACAGCGTTTTTGCTTTTCTCATGAGAAAAATAAGGACAGAACGAAGCCGAGAGTAGTTATAAAAAAAGTGGTGACTGTCCTAGAAAAGTCAGGACGTTTTTGCATCCTGATTAATAGTGCACAGATAACATCACCCGATTGTCATTCGAAGCATCGAAATATAGCACATTCCTATAAACTCTCACAGTGTACAAAACACGCGTCATTTACTCTACATGAACCAGTAAGCGGCTCAATTTTCCTTTGGAAATAAAACACAGCAATCGTGCTTGTTTGATGTATATTATTTCCAGTCGAGGAGGCGTAGAGTCTACAGTGGATGAAAATAATGAGAGAAAAACGGAAAAGTTAGAGGATAAGGTGAAAAAGGAAACGTAAATAGCAATCTAACCTTATAACCTTTTAACCAGTAATAACTTTTCTCCAGACTCGATAGAATGTTGTTACACTCTGGAATAGATGTATACTGTGCGCATTCGTATATAGCTATATTATACGTATGCAGTAACAAGGGAAGCCATTCGCCATTAAGATGCAGTCAGATCCAAACGTTCTTTTTCAGAAATTTACTTATTTTTTCCACGCAATCCTAGATGTCGCAGGCGTGACAAGTCTATGGATGGATGTTACTGGACCGGGTTAAGTGGCTTTGGAGAAAGCCAACCTACCTCCGTCTTTTCCTGATGAAATCGCTGCACGTGCAAGCAGAGAATTTATTTGTAATTTACTATTCTGTATTTGAGAATGATACTTGCAGATACTATAGTGAATGGCGCCCCGTGTACACTAACACTTCTACGCTCTTCAGTTACATTGTGAAGTATGATATATGATGATCATGTTCAGTAGAAATATCATGAAAGGATCATAATGTTACTCAGTATGCTACGATCACGGTCGGCATAGGTATTAATGCAATGGTAGTGTACCTGACCTAGTTTTATGGTAGTCACGGTCAGGGTCGGAAATTGGCCTTCGATATGCTTCCCCACTATATGGGATATTAGGCGAGCCTGTTACTCTTTCCTGGTACTGACTAACAATAAGATCACTGAAGTTTCTTCCACCTTTCGGTGAAATTTGATAGGGTCACGTCTCTAGGTCATATGACAATTGTATATCATATACATATTTCATGACGCGGATCATCTTTTTAGATTGGACAGACAAGTTAATGCATGATAGGCACTGATGGGACGGTCATTGTCATTGTTAGGCATCAGGCAATTTGTAAACTTGTATTAGCGTTACTTAAAATGATATTATAGAAAGATCAGTCAATTATCTTGGAATGTCTATAGCAAGCGGCTCACGATTTGAGCTACTTCGACGTAGTGATCTGGGGTCAAACTGAAGTGGTGCAGACTTCATCCCCCAGGAACAGAAATGGCTTTTTCTTGACTCTGGGAGATTATAGGATTATGGTTTACGGGATGCGAATACAGAATTTTTACCTAGTTTCTCAAGAGATTTCAACTAGGATCGCGCCATACCTAAATTGCTTGAGGCAGTGCAAGAAGATATTGATGAAAACAGACGCCTGTATCAGTCCTTCGATGATGATAGTGCATTATAATAAGGATTCGAGACGCGCCCATTGAAAATCTATACCGAAAATAAATGAAGCTCCTTATAATGTTATGTGAGGTGACCCAGTTTTTTGAAATAGCCGAGAATGTGCACCTAGGTCGATATACGTATCTATAAATCGGAAAAGCCCCTACTTCATGGAAATATCTGGTGTTGGTATGAAAAATGATTGGTTAAAAACGTCCGATTATCCAGGTTCGATGGAAATTGTGCAAATTTGACCCAGTTACCTACAAGCGGGTTGTTGGTTGTTACTTTGCACTAGGTAGACAGACATAGAGTGTGAGATAGATAGATAGAGAGAGAGGAAGAGAGAGAGAGAGAGAGAGAGAGAGAGAGAGAGAGAGAGAGAGAGAGAGAACAAGAAATGAAAGATATGCAAGTACACAGGGGCAACAAAGAAAGAGTGCAAAAGACACCGACCAGCATTCGTATTCAGTACCGATCGAAGATGCTAGGAAAACTCCTCCCAGGAACCCAATTAACGCTCCCCGGCTGGGACACCTTTAGAAAATATCTGGTTCTGTTCGATCATCCTAGAGCTCCGGGGCATTAGCTCCGTTATTGATTGCTGTAGTGTACTAATAGCTTCAGGCGAGGGCCTTTTTATATAGGACCTACACAAACTCTTATTACCCAAGTTCATGGGTCCACTTTTGTACAGAATATATAGCCGAATGCTAATTCACTAATAACTCTATATATAATTCATACTAATTTATTAAAAGTATCCAGACTATAATCATGGCAAAGGATCGTCACAGGATATCCTGTTCACTGTAAGGATGGGCAAAAGAGATATGATGTTCGAATAAGGACCGTTATTGATTAAAGCATACCTAGGTTGAACTTTCGGCTAGGAACGACCCACGCTCGGGTACCTAACCTAACATAAAATAATGTGGTTAGCCACGAGAATACGATTACGAGAACGGGGTAATGCATAAGGTAAAGAGGTGCAATTCCTATCAGGTCTCCACAACCAGGTGAAACTCGGTCCGGTCGCATTATCCCCATTGAAATATCGAATGCAAATATATCCTTCCCGTGAAACCTGTCTTCGATTGACGAGCAGGTTTTCACCCAAGGCCCCTTACAAAGTCGCGATCATTCGTGTGCGACAACGACACTGTTCCAATTCACTTTACAGTTATGTACTTCTAACTATAATAGTTCCTAACCTAACCTAAAATTAATCCAAGGACCGAGATTAGATTTTCAATCTTCCACAAGGGATCCAATGCTACTCAATCTATGTACTATATGGAAGATGGCGACTCAATGAACGGACCCCCTTCAGTAGGACAGTGTGTCGCTATCGTGCATGCTGGGCCCCTTCTTCCACGTGACCTGGCCACTGACCCACTTTGCTTTCTCCACTCCTTACTCCTCCTGACCCTTCGCCATGACGCTACTTCTGCTCCCCCTTCTTCACCTCGCCGACAAACTTCTCTTTCTTAATTCTTTTTCTTTAGCTCTTCCCTCACTCTATATACTATACCGTTCATTCTTTTACTCGTTTGCCGATCCGTAAGGACTCATCCCTTCTTTCTTTTTCCAGTACCCACCACCTTTTGGTTTAGTCTCCACTACCACTGTTCCTGTGACCGCCACCACCAGGTACCATGACCACCTCTACTATTACAGACTCTTATGACTTTACCATGCAATTCCAGCACATGCCATGCCATACCACGAGTACTCTGCCAGACAGGTACCATCCACTGAACCAGCCGGATGGATGAATAGTAGATAGTTAGTAATCGGTCGATGGCGTACGAGGCCTCCTAGTTTATCCTGTAGGATACGAGACTTACAGGTATATCGGTTAATGTCATATCGATAAATATCCAGATTCGTGTTCGATATACTATTGATCCGGTCATCCGAAGGATAATCACGGGAAAATTAAAAGATAGAAATAAAGTGTGAAGAATAAGCTTGTGATACTGAATAAATATTTGTTTAACCAATCAAACAACAGTTGCGCGTGACGATTGATTTAATATTAATAATAATATTATACTTTCTGTACGTTGTGCTTTGTCGGATCAATAGTGTTATTTGTTGGAGACTTCTACCTGGTGATTTCAAAAGTATCGTTCAATACCTCGAGGATCTTAATAAAGAATCAGAGGACTGATTATTAATGAAAATAAATAGTCATACGTGATGCACGGATGCACGGAAACACCTGTCACGGTAAGAGATTATCAATATTATCACATACCAATTATTATACACCTTACCCATCTCCTTTTTTTATAACGAGTCTCAATCTAATTACACCAAGATCGTAATACCTACTCCACGATGCATTACTTCCTACTGTAATCTCGCGATCGTTGAATAAGTGATTTCACGTGGGTCTAGATATGCACGCATTATAACACATTATACCGGAACCAGGGCGTGATCGAGAATCGGTCACGATCATGCGGAAGGTAATCTCGCCATGAAATCTGGAGAAAGCCGAGTTGGTGCCTTTGGCCCAGAGGAAACGAGGCGTTTGAGTATGGGTGACCATTTTGCACGCTCCGCTGCCTCCTCGTAATATTTTTATCATCATGCGTCGTAGATTTCTATGAGTTTCATTTCTAATATCCTTGATAGTATGCATGTATATACATATATAGGTATATAGAGTACAAAACATTTTTTATATACCGCCATCATTACTCTTATCTGACATAGATAATTTATTTCGTTAAAATCATCTTTCATCATTTGCATTCTTTTATTCACCTACTACGCATATGTTTTCCTCGATTCTATTTTAAAGAAAGATACTATATGTCTAAGGAAAATTCATATATATATATATATATATATATATATATATATATATATATATAACCTAGGTATGCGATGACTATGTTAAGCCTTCGTAACGGTTGACGACGCGCACCAGCTTTGCCACCGTTCCAATGGACTCGTTAATTCGTATAGTTAACGCGCCGACTTGCTTACTGCTTTAACTTGTACGATTAAAGGTTTGAACAGTGGCGTTTTGAGACAAGCTTTTTTTGAATAAATGAAATTGGTTACTATCTGGATATCTTATTAGTAATGCCAATTTCAGTTATTTGTGCAATATTAAAAAATATCGCATTACTTATTGGATGACCTGACAGTGCTATATTCCTCTGGGGTTTGTGATATTACAGTACAAGTGTCTAAAGGAGTATGTGAAAAATGATGAAAAAAATGGAGCACTTAAGTAATGGAGATGCAGAAGATTGTATAAGCAAAAAATTAATATAGGCACAAAATTCAATTGAGAAGTCAGTTGCAGAAGATAATTTCGTTTTTTTGAGTTCACCATGACGAGAAAGTCATTCCGAGATGGAGCAATCGGGTCACCCAGATACAATAATCTAGACGACCGAACTAAGCTTTCTCCAATGTACATCTGCAATATTTGGTGTATGTGTGGTATATATCGTTAGTCAAATCTTTAAAATGCAATGTTTAGGAACACGTAAGAATTTTTGTAACGATTCAATAACTCAGGAAGAACAAGAAATGGTGAGATATTTTCCCGGCGTTATCTCGAAGGTAGACGAATTACTGTGCGAGAAAGATAAGTAAAAAGGTTCCAGTAAAAATTTTTAAAACTGGATTCCCGGAGAAACATGACGCAGTATCGGTAGGAATTCAGGGCGAAAGTCTGCCAAAGGCCATTCTCGTAATTGCCGTACCATCTTTTAGTGATATATAATTTATCTCAAATTTTGGTTGTCCCTACAATTGCTTAAACCTATTTTATATTTTGCTATCGTCTCGAAGATAGCAGGTCTCTCACGGAGACACTAAAAAGAGTCGAACAGTTACCCGATTGCGTTAGCTCCAGGAAGGAGCTCCCTCATCTGATCAGGTGGTTAGTGACTTAGTAAATACCATATATGTATACCATTATAAACGTATACACACGTATCCCACGCTGTTACGTATGAACTGTGAAAGAAGAATGGAAAAGCAAAAGCTTGAAGAGCCTGAAGATATGTAATACGAGAGACGCTCGGTTATAACGGAACCGGCAGTACGCACTGGCTGCATGATCGACGTCTTATTTTAGTTAGACTCTCTGCAATTTTATCGTTTTATTTACTTTTATTCGACTTGTATTTCACTATGTTAATACTGATCTAATTCTTTGTCTATTCAGTATTATATATATATACACACATATATATATATCGCTCAGCTGGAATCGATGACCATATTATAATAATCTTGCCGTTTGAAACTAAAGAACATTACAGGCGAAACGAAACTGTTTCAAGGAAAGTGTTCCTCACCGTATACATATATGTATTTATACATATGTAAATATATGTATGATAAATATACTACAAAAGAAGCATACATAGCTGTATATAAGTACTATCTAACAATTAGCTTAATGAGTATCTTTAAACACTGAACTAAGGATGAAAGGTGAAATTCAAATTTCCTGGCACTAGGGTATGAATAAATTCTCAGAAATACGTAGGCGTGTAAAATGAATGTTCACACGTTCTTTGGGGTAAATAAATATTGATGCATGCACAAGGAAGTTCACATGCGTTTCTTAAAATTTATTCAATTTCATTCGCTCGCATACATGTATCAATATTTAGCTGGCTGATACGAAATATAAATACGAGACTTCATGAACTAAAGTTCACAGAAATTTATCAAACATGGCAACAGGGTGACAGGAACTACACGCGTAGAATGAGACGAACGTTCACGATAACCGGGTTATAGGTGCCTCGAAATATCTCTATAACAGGAAGTTAAGTATTTCACGAGGCTCTAAAAAAATTCATATATCCGGTAGTCGAAATTTATTCAGGTGGCTTTGACGTCCTGGTGAAAGACACACAGAGGAATAATAATGTGTAAAATGGACAATTGGTAACTGGGTTACCTGTATTTCTCGTAGAAGCAGGTATTTGAACTGGTACAACATCGTTTCTCTTTGTTAACCTTCAATCATTCACCACTGACTCTCTTTTTTTCATTTATTCATATATTCATTTCTGGTCTCACAATTGGTTCTTTTTGTGTTTTCACTTATTTTTTCTTCTTTCCTCAATTTTTTGAATTCCTATCCCTTTTTTTTCATTTTTCAGCATTTCTATGTCTCGGTCTCACTACCGTTTAGCATCCTTGATACATGTCATAGCATATATGTGTATATTGTGTATGCACACATATATACATACGACTGGCAAATAACGGAATTTTTTACATGTCTGGTATATATATACATATACGAGAATGCACGCGAGTATCGATACACGCGGTATGAATTTTCAGGGTTGGTTCTACTGAATAAATGGGTTTACTATAAAAATCATAATAGGTATTCTAAGACATTATCTTCTGTAATAATGATTACATGTGCGATTATTAACTGCACATTGTTCAATCTAATATGCATATGTAGAATTAAAAAAAGGTATAAAAATAAATTACCTGTATTTTGCATATACTACGTAATACATGTATTTTAAACCTATATCTCACTACCATGATTTTAATTAATGACAATATCGTGCAATGCTGAGATTTTGCTTCTATTATGTAATTCAGTATGATTGCAATAAAAATACTGCATTGTAGAGTGATATTACAAATTTTAGCATTTATACTGCTTTAAATATTTAATTATATTCTAGATAGTTTTCCCTATGGTCGTGTGAAAAGAATTATTTTTCACAAATAATTCTTTTTTTTACAGATGGCTCCCAGGAGAAGTATTTGCCTGCTGCTGATGTTTCTGGCCACCACACATGCTTACACGGTTTCTTATCTACCACACAGTAGGGGTAATAACGACATGAATTTATGCCAATTCATCAGAAATTAATCAATCATATTATACTAATTAAGGTCCATACAAAATTTCCGTTCGGGGAATCCCTCGTGTAATCGATGTATAATATAATATAATATAATAATAATAATAATAATAATAATAATAATAATAATAATAATAAAAGTTTACAGCTGACGTCGCACAAAAGAAAGTATACACCAGGTTCAGAGCCACAGTACCTTAATGACTAACCGATAAATTAATTTCACCTCGTGAGACCATTTTTAAACAGTGACACGATTTCGCCAACGGTATTTGTAGTGTATACGGAAGCATTCGGTAGGTATTGTATGCATACACATATAGTATGTGTATCCATGAAGGCTAGGAGGAAGCATATGGAGAGGATTCCATAGAGTAGGTCACTGTATCGGGAATATGTACACAGTCTTAGGGACATACGTCAAACTTACGTGCTTGTCGGAGTATATATACATATATATGTATATACAAAAATTGATAAGTTTAGTAACAAAATACCATAAAGTTTAAAAAAATTGAAATCTGGCCTTGGACTTCTAAGCAAAAAGAAGGACGTAAAAGATTAAACCACCCTTTCACAGTACCGAGTATCTGACATTGGAGAAATTTTGAAAAAATCGATGCGAATGGTACCTTTATAATCACGAGATGGTCAGTATACATGAGAAGAAACTTGGGTGATTGTCATCAAAGTAGACAATTGCTATCGAAGAAGCTACTTCCGCATTGATAATAATCGCCAAAGTAACCTTTAGGTATATTAATATCTATATGATTTATACAGGGCGATTTAGGAGTATTGCGCTGTACGGACAGATTTTGCGCTACGTGTGGGTGGTTTTATCGTGGAAATAAGATGTAACTTCAATCAATGCAATACTCCTGAAGACCGCACCTTCAAATATATGAATAGGTATAAATAAAGACGAGTTCTTGAAAACATTTTTCGGAACGCATTGATACTTACCAGGACGGGTCTGAAAAAACTCCTGGTGTAAAGAATGTTTCTGGTGCCATAAAGAAGTCTTTCATATCAAATTTTCGAAAAAAAATTTCAGTATTAGAAACTTGGAGCTATGGTGGGCTTGGCAATGGCTACATTGAGTTAAGATAGGCTAGAACTCCAGTGCTAGAATTCCTAAGGTTTAGTTTTTCAAAGAATAACATTGTTAGCTTACATGGATGAGTCCCACTTTATGGAGCCTAGCCTCAGATAGAATCTATACATATATGTATATGTATACATACACAAGAATATGACATACAACTGACTGATGCGCGTGTTTTGAAACTAGTTCCACATTTAACGGATTGAGTTTTTTCTTCGTTGCCTCATTGCCGGTTGAACTCCAATGAAAAATCTTTCGCAGCCCAGAGAATCTCGTTTTCCTGGCGACTGCCTCACGCCTGGCATAGCCGCCGACCGCGTCGACTGCCCCAGACAGAGGACAGGTTTCTCTTGATCGTAATTCATCGATCCGCGAATTGAATAACAATGAGCCATACGTCTCATAAGGCTTTGAGGAGACAGGAGTACATGAGACTTTCCGCTTCCAACCTGAATACGAAATACGATTCCTTTTCAAATTCAATATCAAGTTTGTTGGCGGCGTGTGAGAATTTTTCTAAACGAAACTTTTGTATTCTAAAGTGTATGAAAAGAAATTAAATGTCCTGTAGACAATGACCGTTGGTAACTTCCGTGTTCGGTGATCTTGTTGGGATATGTTGTTAATCGTTGATGCATGCGCTTTCATGTATAATACCAGTGTAAATGTCATGGATTTTTATGAAGCCACTGTTATGTTATAGGTAGAAAACTCTTTGGTGGATACCGGATAGTTCCTAAGGTGTGCCAACCTACAAACCCTTCCACGATCAAGTCAGATCAACCAGCTATATGTATGTTCAATTATGAGTGCTCCAGACGCAACGGTGAAGTAGTTGGTGCTTGTATGGATGGATTTTTATTTGGTGCTTGTTGTCAATTGCCAATTAAACAAGCTAATGAAGAGACGATGGATAAAGGACCAAGCACGGAAGATTTATTGAGTCTTCATGAGATTGATCATGTACCGGACATACCGATTTTATTGAATCCTGATGGAACACCTGTTGGAATGGATACTTCCGGTGCTACTAGTGGTACTAAAATAGCTTCGAATACCAAGACTTCATCTTCAACTACCGTGCCATCTCACCATCCTGTTCATTACACGGATACCGATGAAAATGCAGCGAAGCCGCAGATTCCATCTCAGGTTGATTTCAGCCATTTGGAACAGGATTTTCCAGCACTCTTAGATCAGCAAGGAATCCTAGATGATCTTAGGCTTCCAGGATTATTAACGCACTCGGACTCTAATAATGATATTCAAGACCATCAAGACACTTCAGTAATTAATCCAGTCACTACTCTTCTCAGTCCAGATCAAGTTCTACAGATTGCTGACCCTGTTGATCAACTTCCTGCACTTTTCTCTCAGGGTTTGAGTCATAATAATCATAGCATGGCGGATACTATTCTTCTCAATGAATATGGTGCCACTCTTAATGAGACTCATAATCCTGATGAACTTTTTAAACCTAATATCGACGGGGGTGCTGGTACCCATGTGAAGAAACCAATTCAAAATCAAAATGGTTCCTCGCAGACAATCTCCAGTTCATCAATGACTCAAGGAACTACTGGAGAGAAAAATCAAGCTCCCACTCACAAAAACACAGCTAGTACCTGGTTACCTAGTGTCACTCAAAAGATATCGAGCACCGAGAAACCGTCGGCAACCACTCAGAAGTCCACGAGTTCAATGGCAATTACTTCCAATCAGAAAACTCCTGTTACTACGAAACCGGTCTTCACAGCAAGTACAGGAAACTTAAGAGTTAGTTCTGGCTCTTCAACACTCAGGACAGAATCTACTACGCCTATGTCTACTACCGTTGATAAAAAGGAAGAGTTGATTAGAGTACCTACTATTACATATGATGCACAGTCTGGAAATAAGAAGGATGATGTATTAGATCATGAAGAAATTTCAATTAATCACATAATATCTATTTTGAATGATACTACTTCTATCTCTGATGCGCAAGTTATATCTCAAAACAATAGTCCTATTCACACTTGGATAAGTGTCGATGAAACTTCTAAACCTTCTATCATTAAACTGTCCTCATTAAAGCCTTCGGGTAGACCTTCTGCAAGACCGGCTACCAGACCATCAACTACAACTACTGAATTTCCATACACTTTCTATAAGCCAGGACAGGTGACTTATTATAATTATGAAACTGTACCTACTGAAGCTACTGGTAGTTCAAGTAATCCTCAAGTCCTGTTCCCAAACACATATTCCTCTAGACCATCGGTTACTCAAGGTACTTATGACATTAGTAGTTTATCATACTCAACCAGACCATCTACCAATCCACCAGCACCAACCGTTATCGTACTTGGGCCATTGGAAACTGAATTTACAACAGCAACGACCCAAAAAACATCAACAAGACGACCTGTTGGGTCAACTAAACCTGGAGTTACAAAGAAACCTAGTGGCTCTACAACGATAACTCATAACATCAATACAATTATCTCTACAAGTAATACAGCAAGTAATAACAATCATGTAGTATCTACTAGTTACATCAGTGTCAACCTAAAGGACAGTACTAGTAGTAAGCCCTCAGTATCACAGAGTGAAGGCACACCAGGAGCTATAATAAGTAATGATGATACAGACTACGAGTTAGTAACTACAAAGAATCCTAACAGTGTTACGAAAAGACCAACAACCATGTGGACAACTTTATCAAGTTGGTCGGAGAAGCCCAGCTTTCACCTGAAACCATCAAATCCAAATTTCAATTGGCCTCAAGATAACATAAACTCGGATAACACAATCATCTTAAAGGATCCTTTAGCAGCCGATAACATTATTACCATGACCAGCCCATCTCCGTGTGAGGAAGAGACAGCAGCACCTAATGATCTTATAAATTTCCCACCAGTAAGGAATCCCAATCTCAATTTCTCAGTATCAGCATCTCAGCAAGAAAAACCTACCCTGGTGGAGACTTTTAATAATACTGGTTATCCTGACATCGAATTAGTAAGCGAGAACGAAATACCGACACCGGCTTTCATTGAGGACGATGTCTTGACCAATAAAGTAGATGTATTTGTCAATAAGATCGTCGAGTCTCTTCAAGAAAACTTCGACGACCTCAAGGATGTCGTGTACAACAAGAGAAACACTTCCTTAGCCCCAACAAGCGCGCCGACAGTCACGAGGAGGCCTACAACCAGCAGGCCTGCTGTTAGTACAACCAGGAAACCAGTTCGAAGACCAACTCAAACAAGTAAACCCTCTCAGGTCACTACCAAGAGACCAGTAACCACCAGGAGACCACCGACCCGACTCTCTAGTACCACGGTCAGACCTGTTTCTGGTGATAGACCAGTACGTCCAGGAAAACCTACAACCACGAGACCTAGACCAACTACACCACATAGTGTAACTACGAAAAGACCTCAGACTACTACCAGGAGAACAAAACCTACAAGGAAACCTACAGTTCCCACTGTAGCTGTGATTGAAGATACCGAAGAAGAGGAAGTACCTTCGACCTCCGTCATCCTTTCTACCACAACTGAGAAATCTACTTTTACATCGGATTTTAAAAAAGGTGGGTGAAGACAGTCTATCTTCGTGATAACTGGCGAAGATGGCGAAGAAGAAGAACTTGATGTTTTTTGATTTTCTTCAGAATGTGGTATAAGACCGCAACTCAAGTCTGGAAGGATCGTTGGTGGGAAACGTGCTAGATTCGGCGAATGGCCTTGGCAGGTATTAGTACGCGAAGCTACATGGCTTGGACTCTTCACGAAGAATAAGTGTGGCGGTGTTCTTATCACTAATAAATATGTCGTTACTGCAGCGCATTGTCAGCCAGGGTAAGCATTATGAGATATTATTATTTATTTCTTTAATTATCACATAGATAATTTTATATGGTAGATAACATGTTATTTTTTCCTTTCAGATTTTTAGCCTCTCTGGTTGCTGTTTTTGGCGAGTTCGACATATCTGGCGAGTTAGAACCGAAACGTAGCATTTCCCGTAATGTACGCCGGGTTATAGTCAACAGGGGTTACGATCCAGCAACATTCGAGAACGACCTGGCACTTTTGGAATTGGAAACTCCAATTCAATTCGACACGCACATCGTGCCAATTTGTATGCCAGATGACGATGCAGATTTCACTGGAAGGATGGCAACAGTAACAGGCTGGGGGCGTTTGAAATACAGTAAGTGAATATTTAAAACATGTCTAAAATGCCTTCCTTTTCTCCGTATAAATTTAACTATAAAAATTAATAATAATCATAATTTTCTTTTTTAAGAGGGTGCTGTACCATCGGTTCTTCAAGAGGTCCAAGTACCTATAATGGAGAATTCGGTGTGTCAGGAAATGTTCCAGATCGCTGAACATCCGAAGCGTATTCTAGACAGTTTCCTGTGCGCAGGATACGCCAATGGTCAAAAGGATTCTTGTGAGGTCTCGTATTACTTTCTACTGTTGTATCATCATCTATTTAAGTAGCACTACAAGAATAACTCTGGATACTGAATAGGGCTCTCTAAGAGACAGTTTTCCTTTGCGACCGGAGTCCCAGACCTTACTCATCCATTATCATTTTTATTTTTCATAAAGGGCGATAGCGGTGGGCCACTGGTGATGGAACGTCCTGATGGTAGGTGGGTTCTCGTGGGTACCGTTTCTCATGGAATAAAATGCGCAGCACCATACCTACCTGGTGTCTACATGAAGACTACTTTCTTCAAGCCATGGCTCCATAGCATCACTGGAGTCTGATGAATGAGAGGTGATTCCCTTGATAACTCAATGAAGGGTTGATACAGCCTCTCCTGTATAAATGTACAAAAGAAGACTAATTTATTGCGAGCCACAATGCCGTTGTTTTGATAAAAACGATATCAAGAAACAATTCCATTTATGAGTGTACTTAGGGTACGACCTAACTAAGGTCGCTATCATAAATGACCTTATGACACGTGTATATACCTACGAAGTGCATACGTCTCTATATATATATATATATATATATATATATATATATATATACATATCGCCTTATTTATTTATCTTGTTTAGCCATTATTTATTAAACATATTTTTATACGAGTATAGTTAGATTGATTTTGTGTTCCTTATATTTCCTTGTTAAAAAATGGAAAAGTTGATTCCCTTGATCCGATATTTAATCACCCTTGACCCTTTACACACCCTCATACCCTCATACGTGGGTTGGTCGAACCCACGTATGTACTGTCTGACGTAAATAAATCACGCATTCATGTGCGTTCAGGTGGATTATGTATTTAAAGCGTACTTTGGTATTTAGGTAGACAGGTGGTTATAACATATATGGGGTGTTAGGGTCGTACATAAGTTATACCATATAGTTAATACAATATGCAATATCGCCGCGTAGACATATGTATAATGTGTACATACACATGTATGATGAAACCTTTCGTTCACCAGCCAATAGGAACGCGAGCCACTTTGGATCAATACGAGCAAGAGAGAGTTGCATAAAATAAAGGGACGAGGATAGAGAAGAGAAGCGACAGTTTCATCCGACACTGAAATTATATCTTATATAAAACTTTTTTATAATTTCATGCGCTTAAAGCAATATAGAACATTTTTTGTTTTATTTAACTCAGAATATATTGTTTTTCGAGTAATGAATGTTTTTGTTGCACTTTTTACTTATCATTGGAAAGCTAACGGAAACGTCCATTATTTTTTTAAGTAAGGATGCATATTTGAGGTACCTCGAAAAGGTTAAAAAGGTGCGAATCAGGGGGAGAGAAAGAAGGGGAGAGGGAAGCTAATAAATTAACTTCTTCCGGAAAGCGAAAAATCTGACGCATGCGTGCAACAAAGAGCTTGCACAGTGGGAGCCGGAATAGCGTAAGAGTATAGATCGGTGAAGAAGGTCCCTCTGGCACTCAGTCCTCTTCTAAACCCCATAGAAGGTTTAATAACTTCCTGAGCATTGCTAAATCGAATTTAGACTTAACTTTTCGAGTCTGCAGGATTTTCTGACACATCGTCCATCGGCAAACTGTGTTTAGATAACATCTGATAAGGCATAAAAGTCATCTTGGGCGTGAACGGTATTGTAAGTGTAGAAATGATTGTCCGGAAAATAGTTAAAATAAAATAACATTTATCATTCTCTCTGAACCCTTTCCAGGAGCCTGTTAACAGTAAAAAAAGAACACTTTTTCAATATGGCGAAGACAAGTTTCGGTATGAGATTAGTCCTCGTAGGCTTTTTCAGCATCATATATGAAGCTGATGCATGGGGTGGTCTATTTAATCGCTTTAGCCCTGAAATGCTTTCTAATCTTGGTTACGGGAGTCACGGAGGATACTTAAGCAGGTCGCCATATTTACAGGTAATTTTATTATAAATAATTAAAAATTAGTATCACACTATTGTATTAATCATTTAATTTTTGTAATTCAGCGACAATTATCCGGAGGCTATGAAAGTGCCTATGGGAAGGCTGCTGAAGAAGAAACAGAGGAACCTTGCTACGGTAGACGATGTGTAATCAATGAACACTGCTGCCCAGGTTCTGTATGCGTTAATGTCGATGGAGGTAACTTTATCTTGATACAAAAAAAAACTTTTTTACTTCATCGAAATACATATCTTCTTTTATTTATTTATTTTTCTCAGTGGTTGGTACTTGCATCTTTCCCTACGGACTGAAACAGGGCGAACTGTGCAGAAGAGATAATGACTGTGAAACTGGTCTTATGTGTGCCGACGTCGCTGGTGGAGAATCACGCTCCTGTCAACCACCTGTAACATCTAATAAGCAATACAGTAAGGATAGACTATAAAAGATATAAAAGTGAATAATCCGTATACATAACATTCAATAGGCATTAACTAACTGATAATGTGCAGGTGAAGAATGCACCATGTCTGGCGAATGTGACATCGGTCGGGGATTGTGCTGCCAACTTCAGAGACGTCATCGACAAGTGCCACGAAAAGTATGTGTATATATATATATATATACATTTTTGAAATTCGTAAATTATAATGAAAAGTTGTATGAAAGTAATTTACTTGATAATTATCTAATATTATATTAATTGAAGTTAAATAATATTTTTGCTTACACAGGTCTGCTCCTACTTCAAGGATCCTCTGGTCTGCATTGGACCCGTTGCTACAGATCAGATAAAATCAATCATACAGTATACATCCGGTGAGAAGCGAATTACCAATCAAGGAAATCGCATCTATAAGCGAGCAACCTTTGCCTAAAGTAATTGAATTTTATGGAATCCGATCGAGGTCGACTACTATTACTGCATCGACATAAAAGGAGAAAATGTCTACTTAGTTGTCGTGAACTTAGATATGTACGTTGATTACGTTTTCCTAATCACGTTTAAAGCTTTACCTTCCGTCCGTGGAGCGCGTGGAATGCGGTAAAGATAAATTATGCGCTGGGTAAGGAATATATAAAAATGAAGGGGAGAAAATATGAAAAAGTAAGAAATGCTCTAAAAACGGATAAAAATGCGAAACGCGACACGGCTTCCATTTTTTCATTGTTGCGACTGAATAATACAACACATATCAGAGTGACGTCGTTACTCTCTAGGAAATTGTCGATAATTAAGTAAAATTATTGTGAAGCTATATGCACAAAACGCTAGTATCGCAAAATGGAGGATGCACGGAAAAAGAATGAGAGCACAAAGAGATCTAGTATTCGTATCTCTGATGTATAGAGACTGCGGACTAGTTGTATTTTATCTTCTCAAATTCGGAATTTAATATACTTTATATAAAAGTAAAAAAACCGCGACCATTAACAGCCCTCGCGAGGGGAATATGGATACTACAGTTATTAAAAATAATAATTAGTATAGACGCGTGTACAACTATTTGATGAAAAGTTAAAAAAAGTTATATTAATCACTAGAAAAAAAAAAAAATTCCTACATACACAGAAGTTTTGATCACAGCCGTGCAACCTCTGCGTCTTGATCGTATATAAAAAATCTTGATGTTTCCTATATTAAAACTAAACTCGATAAGGGAAAGTCAAACATATCACGCGAATGCCTAAAGCGTTAAAGAAGGAAGTATACAAAAAAAAATATAAAAAAGAAAAAAGAAAAACTCGACATATTGAATGTTACTATGAGATGTTCTATTGAAATTATATTTTTATCTTCGATCCATATGTATACCTAAGCTATATATTTCGATAATATTCATATATTTTCTCGAGGTGTGTATATATATATACACATACATTATATATATGCTTCCAATCCAAAATCAATCGTACGTATGTATTAATTAATATTTAATTTGTGAATCGAATTTCATAAAACTTGGCCTATTTAGGTCTGAAGGAACCTTCTTACGTTTATCTTATATTTATACGTGGTGCCGCCACCTATTGATCATCTCGTGAAACGATAATTTTGTCTAGTTTATTTTATTGTAATTTCTATATCTTCTATACGTTTTAGACGAAGATGAAGACACGTTGATCTGCATACAATAGTGTAACAATACTTGATGCGTAAGATCATTCCAAAATATATCGGAAATGTAATGGGAATTATTATTAATAAGAATGTTATATGTGATAGTTAATTAATAATTAAGTACTCGAGGTGATAGATAGTATACAGGGTGCATCTGTACATACGTACGATTCATTATGGACTATATACTTAGGAAGTCAAGCCATTAGGTTTTGAGTCAAAAGTACCTCTATCGAATAATTCATTCCAGTATATATGTGTAATGTTCATGATTGTAATGTTGAAAAGTACATGAATAATAACTCGATGTGGAATAAGTACTCGCACGTAGCAAAGGAATTATTATATTTATATCGTCACAGATAGGAGAAGATGTCCGAGGAACATTCGCAAAATGTCCGAGGACATGTTTTGGATGTTTGTGCTATGTGAAATCTACGTACATACCGAGGAGAACTAGTAAAGAGGACCTGGCTTATGAGACTTTGTGTCCGACAAGTACTGGATTCAATGAACACGGAAGATACCCTAGAACCAGTATAAAATTCTTCTTCTTCTTCTTCCTTTGATCTTCTACATGCCCCTTTTGGAAATATTTACTAACATAGTCTATATTTAGTATAAAATTTTAAAGGTGGTTGATACACAATATATTTCGTTTCAGGCACAGAATACACAGAGGCTGCCCCTCTCTTTACCTCTTCACAGTGGTGTTATATTTTTTTGATAGTTAAATACATCATATTGGAATATAACATGTATTATCGACTTTCAACTAATCGAAATATTGGTATTTTTCCGTTAGGAAAGACCACGATATTCAATTGTTTTGATTTTTGAAATTAATTGTATTTATTTCTTCTTTTGATAATTTTTTAGATTAGAGGAATAACCTCAGACCCAAAGCATTTTGTTCGCTAGTCGCTGCCTGTTGCTCGATGCCCACTGTTTTTGATCTGAATGAGTCAAATGGATGTTAAAAATTTGTATTTTTGATTATTAATGATTACGATTTCATCGTGCAGCATTTAAATAGGATAAACCAATTACGTGTAGCCATTGACATATAGCATGGACCACGGTCTTACATGCAGGTCTTGCAACTCCTATGGAGGGGGTAGTCTTCTTAAAGAAGCATCTTTCATTTCGCCTCATGAGCGCAAGAGGCGTTGCGATCAAGCGATCCGTTCCTACTTCTCTATTCCACAGCCGACTGTAAAGGCCATTCTACAATGCAACGGAACACGTAACACGGAACATAAAAGCGGCGCGATATTCAATTGTATATTTACCTAATTCCATTGGATCCTCCAATCAAGAAGGAGAAAATCGTTTTTAA
>JARQTJ010000868.1:43952-82317 GCA_030142635.1 Trachelus troglodyta | reverse complement strand
AAAACTACACGACAGACTTTTCAAAATCACATTAATTAACGAGATATTACGAACTTTACTCATCTACTCATGAACTAGCATTATTTATCCAAAGTACAACTTATAGCTCAGGATAAAAACAAGTTACAGCTTAGACGTCTTAACCTTTGCGGCTTTTACAACGGCGTTTTTTATGATATTGTTAAAAAAATGTTGCCCCTGTGGACTAACAAAACCAATTAACTGTTGCAAGTCTCGTAATTTTTCTGGAGCGATTCCTACACTACCAGAAGGAGAAGCATTTCGCAAGTCTTGCACAGAAGTATTATTATTCAAGTGGAAACGATTGGGATCTCCCTTGTAATTATAAAAAACTTCGATTAGACCATTCGGAAAATAGTTAATTTTGACAACTTTACTTATTCTAATTTTTTTTAAGATCTTTGTCCGGTTTTAAGACTGTTTCAAAATCCTGAATTTCGCATTCCTCTACGTTTACCATTACGAATGGTAAAGCAAACGAATCGAAAAAAGTTTGGGTTTTCCTCAAGTTTTGCCCTTGCCCATAAAGCATATGCGGAGCGAGTGGCTGGGTCATGCTCTAAAAGCTGCTGCTGAGGCTGGATTTTGTACGGAAAATTACCTTTGCGTACAATCAGCCGTACTGTTTCACGATTCATTCCTACACAAAAATGGTCGCAATAAGGGAAGAAAGTTAGAAAAAACATCATTATTGATGATAAAGAGAGGTTGGGAAGATTAGCAGATGTCGAACACATACGTGCTTCACGTGCGTAACGTCTTGCACTCTGAACTGGATTGTTTCGAAACTCTTCCAATATTTCTTCCTCTCGGTGGCCGCTAACTGGCCTCACTCGAGGTCTTCTCGGGGCCTTTAAAACACCGTATCGTAGGATCGTCCCGTGAAGACTAACAAAAAGGTAACAAAGACGAAATGAATATTTTCACGTACGAGTCCTAAGAAAATATCTAATAATGCGTACCGCATGAAGCTTTGACGAGAAGGAGTCGGCTCGTTCGGGTATATCAATCCATAATACCGACTGGCCTGCAGATAATTATAATTTGCATGCACTAAAGCGGTATGCATAAGCACGCGACGATGATTCATGATTTAAAACAGAGAATAAACCAGCTGAGTCTCGATAACAGTTTTTCTTTTGTTTGTTTGTTGGAGCTGAATTTGTGCAAAATTCAATTCGGTTCAATTTGAATTCGCCGGTCCAATTCCGCCTTTACGTGTGCCAGTCGTGCATCGGCTGGTAAAAGTAGCAATTTCGAATAGAATTATCTCCATCAAAATGACCTCGAATGCATCGCCCCATGGGTGTTCCGAATTCAGCTTTTCATAAACTTTATGTATCCATAATAAAAATATATTTTTCAAAAAATTTCGAATAAAATATTTCTGTCCTCTAAAAACGGGGCGTTTCAGCTTCAAATCATTTGCGCCATCAAAGAGTGCTTGAAAAATCATTCAAGAAGCATCCATTAGATGACACGGAGAGACCGTACAAGTACGTGAATAATAGGTGTCCACTTTATAATTGTCGCCATGTATATCAATGTGTGTAACATTTAAAAAGAATACACGTAGTCAATATATACATTTACGTTTACACGACGGTCTTAAACCGGTTTAGTTAATACTGATTTAAAAGAATAGAGAAATCATAGACATTTTTACTTGTAACGAATATTTGAGATTGGACAATATTCCTTTAAATCTGTATTAACTAAATCGGTTTAAGACCGCCGTGTAAACGTAGTCATTGGAAAGAGTTTCAGTATTTAGTGGCGACGTTCACACCATTTAGAATGGTCGAGAACAGATGGCGACACTTTCGCTATTCTTCATGACAAATGCTTTCCATTCCGTCTACTGAAATCGTGATCAACATGGCTGCACGTCCATAAGTATCTTAGAATTTTGTATGTGAACTCCTGTCTGCTCTTGTTGATCTTTATTAAATAATTTGTCTAAGTAAGAAGGACAATGGCTGCTTTTCCGGGATCTATTGCGTTCGATGAGTACGGTCGTCCTTTTATTATTCTACGAGATCAAGAAAAACAGAAAAGACTCACCGGCAATGATGCGATTAAGGTGAGGCTTCTTGAACGTTATAGAACGAACATGTTAAATTTGTGTGCATACCAAATGTAGAGGACATACTTTGCAAAACAAAAATTTTATTCTTAATATATTCTGATAAATTTAATAAATGTTAGATTCAGTAATGAAATATATAATTTTTTTGTATTTCATTAAAACACGTGTCGTCATACAATGGCGGCTTTCACGACACGACAATGCCTGTTTAGAAATCTTGAAAGTTTGACCATAATTCGTAAAAATAAATTAATTTAATATTAGTTTTTTATATTAATGAGCCCCTTAGTTATAGGTCTATTTTCGGGTATTTAAATGTTTTCGTGCAAAGAATTTCTGAAATCACTCACGCGTGGGTGCATACACATTCAGACACAAGTCTTTCATTTTCTGACCATAAAAGGAATGGGGTGTCTGTTTGTTCATCTCGAGATGTACGTTCCTTTATAGCCAGAAACGTATTCATATAAAAATTAGAATTTTTGTTTTACTCTTTATATAAAATAAAAGGAATATATGCAATATAATTTTGTATAAATAATTATTTATTAAAATATATTTAATTCAGTGTTTTTTTATAGTCCCACATTTTAGCAGCACGCAGCATTGCCAACATCCTCAGAACATCACTGGGTCCAAAAGGTTTGGATAAATTAATGGTCAGCTCTGATGGCGATATTACTGTTACCAATGATGGAGCAACAATTTTGAAAAACATGGATGTTGATCATGAAATTGCTAAGTTGATGGTACAGCTTTCACAATCACAGGATGATGAAATTGGGGATGGCACTACGGGTGTTGTAGTGTTAGCTGGTGCTCTAATGGAGCAAGCGGAACAATTATTGGACAAAGGCATTCATCCAATTAGGATAGCAGATGGTTTTGAATTGGCTGCACAGTGTGCTTCGAAGCAGCTTGATAGTATAGCAGAAGGTTTTCCAGTAAATCCTAACGATTTAGAGCCTTTGATTAAGATTGCTATGACAACTCTTGGATCTAAGATGTAAGAAGTACTTCTTTGAAATCTAATTAAGTTTCAACTAATAATAATTATATGAATATCAATAAGTAAACGCGTTTAATTTTATTTTCAGCATAAACAAGTGTCATAGGCAGATGGCTGAAATTTCTGTAAATGCGGTATTAGCAGTCGCTGATCTGGAAAAGCGGGACGTTAATTTTGAACTGATCAAAGTAGAAGGAAAGGTCGGGGGTCGCCTAGAAGATACCATGCTTGTTCGGGGTGTTGTAGTGGATAAAGACTTCAGTCATCCTCAAATGCCTAAAGTAAATTATAAGATTTCATATTTTTTCATGTTGTATTGAGACACAGAAATCGCAAGGAGAATTTCAGTGTTGCTTTTGATGCCTCTTACTGACCAGACACCTTGCTAGATTAATCCGTCAATGATCTTTATTGAGGCACTTATACAGTAGTAAATGTCTAAGAGCATTGCATACACAATTTTTATTATCGAACCACCAAAACTATAATTTCACTATTTTATTACTTAACAATATTCTGATTTTTTTACAGCGATTGGAAAATGTCAAACTTGCTATTCTGACTTGTCCCTTTGAGCCACCAAAGCCAAAGACCAAGCATAAGCTTGATGTCACTTCAGTAGAAGATTATAAGGCACTTCGTGAATACGAGCGCGAGACATTTATTAATATGGTAACGAAAGTGAAAGACGCAGGTGCTACGCTAGCAATTTGCCAATGGGGTTTTGACGACGAGGCAAATCATCTTCTACTGCAAAAACAATTGCCCGCCGTTAGGTGGGTCGGAGGACCGGAAATTGAAGTAATTATTAACTTGATATAATTCCTCAAATGATAATTTTCTACCCTATGATGACAAAGCGCAACAGAGGAAGGTAAGGATTAGGAAAATCGACTCGATCAATTTCTTCCAGTTTTATAATTCAATCAGAAGTTGATGTTTAATCGATTTATGAAAGAATAATAGACTTTGGGAAATTGATCGTGCTTGATATCCCTTCCTTGCAGTGGTTCCAATGATCAAAGATTATGAGAGCTGAGGATATATATTAATTGTAAAAAAAATACATTCATTTTTTTAATAAGAATCCTGACAATGTTTAATTGTTTATTTAGCTAATTGCCATCGCTACTGGTGGTAGAATTGTACCACGTTTTGAGGAATTAACTCCAGACAAACTCGGCTATGCTGGAGTGGTCAGGGAGTTGACATTCGGCACTACTAAAGACCGGATGCTAGTTATCGAGGAGTGTAAGAATTCTCGTGCAGTCACCATCTTTATCCGCGGTGGCAACAAAATGGTACAACCCTTAATTATTCCAATTACTTTCTATCATTTCTATTTTAAATTCTATTTCTGCAAGGAGAATTTCAGTGATGCCTTTATTAATGCATCCAACTGTCCAGACACCTTGCTAAATCAATACAGTACAATCTGCACACTACAGTTCTAATCCTAATTAATTAATTGATTGAACATAAACAGAATCAGTACAACAATATTATTAAAAACTGACATACTCCGAAAAAAATTCTTAACAAAGGGACAAATTATTATATGCTCTCTTCTAATTTTTTTTTTAATAGATCATCGAGGAAGCTAAACGTTCATTGCACGACGCACTGTGCGTTGTTCGCAATCTGGTCACCGACGAAAGAATCGTCTACGGAGGTGGTGCTGCTGAAATATCTTGTGCATTGGCTTGTGCTGCACACGCAGACAAAGTTAGCTCCCTTGAGCAGTACGCATTCCGTGCCTTCTCTGACGCGCTAGAAGCTATCCCGATGGCTCTGGCAGAGAATGCTGGTTTATCTCCGGTGGACAGCTTAGCAGAAGCCAAGGCACGTCAACTTGCAGAGAACAATCCCGCCCTGGGTATTGACTGCATGAATCACGGTACATCGGGTACGTAGTAAATTTGTTATTGGGTTCGATATCTGTAGGAATATATAGCCAGAAACTCATTAATTGTTTGTTGTAGACATGAAGACGCAAAATGTCATTGAATCATTAAAGAGTAAGAAACAACAAATCCTGTTGGCTACTCAACTGGTAAAAATGATTTTAAAGATTGATGACATACGATCACCGAGCGATACTGCTTAATAATCGGCTGTTATGCAATTAAGCCTGATTAATAAATTGTTCTTTTACAAGACGGTAATTATATTATAAGCTGTCGTTTCGCTCTAACATTTGCTTCATCTGCATTTATAATTTTGATTATAAACACGAGACACTTCACTTTTACGTGACGTACTCCTTAGCCACACGTTCTTCAACATTGTAGCGTTAATTTATATACAATAAAAGCTATTGTAATATTATATTCATTTTTTTTTATATCATCCATCAAACACCATTTCCTTTTCCTTACCACCTGTTTAAAAAATTGTTATGTACAATGTAAATTGGGGTTCGGAATTTCATCAACGATACTTTATTTATATCTTTAGGAACAAATAAATTTGTCACATCAAGTCGGCCGATAAGAATGGAAATAGAATGTAACATCTGATCTATTACATTTCATGCGAATGACTTCTACGTTTTTATGTTCTTTATGTTTGAAATGCGATTAATTAAGAAGATTGGGAATCTTGGATTGCCAAGCTAGTAAAACATAACTGAAACCCCGTAAATATAGTTCTAACAAAGATTTTTGCATGATCGAAGTGAACGACACATTCTGCAAAATTACAATTCATTTTAACATTGCTGATGTTAAAATAATTAAAAACTAAAGAAAACATCCGACCGAAAGTTGTTCACCGTATTAAATTCAACATTCGAATCCTCGAGTCTGATGTTTTTTAAAAAAAAGCGGTATCAAAATGATTGTTAATTCTGCCGTATGTGCCTTCAAACACCGAGAAACAATTGATAAAGAGGGGGGATAAAGGCTTGGCATATTCTGTCTTAAACAAAATGTATGGAATTTCAATGCTTCCCTTCCCGAACTTCTATGTTGGTTCCAGCGTATCTTCCGTGCCTATTAGCCATCAGATAAAAATCCCATAAAGCTGGCCCTCTTTACTAAAATATCTTCTCGGAGCCTTAATTACGTTTAGAGGAAAAATCTCTGTAAAAATCCTGCTATTTACGGTCTTGTAATCTTTAGAACATTGCTTAGATAGCAAAGCATAATCGAAGAAAAACAATTTCGGCAATTTTCCAAATAAACAATGCTCTTATTTATCCAAATGGCATGCCACATATAAGCATGAGTTACTGAGCAACATGATAGAAAATTCATTTCTGATACATTGCCGACAAAGGATGAACAATTTCTGTTCCTCAAACGTTTACATCGCCGACCCGCAATAGTTTCCTACTTTTTGCAGCATTATTACTACAGTTACATGTTGCATCGACTTGAAAGCAATTAAATAGGCAAATACGGGCGCACGTTGTTGCAAGTTTGCTGATAAGCATGTTTAAAGTTACTAAGAAATTTGTAGACAGTATTATCTGGGAGGTGTGTCCACATGCAACAGCACTATGCAAATGTTTAGACAAATAAGCGAAAAACTGGTCGTTTTTTTCGATCATGCTGTTCTATCTGGGTCTGGATTACTATTCGTAATCCCCAGTCTCTTAAAAGACGAAGTCGAGTGCACAGTTCGACCGATTTAATTACGAAATTTCGACATTGATCTACTCGTAAGATGGCACAAAACGCAATCGGTACGTTTATATTATAGTAAGTAATAACAGTATGTGTATATATATATATATCTATATGTATGTACCTCTCTCGTTTCTTCACCAGACCAATTAAATAATCGACAAATATCCGCGCAGTTCAATCTCGTATCACAAAATATACAATCTATTCAAACGCAATATATATCTCTTTCTCGCTTTCCTTTTTACATTTTATTACATTATAAATGGATTTCCGTCGATGCTTTTTGTACCCGGCGTTTCTACATATAATGATTGACGATATCATAAAACGTCACCGAAAACGATGGAAATTGATTAAAAATTAGCCGCAAAATTAACACAAACTACAATTAAAAACAGAATTATAATACATTATTGCAGCAAATATATCCTACAATATTTCTACAAAATTGTATGGGCGACATTTTCATCGGCCATGACACCTACGTACATCTCATATTTTATACAATAAATTCGCCAATGATTTTTAGTTATACTAACTTTTTTTACTACGAACTAAACTTAAGAAATTTCTAAAATATTTTAATCTCCCATCTGTCTTTACACTAATAATAGACAATCAAATATTATCTTTCTTCCACCCACCTAGGGTAATTATTATAATATTTATGCTGCATTTGGAAGTTGTTGATAAAGATGGCGCAAATGTTTTTACCTAATTATTTCCATTTAAGTACAGAACGATGTCTTGTAAAATTTAAATTACTTGAGTAAAAAAAAAAATATATAAAACATGATATATTAATTAATCCGCACAGAATGCATAATCTTTACCATAGGCTATAATTTATCCAGTATTTGTATCATTCAATAAATAGGCTAAGCAAATTCGATTAAAACAATTATGTTAAATTAAGGTCCTACACGTACTCTGGCTCTATTATATGTCTTAGACCTTCTTGAGCATCGGAAGGTGAAGTACTTCTGGCACTTCAATATCCTCCAGTCGAATATTTGAAGGATTGAATGGAAATCTTACTGGATACGAATACTTCAGATCCATTAAAAGCTGAGAAAATGAGATAAATACATTTTGTTATTTATACACACACACACACACACACGTATAAACTTTAATTGTACATAGTCGTTTTTTTCACTTACTTGTTCATTATTCTCTCCCCGTTCAGCCAACTTAGCTTGGACTTTTCTAATAAAAGAAACTGGCACACGAGTTTCAAAGTCATCCGCTGGTGTATATAGATTTAATATTTTTACTATTTGATTGGGCGTAAGTTTGTTGCACATATCACAAACAGAATGTACATCCTCATCATTTTTACGAGCCTGAAGAAGCTGAGCAGCTTGTATGATTGGCTGAAGTGCTTCCGCAGCTGGTTCTAAACGTTGATCTCTAGCCCATTGTTCTAAATGACTTAGATTGTACCTAAAATAAATAAGAATTATAAAATTATGTTAACAGCGACAAATTAATTAATATTGTATTGATAATCGATACCTGATTTGCATTCCCTTAGTCCAATGACAAAGCTCATTCCTCAACAATAAATTATTCAAAGCGCCTGCGCACATGAAGTAGAATAATTGCTTAAACAACTGTGTAACAATTTCTGGATCGACTCCATGGTACTGCAGAATCTTGTGCACTGAACTTAACTCATCAAGAAGCTTATTTAGTTTCTGCTGAGTGGATTCAGGTTCCTCACCCATTGATGAAGAACGCGGACGTCCTGGTTTATTGGAATTTAATCCTGAGATGGCTTCGTGCTCTAATAAAGCTGGCACAGTGAGAGCCTGTATACGTTCTTTTAAATTTGTCACAATATTATTGAAGATCCACAGCGCCACATTACTAAGAACTACGCGATATTCGCTCAAATCGAAATTTCTTAGGCATTGCTCGTTCTGCCTTGGTGTGTTTTCTATTTGAAAAGGTTTGTCACCCGAGTATTGTTTCATGTTGTGCAATAATCTAAGTGTATTGCTCAGCCACAAAACGCCTGAATCGAAATCCTCACGTTTTTTAATGACACGTTTCACAGCATTTAAATAACCTGTCAGTAAAGTTCTGACTTTATCATCATCATTTATGCAATCAGTGTGTCTTATGCACATAAATAGTATATATGCTGGAAGACCAGGCAGTAATGTTACTGCAACTCGTGGTTTTAGATCTGCAAGTATAAAATATCAGTATAGATATTCCTCTTACTTTGTTATTATTGTATGTGTAAATTGAGAAAAACGTCAGGAAACGTACCAATAACCAGGTGTTGTATTACAAGTTTAATATCTTCCTTTCTAAATTCAAACATTCCCTCATAGTCGCGTTCTTTCTTCCTTACTACTGGCATGTTACTTCCGCTCTCTGCTGAAGAATGTGCAGTCGTAGTGGAGACAATTGCAGAATCATTACTAGATTCTACGCTATCGGGGACTGTAAAAGATGGTTATTATTAATTAAATCTTGAAAATTTGTATTGGCTGCACGATATTGATTGTAAAAATTATATTATAACAACGGGAGGATGAGAGGGATGATTTCTCGAGATGGCGCACTCACCAGCACCCTTAATCATGTAAGAACGATCCTTACATTCCTTTGGAATTTCATCACCATCATCTTCGAAAGCGTTAAAACAAGAAACTTACATTTAATTATTGTACAGGAAGTATTATTATTTACTGAAAGATACACCAAAAATAATATTACAAAAATATACTTACAACCAGCATCCTTAAGACGTTTCGCTAGAATCTTGCATTGCTTTTTGAAGTTCCTACACTCTTCAGCAATCTTATCAAACTTCTCTTGAAGATCCAAATTCTCGGACGTCAACCTTGTAATCTCATGTTGCATGTATGCTTCAGTCTGAGTCTGAGGTGCTTTACTTAAATTGACAGATAATAATTTTTGTTGTCTTTGTATCTCTTCCTGAAGTCTATCTATTTCAGCGCGCCATTCATCCCTCTGTACTCGCCAACCCTTCTCCTTCGTCTGAAGCTCGTCTTCAAGTTGTCTTTAAAAAGAAAAAGGAAAAAAGACCCATAAGAAAGATGGTCTCTGATCTAGATAACTATACAATACAAAAAATTCAGAAACGTTTTAGGAACATCGCCGAAATGTAACAAGCAGATTGATATCAGCAGTATTCCTAAAATGTATCTGAATGTTTTGTACTGTGTGGATAATGCAGTTCTAATGCGATAGTTAATAAGTATCACATCAATATGATTGCATATCAAGGGGATCCAATAAACTCACTCTCTTATCGAAGACTTTCGTTTTGTTTTAAGTCTACTGAAAATCGAAGGGCATGCACAAATGACAAAACACGTACGATTAGAAACGATTACGCTCGAATGAAACATCATTGATGTTTTTGAATTTGTATGAAATAAAGAATAATTACCTGTTTATCTTTTTCTGTGCCTCAAATGCCAGAACCAACTCGCCATCTTCGTTGATGATGTCTACGTCACGTCCGTAATTAGAACCGAGGCTCTTCATTCTTCTTGTATGATCCGCCAGAACACTGTGCAATTGAATACACTCCTCGCGTCTTCTTTCAAGTTCTTCTTGAAGGGCATAGAATTGACCTAACAATCACAAAAAGTGATGGCATATTAAAAATTATCTTGCAGGTGCAGTGAAAATGTGTACATTTAATAACAATACTATGATAAACTATAAGTGCAATATTTATTGGGTCGCAGTTATGCTCACTCAGGCGATAAATGGTATAACGTCATCAAATCTACGCCTTCCTCATGATTGCTTCCACTACTGTTTCAATATAATATATTATCTAATCTACTCGATGGTATCTAAATTGGTTAAATCAAGCTGCTTGAAATAAATATTACCAGAGCAGTGGTACGTACCCATGAGAGTTTGTTGAGCAGTTGTCGAATCTGCTTCAGAAACGGTTTTCCTAAGAGAACCTAAGTCCTTCCTTAATTTAGCATTTTCCATTTCGAGTTCTTGAAGCTAATTCGAAATTGATACATTAGAAGGCTTATTCCAAGAATTAATCAAACAAATTAAATATTTAATTAGTAAAATTTACCCTGAAGGTATCCTGAGTTCTAGAACCTTCTTCAGGACTGTCACGTTCCAAATCTTCGACCATTCTGATAAGCCTGCCATTTTCTTTTTGGACATCTTTTAATTTTTGTTGAAGTTTTAACACAAGACCAACATCCACAGGAGCATGGGCTGGACCATTTGATTCGGATGGTGATTTATTAGATTGGATATTGCCATCTGGTGGACTATCGGAACGCTCTTGTCCCCAATCTATCGTTTCCACTCTCGAGTATGGAGTCGTTGAAGAAGCCGTAGATCTTACAGAACCATAACCAAAATCCTAGAAGAAAGAAAAAGAGGAAATTTTCCGTTAATTACGGACTACCTTGAATTGCTTATATAATTATTCTTTAGATGATAATTATCTTACAATATTTTGATCATCTTGTGGAAGTTGTTCCGTTGAGGCAATCTGCCCACTGCTGCTGGATGCATTGCTAAGGGAGCGAGAGTGTCCAGGCACTTGCAGAGCAAGTTTTTGCTCCAGAACTTCGACATGTTGTTCGAGATCGTGATAATCTTTCAACAATTTCTGGTAAGCACCACGATCTTGATCCTGATCCAATAGCAATAGATCTTTCTCCTGTTCTAGTCTATGTTTCAGGTTCTCTTCTGCGCCGCGTAGATTCGTCTTGAGCTTCTCGTTAGCTGCAGCCAGTTCTTTCTGTAACCTTTCATTTTCCTCACGCAATTTTTCGCTCTCTTCTTCGTTTAGTCGAGCACTTCTCTCCTTGTCCTTCGTTAAAAATAAATAGAACAAAAATTAAATTAATCTTATCTCGATTGCCGACTGCTACCTAACAAGAACTGACCTGGAGCATATCCATTTTCTCATCTCGTTCTCGTTGAAGAGCTTCTTGCATTTTTTCAAGTTGTTTCTCTTTTTCGATCAACAGTGCATTCAGCTTCTTATTTTCAGTCTCCATAGACTTGAATCCTTCCAATTTTGATTTTAATTCGGGAATCTCATGTTGGGTGACCTTGAGGTGTTGATTTTCCTTAGCCTAAATTAAGGAAATATAGACATAATGTAACATTGAAAAATTATATGCTTAAAAAGAATAAAATCTAACTTACCAGTTCGTTAATCTTGTGTTGCAAAGATATGATCTTATTCTCCAAGCCTTTGTTCAAAGACTTGACATGTTCTACGCTACGAGCTTCAGCCTTTAACCTTTTGAATACTTTCTTAGCTAAGAATCTTCGGACACAAGACTGAACAATAATGATATTCTCCAACTTCTTTTTGCACGCCATTCGCACAAGGTAACCTCTAGCGAATCTCTGAATGGCAATTGCAGCTGCATTGTCTTTCATCAATTGATATCTCTTACGCGCCATCATTCCTCTACCATAAATTTGAAGACCCAGAACAGTTCGCTTTACTCTTAAGAACCATTGTCTCTTTAGCCATCCTCTAATACCAGCCTGAAGCTTGATGGCAGCCCGTTCCCGACGTACAGCATGAGCTTTCCGTCTGGCTAAATAACCTCTAGCATGTCTTTGCAGACCCAGTACAGCCTTGCGTATCTTCTTATATTTATTGCGACATATTAAACCACGAACTGTTTTCTGTATCATTATACAAGCATCTCGTTGTTTCTCACCGCGAAGTTTTTCCAAGTACGCAACTTGTCCCGCCCGGAATAAAACTTTCGTCTTTCCAAACTTAAACTTATCTTCATCCTTAATATAAGTAGCAAGAATCCGTCGACAGGTTTCCTTGAGATCATCTCTACGGATTTCTTTAAATTTACAGAGACACCTGAATCTCTGAAAGAAATCTAAATACGTTTTTTGACTTGGAAATCCAGCAGCGGATATTCTAATAGTCTCCAGAACTCCACAAGCACGAAGCTGCTGTACGGCCCTGACTGGATTGTATTCGAAAGCCTCCTTGGTATCGTTAGGTTTGATACAGCGCACGTAGTGGGGTGTGGTTGCATTGAGGGTAGCCATTAGCATGTTTAAAGAATCTCGAAATTGCGAACCAACCTACGCAAAATTTGTTTCATAAGAAGCGAATACGTAAGAGAATATTTTTATTCTCATAGAAAATACTATGTTTTACATAATGCTAATCGTGTGATTAGTAATTACCGTCTTTTTGTTTTGTTTCGGTGTATTAATCAGTGGTTTCTGTGCTGATATCTTCACTCGAACGTTTGGTACTGTAAGCTTAGGGTCTTCGCCGCAGAACAGCTTTTTCAATAACTTGTTCTACAAGAAGATCAATGAATTAAGTGCTAGTTGCTTAGAGACGACAAAAATAAAACGTTAGATCATCAGCATACATGACTATTACGCATGACGTTAACTTGTTCCTCCATAACAGTGTCCCGGTTTTTCTCAAGAAAACCAGTAGTTTCGTATTGTACGAGATCAGCAAAGTGATGAATGAGAAAAGCTGTAGTACCAAATCGTGGCTTTTCAAAGTGCTTTGATTTTCCACATTTTGAGTAAAGCTTCTCAGCCCACGAAGAGTCCGAACCTTTTGGCATCTACATACAACAAAAACAACAATTAAGACCAGTTAGGTCTCTCATAAAATAGTATCAGGATAGTCTGTAAATGCTTTTTAAGAAAATAAATGACTCATACTCTGCACTCTTCATCGAGAAGATCCAGTATTCCCAATTTGGTTTCAATGAGGTCGATACAAGGTTGATTGTCGTAAAAATCAATGAAGGTCCACTCAATCTCCTCTTTGAGATACTCTTCCTGCTCGAGCTTGAAAACGTGTTGATTGAACTGCTGCTGCAACTTCTCATTCGCATAATTGATGCAAAATTGCTCAAACGAGTTGACCTCGAATGTTTCGAAGCCGTAGATATCCAGAACACCGATGAACGACTGCGACTTACTCTGAGATTGCAAAGAATTGTTAATTCCAGCTACGATCCAATTGAACACCTCAGCGTAGATGTGTTTTGCAAGTGCATCTCTTGCTCCGATCGCTTGTTCAACACTCATAGGCTTCAAAAAAACTTCTCTCATTGAAACAATTTTCCTATGGCACAACCATTTTCTCATGGCATTTATATCTATTCCAAGCAGCTCGGATATTATTAGTAGGTGCCTATCGGACGGCTGTTGGAAGTTGTATGGAACACAAGTTTTATTGCAAATTCAATTAGAAAAGTTTATTATTAAACAAATTTTGCGAATACTTACAGAAATATCGCAACCTTCGCCATCAGAGTTATTGCTACCATCCTGAGCTTCACAATTAACTATATTTACATTTCCTATATGAAGTATAGCCGCTAAGATACGCAGCATGTCATCCTGCTGCTTTGACGAGAAACCAAGCATCGTTAAGGCCGTGATTGTTTCATCAAATAATGCTAAATCGTCGACGCCGTCTATGACAGGATTATTTCCTTGATTTAGATAGTGGAATTCGTCTTGGAAGCTCAGGTGAAGATGACTGAGTTGTTCAGCAGCAGCACACATTTGATAAAATATATGATAATTTCGTTCCTCATTCGCCTGCGAATAGGATTATAACGAGGAGGAACTATAGATGAGTGTAGAGATGATATCAAAGCTTTAATTATATTCTTACTTGAAAAACTACTCTGGATTTTTCCAATAAATAGGTTCTCATACTGGCACCAGTAATATTGTAGCTCTTGTTAAATTGAATCTCAATAAATTTTCCAAATCTTGAAGAATTATCGTTTCTGGTTGTTTTAGCATTCCCAATGGCCTCCATTATGGGTGACGAAGCCAAAACCTTCTTTTCCACTTGTGTCTCTGTTGAAGAGCCACCAACTGTTGCAAAGTATCGCATTGCATATTTGGCTGATACAGTTTTACCAGCTCCAGATTCTCCAGAAACAATAATGGATTGGTCATGCCCTTCCCTGATAGAAAATTCATATAATTTGATTAAACAACCGAATCAATTAAACAATCTAACACTAAATTACCTTTCCAATTTTGTATAGGCTTCTTCAGCAACAGCAAATATATGAGGCTCCAGATCACCCATTGCCTGACCTCTATATGCCCAAATTGTATCATTTCCATAAATTGGTAATTCATTGTATGGATTGAATGCTACAAGAACAATCCCACAGTATGTATAAATACAATGCCGCTGAAATCGTATTTGCAGATTATAAAGAACCGCAGGTTCGTGAAGAAACGAAAGTGACGTGAGATTGTTCTCTCCTATGAGAATATCAGGATTTCTTAATGGCGGTAGATCAGCATCGGTTTTGATTTCTAATGTTTTTTTGCAGTTCGAGTCTTCAGTAATAACGTCTATGCTAGTATGGCCCAATTTATAATCTTCTAATATAGTAGCACCTTCCCAGACTTTATCCGGATGAGGCACCCACACCCTGGCTCCCTGTAAATAAAATAAAAAACAGAACATTATAAGTATTTACATCACTCACAAAAGTCCTTAAACAATTCTTTTAACGGATAACGTATGCACTATCTTTTGAGTAAATATAGAGGGATAAAAAAAACATGGATTCACACAAAACACGGTAATGAATAATTCAAGGTTCACAATCGTTAAATTTACTTTTTTTTAAATCTTTTTATTTATCACTCATTGAATCACGTATCCGTGGTTCAGGTTCTCTGCGAACAATGGGACGCACCTTGGTGACGAGTTTTAAACTTCATAGAAAGAATGATCGGGTTTAAGAGATAGGTAACGGTAAACTAGAAAAAGGAACGGTCACTAAGAAGAATCACATGAGATATAAATAAACAGAGATCTATATATGATAGATATAAATTCATGTCCTGATTATATCAAAAAATATGAATTTGATGTCTACGACTTGTGAGCACAGTAAGAATCCCTATAGAACATAACCACATAACCACTCAAGGAAGAAATAAAAAAAATATCCTAAATCTACCGTTGAAACGACATTTAATTAGTCACACATTGTATTACGGATGAGTAGACATAGGAACGCTCAATTAAACTAAACAGAAAGTGAATAAAATGCGAACATGAACTTTATTAGCTTATCTCATAAGGCATGGCAAGTTCATAGTTTACGAAATTAGAGTCTAAGATAAAATTCCAAAATCCGTCATTTTTTGTCAATTTTTAATAAAAAAATGTCTTCTGTGCCTTTTAAAGTACACCTTTCGTGGACGCGTTTGCAATAATTTTCAAATAAATATTTTCCAGCAGCGTGCGATTAATTATCACCGTGGTTTTTTACAAAAACATCACGTCTCAGCGTTGCAACATTATTTTGCAACAGGTACAAATTTACAAATACAACGTTAAGCGTATTATGTCAAAGTACCACAAGTAGGAAGTAGGTGCATACATATTCTTCAATTAATCAAACATCAAACAATTCCTGAAAGAGATATTGTTTTCAGTAACCACCAAAATGTCGTTCAGATCACCTTACGCAATCGCAATTAAACAGCGAAGCGCGAGAATCTTAACGTTATTATTTATTTATTACTGCACGTTCTTACTTCATACCGGTACTGCGGTATATGTACAATCGTTACATGTTGGATTATACCATGTGGATTCGTAGGTGGCATAGCAATTCAAGAGAGACTTTCACAAGAATAAAAAAATCCACTTGGATTTTTATTTAAATATAAATGTAATAGCAAAGAGAGCGCATCAATTCTTTAAAATCAAGGGCCAGAATAACCATAATAGATTATTTCTCATGATCGATACTACATTATTAATCCTATATATACTTGAAGTTTATCATAAGCAGAATCATAATCTCCCTTTCTCTTGCAATGTTCTTTCATCCCGGTTTGTTTCTCAGTTTCTACTAATTGTAAGATTCCTAGGACGCCGTTCCCAAGCTTTCTACACGGTACTGCGGCAATAGCTACCTATACTCTGCTCTGGTAATAGTAATTACTATATCAAAGCTATCTACAAGAGTCTTAAGGAAGGAAAAAAAGTGGAGTGAGCCAGTTCTCACAGTCATTGAAAAGTAGCCGAATCATTAATTAAAACTGAGAACCTTAAATATTGAAGACATAATTATCATTGTATGACGAATTTTCCTACCAATTCCAAGTCTTTTCTGCCACATTTAACTTTAAAATAAATATAAACTCCTCTGGATGTAACTCTCGTCTGTGTTGTGTCTGAGCTTTTCTAACCCACGAACGATCTACGGCTTCTGTCATATTCCATCCATAACTTCTAATGTTCTAATACTATAGTAAATCTATACAACGTAACCTTTTACAATTGCCTCGTATAACAATTCATACCTATTAGATGTTCGTATGTACAATAAACTATCTAAATACTCGGATTAAAATATTAAGTCTTTCATGAAAGAAGAGAGAATAAAGAATGTTAGTAACAAGAAAAAAATAGGTGTTAATTAATCGAGGAAGAAATGCAAGTGCCACGGTAAAACTTTGATGTACTGTAAGTGAGTGAACGACTAGATAAGCGTGATAAGGAACATTTTATTTTAGCATTATAATTAAGAATATATAACCAATGATCCAAGTATTTTATGAATGATGTCACGGCAAAGAGAGGGTGTTACTCGTATATCTTATCACCACGAGGCAGTTCAGAGTATGATTCATGCGCATATCAACATAACACATACAGTAAGATCGCATAGATGCGCTCATTTATTTATTTATTCGATGACAGTTTTCATGATATTTGTTACCCCCATTTGGGGGTGTAAAGCCATGCTGGTGCCAGAGTTAGTTCCACTGTTTTATATAGGCTGTTGAAAATCGATCGTGGTCTACCGAGTATAGAGACTTATACGAGGAAAACACGGTGGCCCTGTGTCAAGTCTATCGGGGTCAAGTTTCCCATATATGTGCTTTTCTTCATCTTCAATTTTATATATAATAATATTCCCAGACTACGCCTTCCGTAAATTCCATTTTATAAATTCCATTTTCACTGCAAAACGATGGACTCCAATAAGGTGGCAGGTGTCATGAACTCTTTGGGTGCCTCGAGTTAACGGTCGGCATTGTAGGTGGATGCTTTTAATGATCACTGCCAGCTCAGAGTGTGTGCGTGTACATATGTATACATACATATATATTGAAGTGTACAGGGCTATATAGTAATAGAGACACAGGATGGACAAAATACCGATAGAGCAAAAGCCGTTATGGGATCCAAGTTCTACTCTATTGAAGCGACGTAGAATGGCAAAAATCTGCGGGACACTACGTCTTCTCGGTGAACTCGTTGTAGATTTTTTTCTTTCAACCAGGAAAGAGAAAGGGTTCTGATGTTCGTGTCGGCTGGCAGCAGTGACGACTGATTTGCCGAGCAATTTGCAATAATTTTGTCATCAGAAGCTTGGAAATCAATTTCTAAAAATTCAAATATAATTCATCTGAACATTTTATGGTTTGATTAAATTTCAGTATTTTTGTGAATTTTCTGTTAGGATGCCTTAAGGTTTTTTGTAATTCGATACATTTGAAATATTTCAGTCACGTAAACAGAAGTAAGCGAGCTTTTGTTATAAGGAGACTTGACCTTTTCACGTATTGTTGCTTCTTTTTTTTAATCAAATGCTAATCGTCAAGCACCCTATCGAAAGCCTTCAACTCTTATGTCATTCCTCATTAAGATTCTCTATAAGATAACGTGCGTTAAATGTGAGTACAACATTAAAAAATGAGCAAATACATTACAATACTTGAAATTGAATAAACGCCAAAGGGTAAAAATATATTAATCGACAGTGATGTAACCTGAAGCAATTTTCGTTCAACTGAAGGACAAACTAAATTATGAGCACTGGTGAAGGAACCAGGGTAACCTTAAAGGGAACAACTGTTAAATCTGCTGCATCCCCTAAGCAGCTATCTTAACTAAAGATTGATACCTCAAGTAATATAATTTTTAAATAAATTACTATCTAACGGAAATAACAACTAGATGTTGCAGTTGTTGACAAATACATTAATATCGTCGTCTAGTACGAAGGAGATCTGGTCGGTTATTGATTTTCGTTTTTAAACTTGTCCTAACCAAGCTGAGATGAGTCGAGGAAGTTCAATACAAGTGGGTTATAACATACTATATATATGTATATATATATATACCTTGACATAAAGCTCTCTCGTTGTCATAGTGGCTGTGTAGAAAGGTTCACCAGGTGCACCACAGGTAAAGTATACGAGACACGGTTTCACTGAACTACGACATTTGTATCCGTAACTGGACTACGGTGAATGCCACCGATTCTTTTACGGGAAGAACATCACGAATATGTTGCGCAAACGGGTCACGGCATTTTTATGAAAACTTGAACACGTCACTTAGTTTCCTCCTTTTTTGTCTTTCGTCAAATTTGAAATGTCGAGGCCGCGCGATAGAGTTTAGTACTTGTTAGCTGGCACACAGCTGGCTTGCTATCGGTTTAGATTGTGCGCCCCTGGTCCCACCTCGACCACTAGGTCCGGCAACCTTCAGTCCAACTACTGACGTATACTTTATCTTGCTTTGACTCGTTAGCTTGACTTCAGTCTGTCCCTCTTTAATATTCTAACAATTTATGTGGCGCCATCTCTGAGAACCTTTTATTAACATCCATATGTCTTATATACCTCTTTCCACGGACGAACAGGTTCGGTAGCTTCGGAGTTTGGTCAATGTCCGCTTGTATACTGTGTTCGATATCACGGTACATCGATTCTGGAGTGCTGCAGGTATCGCCATCTGTTGAATTTTGAGTAAATTATAATGATATTTCTCACGAGAATGAAAACCTTTAGGTATGTCAAGTGGCGAGAAGAATCTTTGAATTTTTTTTTTAATTTTTCTTCCTGTTTTTTTAATTGATCCTCACAATTTTGCCATAATTCTCTAAATTCCAATACCTACTCGTGTAAATGAGCACTCTGATTTGGAGCGTAAACTTATAAATTGTATTATAGGACAAATGACTGCGATTATTTATTACTATATTCATTGTACACTCAGATTATCAATAATCTTGGGACTGATTAGTTAGATATAATAAAAAATTAGATCATTAATATCAGTCTATCTAGCATTACGCTTTATAGTAAGTACAAATATTTAAAGAAAATATGGCTTTCTTTCAACTGATTCTCAAAGCTAGAAGGTTAAATAATGCCAAAGTGAGGTATATGAATGAGAAATTAAATTCAATAGAAGTGTCACGAGGAGCTAAACCACGATACACCTTGGGTCAAAAATTACGTCATAGAAAGATATTGTATGATTTTCTTAAAAGGTACTAGTAAATAAATTCACTTAAACAGAACTTCATCAATATAGGTTAAAGAGGAAGGTAAAGAAATGGCTAGACAAGACGATGTCTTTCCCGGAAGCCTCATGGTTCCACAAGAAGTCCGTACTCGTACGAACGGATGGAACTTTTGAAAATTTCATTCTAAAGAGTGTCCTAGGATTTCTAGGTGGTATCTTCTTGACGTACATCTTCTTCATGTTCTTCGTTTTTCAATTAAACTTCACCTTATCCTCGGCCACTATGTTGTGCTCCTTTTTTGGAATAATACTGACCATCGGACTCGCATTTTCACACCGAGTTAGGTACTGACACTGTGCATTAAATACAAATATAATATCTTGAATTCGATAAGTAAAAAAATTTGCAACACCTGCGTTTAAACAGGTGCGTAGTATTCTTGTTGTTGCCACAATTTTTCTCAAAACGGGGACGGCAAGCCTTGATGGCTTATGCCTTCATTTTAGCCTTGACGGGACCCGCGAAGAATACCTTACATAATACTGGTGTGCTGTCCGAGTCACTAGCATGTGGTCAAGTACGTAAAATACACATTAATTGAAATATCTTAATAATTATTTACTAATGCAAAATTTGTATTTACATATTATTCAGGAACACCTCAAAGATGCAGTAAAGGCAGTAGTTGACCTAATCAAACAGCCTTTCTATGCATTACGCGATGCCATTTCTAAAGTTATCAAAACAATAAAGGTTGTCGTGAAGAAGATAAAAAAGTCTCTTCTTGCAATCAAAAGAATTGTTCTCAGTATCCGTTAGTATCTTGATTTATTGTTCAATAATTTCAATGTTAAATTAATCTACTTTTTCACAGTTCGAATCATTAAGGCTGTCTTCCAATGGCTCGGAAGTATCGTTAATATTTGCAACAAGAAATTGGGCACACCTTTCGAAAGGTGTCAGAAGGTTTTCGACGGTGCTGTCGCAGATTGTCAGGCCAATTTGGGCCCTTTATTCGGTGGTATATGCAACCTGACATATATCGTGAGTGTAGTATGTTACGTTGTGAAGCCCCTAGATTTCATTTGCATGTTGGTTTCCTTTATGGCCGATACTATTGTCGGCAATGTAAGAAAAAGTACGCATTCCATTTCTATAGACCAGGGTTTTCCAAACTTTTTCTCTGATAGAGCACTTTGAGGGTCTTTGAATTTTGACGGGAGCACCTTTTTTAATTTGAAGAGTAGTTAATGACTCACAATCAATAAATCTTAGTGAAATAAAAAAATTGAACTATTCATACGTAAAATTATTATAGTCAAAATGTAGAAAAAAAGCTATGTTATTAATATTTTTTCGCGGAGCACTTGCTACTCTTACCGCGAAGCACAATTTGGGAAACCCTGCTATGGACGATTGAATACTTTATTCATTAAATAATATATGTCTTCCATACAGAGATGAAGAAATTTATGAAACACATGAAAGCAATGTTTTACGTTAAAGTAAAGTTTTCTCATTCCTTTCATTTCGAAAGTAATCATAGCAAAAGTCTCAACGATATTACGACAGGAATAGTAACGGAAATAAGATCACGAACTGATAAATTTCTTACAGTTTTTGACTGGATGAGTTTGGCCACGAGTTTCTTCATTTTATTCCTGTTACTCAAGTAATTCTATATAAAATGTATAAGATCATTCAATTACATAATTATAATTAAATTTAATATTTCAGAGTAATTCATTATAGATACAAGTGGTTAACTAACGAACGCTTTGACAATCGTTATCTAAGTAATGATCTGCGAGAGATTGATCTAAAGAGAGCACGTTTGGATAAAGAGACTGTGTTGCCCTTAAATCCAAGAGAAAAAAATAAATATATTCCGCTAACGTCGATCGTGCTAATTAAAAATGAAAAAACTAAATTAACAAAATCAGCAGTCTTTTTGTGTTTAACTACGTTCAAGCTTTGTATTCACATGATGGCGGATTACAGTCTTTATTGGGTATTGAGTACAATTCGATATCATGGGAGATTCCAGTCAAAAGTCCAAGCACCAAATTCGGTTGGCGTTTACGTTGCTGGAAATGGATATCTGGCTGAATTATACAGAAGCATCGTACGTGCATTTACGCCTATGGGGGAAGAGATGCAGATGGATACAATGCCATGTCTTCCAGATCCGGTACCACCAGATTTGGATAGATATACTCAGATAGTATCATTGATATTGCTCTGTTGGATAATGGCGATTTTTGAACCATATGGTCTCAGACTTAGACACATTGTTATGTGCTATTATCATCCGGAAAGGGCGAGGCAACGAGCTGCATGGTTGTATAATCATATTATTAGGTGCGCCATTCAAGCTGATCTCATCCGGAACAATAAAATCTCTCTCTCTCTCTCTCTCTCTCTCGTTACAAGAGCCTTGAAGTGAATTTATTTAACTTACGCAGGTCGAGGGGCAGTTTTTTGAAGTTTGCCAGAAGACAGCTACGTCGGAAATACGGTATGGCGGACAAGGCTGGAATTGAAAAGATTACATTGAGAGATCGACTAGCTGCCAAGTGTCCAATTATTAACAAATTATGTCCTAAGGAAGAAAATTTATGTCTTTTGTGCGGATCGGTACAGAGAGACAATCAAATTCCTCATATAAAGTGTCCCACGCCTGGTTGCGTAGGTCTGTTTTGTGTACAGTGTTTCTCCGATTTGCAAAATTTATGCACTATCTGTATGTCTCCCTTGGATTACGGAGATCTATCGGACATGAGTGAAGAAAAGTATAGTACTTCAAACTGTTAGTATAGTAAAGTTTGATTTTTTTAAAATATTTTGATAACAGAGATTCTTCTGCGGACGAAGCGTTACTTGAACGGAGCAGACAACTGCGAGAAAAAATGGACAAAAATCGTGCAGAAAAGAAGTATGAAGATGAGGATGAGAATAAAACGGAAGTGACCGAAGAGGAGCAGGGATTAAAAACAGAAGAAGAGGAAGAAATGAAAGTGAAAGACAAACAGAATGAAGAGGAAGACAAGGAAAACATAAAAGATGAAGGCGATATAATTTCAAAAGCTAAGAGCGAATATATTGAGCGAGAAAATCTTGAAATGTCAATAGATAGAGAAACTACAGACGGAAGTATAAGAGAGGATGAACATATAGATAAGCAAGCATGCGAGATAAAAATAGATAACAGTGAAGAACCAAAGTTGATAAAAGATACAAAAGGTCCAGATTCGAGCAGTTCTTCTAATTACAGTTACAGTATGTATACAGCAATGTTAAATTTGACTATTGTAACACACTTTCAATATATAAGCAGTGAACATTTCGAATTAGGTTATCAGGACGAATCGCCCGATGAGGTTGATTTCAGTCATGAACGAATTCCTTTCCGAGACGTGGAGACGCAGAAGATAAGAGATGACGTGACGACCCAAGTACGACAAATACTCTTAAAAATTATTCACATAGAATATTTGTCATTTAAACAGTAACAACAACAATAATAACACTAATATTATTATGATCTGATAAAGGTTTTCAATGAACCGTTGATTGTTGATGAAAATTCCACTACCGACGATGAAAACTGTGGGCTACTAGTGAGAGCGACTAGAAAACTGAGATCAAGAAAATGTAAAATTTCAACTTCATCGACTCCTGATGATCGCTCTACATCATCAACATCAATAGCAGATACAGAGTCATTGTCCACAGAAGAAATCGAAGAAGAAGAAGTGATACAAATAGAAGTAGTAGATGATACGGATGAGCAGGAATTGTTGACGAAGAGTGAAGTGAATAAAAAAAGAAATCGTATTAAAAAAGTCATTGCGGCACTTTCCCAAATTTCTTGGATTGGAAAACGTGCAGTATGCCTTTTAGCTTGATGATCCTTTCTTTGACGTAGAATTTTTATGTAGCTTTTTTGTCATTTCTATCAATTGCGTTTAATGCTTATCCAGAGTGAAGATACGAATATAAAATGTGAGTCGCCTGAAAAAAAGTCAACATTAATGAACAAAATTGTCCACATGCTGCAAACAAAACATCCAAACGTCCCGGTACAAAGTTATAAGCGTGTCAGAAGGTTGAAAAAAGATCTGTCAGTAGTTGCGTCACATTCATTAACATTAACTTCAAGTTCTTCGCTATCATCTTGTGTTGACGACTACAACGAGAAAAGAGGTTTATTAAAAAAAAATAAAATCGGAACTTCTGAGCATGTAGCGCGATTAAGAAGAAAGAAAGCGAGAGAAATTAGCCATCTAGAAAATTCTGATAAGGATTATCTTTACTTGAAAAGTGACAAGGCCCACCAGCAGCATGGGTTATCATCAAGATGGAGTCCTAAACGTTATACGGAAGAGAGTTGCAAATATCCTCATGAGAAAAATTTTATTATTAAAAAAATGCCAAGGTATTACTTCAATTGATACTTCAATTTGTGCCTAGTGTAAAGAATTATTGTGTACTAGCTACTTGAAGCCAGTCGCCAAAGAGACATTTTATGCTGAAATTAATGAAAAAGAACTTCCATCCTCCCCGAATAAAGGCATACAAACTGAAAATTTTAATAAATTGACTGATGCTAAAACTTCTACTTCGGATATTCGAGCTCTTAAGAGTACCTGGAATATTATTGACAATCTTGAACAACCTGTAAGAAATTTCTTTCTATATAAATTTGTGACTTTAGATTATATATTTTTAATTACGTTGTGGAATTATTCAGGATATGCAATCGAGTTCCATGCCGATCACCGAGGAAAAGAATACGAGCAAGATGGCGTATTCGGTGAACATGAGTATTATAGAAGAAGCTACTGATGAGACTTCAAGGGATGAAAAGACACCAAGTGAAGATGTATCATCTCCTGCGGAAACCGATGAGTACATTGATGTTACTGGCTCCACTAGTCCAGCTTCTAATTCTAAAGTAAATTCTCGTGGTAAGTAAAGCATTAATACAGAAAATTCGCCTTAAACGAAAATGAATGATTTACTTTTTTTTCACACCAACAATCTCTTTAGGCAGGAAAAGAAAAATTTGTAGTAAGAAATGTTTTAAAAAACCACGTGGATCTTCACAAAGCACTGCTGAAGAATATACTGAAGATTCTGGCGGGCATATTGAAAGTACTTCCAAAAAACCTAAGATTACCAGTCAGGACGAAATGGAATCGGCAAATTGGAGTTCACAGAAGAAACAACAAAGGAGCTTGTCAAATAGTAACTTATCGTGTAATAAGTTAAAGCCAGAAAATACGACAATGGTATGTGAAAAGGATTTAAGAATAAAAGAAAATCAACAAAGTAAGATTATAAGATCGACACTTTACGATTTTACGGATGAGTTAAAAAGACCAAGTGTTAAGGAGCAAAGTGAAGCAGATACAATATCAACATCGGATGAAAGAGATGAAGAAGAAAATATGAGAAAAAAGCAAGAAGTTCAGAAGTCATTAAAAAGTAAAAGATTTTCAAACACTCCTGAAGATGAAACACAAAAAACAGTTCATGAAAATAAAGACAACGTACAAACATTACAAATAGATAATAATAAATTGGCATTAAAAGTAGATAAAGCTATTGACGCACCAGATAAGACAGAAGCAACTCAAACAAACTTCCAGAAATATAATCAGAGCATTGACAGAAATGACAGTGAAAACTATTCAACTGAAATACCAATTACTTCACGTGGACACCGTAATATCCGAAAGTACAATAAAACCCAAAAACATAAAAAGCATGTCAAGAAAAAAGCAAACCATACAAATTCGTACGATGAATATTACAGCGAACCTGAAAGCTGTTTTTATAAAGTGCAGTATAAACATTCTCACAGATCAACATTAACCGACGAAGAAACTTCACCGAAAAGAAAAAGAAGAAAACAAAATGAAAAGCAGTGTGCAAATAACTGGACAAAAAAGTACAAAAGAAATCGTCATACAGAAAGAGCTTTAAGAGACAAGTATGTGAAACATATAAGATATAAAAATGAAGAAAATTATTATCCTGCACAAAGACATAAAGATTTTGTACCTGAATTTAAGCCTCTCACTTATCACGGTTCTGGTGATAATCCGCCATGTTATGATTTGCGACAAGGTGTTGATTACGAAGCAGCGAGAAATTATGGTTACTTGCGTCACAGGTATAATCCAAGCAGGGATAACGCATATGAAAACATCTCGGGAAATATGAATGATTATCCCAATCGATATGATTATTATAATCGGAATCATCATCCTGGAGAACATGATTCTCCTCGTTTTCATCCAAGAGAGGAATTTCGTGTTCCTATGTATATTCCAATGCGACGAAATACAATTGTACCTGAATCTGGACGTATCAGGTAAATTTTTAATTATTGTTATACTATTGTTTTTCTTTAATAATAATGTATTATTTTATAGACATTCGCGACGTTATCCAAGTCCAAGAGACTATAAAGAAGACACTGATCCTTATTATGGAATTTCTTACAGCAGCAATCGAAGACAACGAAACAGAGAAATAAAGATGACAGCAGAAAAGAAAAGAAAAAGGATAAAAGAACCCAAAAAATCAGTGATTGATAAATGTCGTAAAAAATATGCGATTCCCATTTTGGAGAAATTTCTGCCATTGTTTCAAAAACCGGAATTGATTGAAGAACTGAAGGAGCATGATAAAATAAAATTGATTCAAGAAAGGGAAGCCAAAGAGAGAAAAGCTGATGGTACTCAAACATCACATCATTTATTGATATCATCCGGAATGAAGGATCAAGGAACTGGTATCAATACAAAAATGAGTACACCTCTTGAATTGGTAAGAAACAATTGATTATCTTAATTATAATTAATTAACTTAATTATTTTATTTTTCCTAATTCATTCTACATAGGAAAGTTCTGGCAGGCTTCCTTATCAAGAGACTCAGGCATTTAAAGACGTGATACACGAATATAAGAGAAAAAGAATTTCAAATATCTTGCATGAAGATCCAGAAGAAATGAAACCATTAATTACAACTGATCGACTTATTGATGACTTAAGAGAAATTAAGCAATTATTTCCAACTCAAGATAAAAATCAATCAATGCCCAATACCATATCCAGAATGAGCAAAAAGATATTAAACGTGTTTAAGGTATTAATTAAAATATTACACATTATCAACATATACATACAATTCAAATGAAAGAAAGACTTGAAATTAGTTCTTATATATTGTTGACGTTATGTCACTGTTTACCTGTCAAAATCGAAAAATTTTTGTGTCTCTCAGCAATGTGCCACTTTACGTAATATATTTGGCTCGTCGAAAGACCTTTTATTGCGCTCGATTAAACACGACAGTTTAATGTATTATTTGCGTACGAGTTTTATCGTCGCATTAATAAATTAATAGTTTTCTTATTATTTAAAGTCAAATAAAAGTAAGCCATGTAAGTGTCCTGAAGAGATGAATTTAAGTCCCTATCAAAAAAGTGAAGCCAATCAAAGTGAAGAAACTGTTGATGAATCCCTGACTGTGATATCAATTTCCTGTCGAGAGGAACAAGAAGATATAACAAGTGATTTGATATCCTTCGAAGATACAACAGACAACAACGAAACTAGTCAATCATAAGTCAGTCTTATAAAAATCATTATAACAATGCCTAATTTAATGGAACGACGTAAAATCAAGAAACAACTTATATCAGCTGGACAATCGCCAGTTTATAATGCTTTTTATACTGATTCAGTACCTATTCAGCAAGAGCCAAATTTTACTCGAAACATAGCCAAATCTTTTCCTCAAGTGAATAAAGCATCGTCTTTGAGGACACGACGTCAACCTAAAACTAATGGCTTCTTTCGAAGAACTCGCCATTTTGCTAGAGATAAAAGATATTATTCTGGTGTACCATTTTTCCCTGAAGAAGAACTACGTCAAAGAATGGAACAGTACGTTTATCTTTGAATATATAAATTTATGATTATTTTAAAATTATTATACGTAAAACAGTAGATCAAAATACTTGATACAGATACACCATGTCACAACCGAAGTCTCCAACTGTTGAAATATATAAAAATTATGAACAACCAATTTGTCCCGAACAGCTTAATTATTTGAATTATCAAAGGAATCAATCCGCAAATGAATATCTATTACCAAATTATGGTCACCATTACAAAAAGTCTTGTCAAGCTGCAGACATGTTAGAATTAACAAAGAGTTATCAGCAAATGCTGTCTACTGAACAATCCAGAAGTTTCAACAATTATGTCACTAGTATTGATTTAAATACAAAGAGAAATGAAATATCTGTTTCAACAGTTGACACTTCAAATCAACTTATAATTGTTCCTACTCAACCTGTAAGATCTGGCAATGATAACAGCATGAACATTGAAGTACAGCCTTTGAGGCGTGAAGAGATAGGCGAAGAGAATGCTAATAAAACGATTAATGAAAAATCTGAACAATCGTTGGATGGTAATGATACCATTAGGGAATTCCTGAAGGAAGAGGTTAGTGGTGCGAGGTGTGGAATAGGAGATACGGTTGTTAATGGTGAAATAATGGGAGGGGATGTTTTAACCACAACTTGTTCATTTTTTAATAAAAAACGAATGTCACTATTGAGAAAGTTGAGCGCTGGAATAAGGAAAAATAAAGCGAAACCGGTTGCGAAAGTTTCACGATTACCGCAAACGTCGACGTGCCCAGTCAGTGAATTGGCCAAGTTCAAGAACATTCAGGCAACTGATCTCTTGACATTTAAGATTCAATCGGATAATTCAAATTGGCTGAATGCTCAATCAAATCAAGTGACACTGAGAAAATTGTCAAACGGTACAGAAGTTATTGTGTCGTCCATGGACGACGACGTGAGAAGCTTGGCTTACAGTGCTCAAGAAATTCTGAGTCCTAGACAAATGATATCGTCAATGACAAATGTCTACGCGGAGCAAAGAGATGCCGAAAATCATTTACGTATGTCGGAACGGAAGTGTGAGTATCAGAAAAAACCGAATAATGTAAAAAGTAATTCTTCAATTGGTAGCAATTTTGAAACTGAGAAGTTTACCAGCTTTCAAGATATTGAAGACAAGGTGGAGAACAGGATAACGAGGTAGTTATGAATTTATTACTATAATAATATAAGTTTATTACAAATATTGCTTGTTGTCTTAGAAGTGGATTTATTACTAATAAAGAAAGTGAACTTCTTGACGATATATTGGATCAGCGTGGGACAAAGTTAAAAGTTAATGAAAGATATCCTGAAAAATTGTTAGAAAATAAGAAAAGTGAAAATATTCATTTTAAGAATGATATTGAGATTCGAGATGTATTAAATAAGGGTACAGCAAGATCGATGAAAAATAATGAAGTTTTGCATAGAAGACACAGGCATAAAATGTACCAAAATTCTAAACGGATACAAAGCCAGATAGAGACTTATCCTACAGTCACGAAAGAAAATAATGACCATACAGCTTCAATCATTTCATTTATTTGTGAAAGCTGCAAGCTTAGCAGTCAAAATAAAGAAAAAGAAGAATCTAATCCTTCTTTGTTAATCGATTCTAATAAATTTTATAGACAGAAATGTAATTGCTCTAAAGAATATGTGCAAAGCGATTACACTATATTAAAAACGACTAACAACGTCAAAAGTGTATCTAACAAGGTTAAACCATTAAAAAGCTGTCGCCATGATAGTGCATCAAATCATCTAAATTATTGCTCAAGAAATAGTTTAAAAAGATACAATGATAATTTACCGCCTGAAGGGACCTCAAATCATTATGTAAATGTAAATCCTTCAGCGCCTCATTTTCACATGGATAACAAAAACAATAATTCTAATGGAATTTATTCTGAAAATGGAAATCTTACTTGCTGCGGTTTAGTCATGTATGGCCAGAAAGATTCCAGTCCCAGGTCTATATAATACTCTACTATACTGTCGAACTTAGTAAAATTTGCTCCATATGTTAACGTCACACTAAATTGCAGCACAATCAGAGGTCATTATTGTAATCGAACAATTCCCGTTTGTGGAACAGTCAGTCAAGGGATTTCTCCAAGGTTTTTGAAACCAATGTATACATTTAAACAAATTAAAAAAATTATCAATATTTCAGATACGAGCCAAATTTCATGTCACCTCCATATCACGAACAGGGTCAGTATTGGTTACAGCATCCGCAATATAGACAGAGATACGGGGACAATCGTGATTGCGAACAAGAAAATTTACGCGATCGTCATCATCATTGTCATCGGGACTTGAGACGACCATTTTCCGTAATTTATAATTTTATTTAAATTCCTTCTATGTTACCGACGGATTAATACTTTGTGATAAATAATTAGGGATTCGACGACGGAAATGGTGATGATCCTACGAGTCATTTAGACTTTTCACCACCACTTGTACTGAGAAATTTAGCCAGGGCAGCTAATATTATTTTGACATCTATATTTGGACGACCGACAGGTCCTACGGTACGCATAAGCATAGCTGTAATGAGATATGAATATGTATAGAAATAACAATTTGAAAAATCAACATTTTTGTCATTGTTCATTTGTCATACCTTCTTTCGAAATGAACAAGAAGTTTAACCTAGCTAGGAATAGAAATTATATGTACAAGAATCGCACTAAAATGTGACGTGATTACGAAATTTATTGTAACAATTTTTTAACCATTAATTTTTTCTATACAGTTAAACAGAACACAGCAGAGACAACAATATCGTCGATCAAACCGCCATGATTCAATAATAACGATCAGAGATAGAAGAGTAAATCAAGAAGGGATGTGTTGTAGAAGGCCGGAAAGGAGGAAAGAAGGAAATTTCAAAGAGGCCCGCAAGACGCAGGATCCACAAGGACATTAATATATTTCGAAATAGGATTTTTGTTTGTAATTTGTGCACAAACTTTGCATAAATGTGATCATCGTCTTATACAAGTGTCACGTCCAATTCGAATCGCACATGTGATGTCTACATCAAGTTCAGGTCATCAGAGACTTTTTGAGCAAAAACGTAATTCAAATTTACAGAAAAATATATCGCAATATAATGGAAAGAGTAAGAACGAATCAATACCTAATAGTGCAAACTTTCCTGGTCAGATGTTGGTTAACAGTCAGGATTTAGAAGTTGAACAATTAAAAAACAATGGATTAATAAAACAAGGAAATATAGTACAACAAAAACGTATTAGCACACCAAAAACAAGTTATTTAAATAAGGAAGCATACGTTAAGCAGCTAGCTCAAATAAAAAGGAAAAAATCTTTTGAACCTGAGAGAAATAAAGAAAAGGAACATGGTCGTTGGTCGGATAAGCATACAGGATTGGGTCCAGCAATAAAGAGTGGGAAGATTAGGAATGGGAGGTATTACGTTCTTACATCCTGCAATCGTGAGACCTGCAGGAAGAACGTCGATGAACATAATTTGAATACAGAGAAATTAACGGAAATAATTAATAACTCAATAAAGGAAGCTATTCAAAGTATAGTGAGGGAGACGCCGAATATTTTGAGGATGAAGCAAGATTCACTATTGTCAAACGAGCAGCCATTATTGTCAAGCAATAGTAGCAAAAAACCTGAAAAGATAAGGGAAAAACCAGGAGGCCAAATAAAAAATCTTGTCGAGGAAGATAGATCTACGAATATTTTTAATGGTTTTCCTAAAAAAACCGATCCGTTGTCAGTTAATACAAATAACGTATACGAAAATCAAAGGATTTCAAGTGATGTAAATTTTATTAATAATAATGAAATCACTCGAAATTATACTGTCGATAAATGTAACAAAATCACTTGTCCATACTTGGCTGAGAAATTGGAAACAAAACCAAATAAGATTAGAAAATCTATGAAATCGTTAAAAAAACCTTTGAAGCATTCTGGTACTACCGATAATCGTAAAATGACAGGAAATGTTAATATTTATATATGTTCGGAAGCCGGTAATGAAAAAGAAAAACAAGAATCCCGTGAATCAGGTTCCGTTACGAACACAGAAACAGATATAAAAGCTAGTGTTTCAACAATTTCATCAAATAAATTGATCGCCAATTTATTAGAACATCGAAGACGATTACAAAAATCGTCACTGCAGTGCTTATGTCGTAAATCTGAAACCGTTTTAGAATCTCGTATCGAAGAAGTTCCTCAGGAGGAAAATCATCTAAATGACGTACTAACTGGTTCGTACGTACCACCAGCCTTAGATCCGGTATTGAATTACGACGAGACAGCGATTACTAATACAGATCATGAGAATGATATAAAAAAGTTTGAAAAAAATAATACAAATTTCGATCGCTTTAACAATAATGGCGGAGATCATTCTTGCACTGCACTGAATTGTCCTTACATAAAGGGAAGATCAATACAACAAAGAAATTATATTAAAAATAATTATCCAATGAATGTTAAGTGGTGTACAAAAAATAATTCAATAATAGAAAATGGTACTGTTGATGATAATTGTTCATGTACAAAAACGATTAGTCCTTATCTCTTTCGAAAAGGATCTGTAACATCCGTTAAACAGTCTGATATGCATAACGCAAATAATAATAAACGAAAAGACCAATTTGGAAGAAAATGGCAGGAATCAGAAATAGAAGAGGTTTGCATATATTGTACGCCAAGGAGAAATAAAAAATTAGAACAGTATCGTAAAACGAAACTAAATAATATGTTGAAAAAATGTATAAAAGGTAAAAAACAAAGGGAACAGCTTTTTAATAATATTGGTACTTCTCAAAGACGAAATTGCGCTGAACAATGTTCTATGTCGAATAGTACCTTAAAAGAGGAAATAGAAGTAAATAATACCAATTTGAATGAAGAAGATTTACCTGAAAAAATTGACTCCCAAAGAAAAGAAGTTTATGTGGCATCTTCTTATGGCAACAATGAGAAAGCAAGTGTTGACAAATCAAATGTGAAAGATGATGTAACCATACTATCTGCAAAGCCTGAACTCGAGAAGTCTTCGTTGCTGTTATCGTCTATAAATTATGAGAAAAAATATCAGGATAAACCTCCTGAGAAAATTGGATCAGAAGCACATTTATCTGAAGATAGAGATCAATCGCATCAAAAATATATTTCTAATGCCAAAATTGCATCACCTGTTATGGCTTCATCTATTATAACTTCACCTTTTATATCAGATAAAAGGTTAGATACTGTAACAACACAGAAAGTAAAATCAGCGTCAAGAAGCGTTGAACAGACAGTAATTATGGAAGAAGATAAATTAACATCATCAGTCGCTTCAGCACCATTTTCGAATATTGAGATGACAATAGAAACTGAAAAGGAAGAAAAAAAAGAATTAGATGATGAAACAGAGGAAAATTGGGAATCAAAGGAAAATCAAAAAGAGTCCTTTTTTCAACGGGTCGTGAAACGAGTCAAGCAATTTATTAGACTGTCGAATGTCCCTAACAATATGAATGATAAGAAAAGAAGAGGTTGTGGTTCATCTTGTCGAGCACTTCCTACAAATTTTGTAAAAGATGGAGATTTTGAAGATCAATTTCCGAATGAAGATGTGAAGCAATATCATCTGCCGGTTATATCATCTTCAACAAATAAGAGCAAAAATGAAGAAATAGAAACACAGGAAACAATTCTGATAAAGCAATCATCTAAGGACGTTATTATTGGCCAAGATAAGATGAAAGGTGATGGGAATAAGGTAGAAAGTCATAACGACGTTTTTCACATAAATAAGGGGAATGCTTCCAAGACAAAGTTAATAGTTTTAATAGCTAAGAAGAAAATGTTACAGCAATCTAATAGAAATAAAGATACTACAGAAAGTAACGAAATAAAAATAAATAAAGATGCCCTTGAGACTCAAGAAGACGCGCAGGTAACAAGAGCAGATGTGACAAGTGTCACAAAAGCAAATGAGTCGAAAAGTTCTAAAGATACAGTAAAATCAATTACCGATCATATTGAGGGATCAAGAACAATAAATATATATAATTCAGGAGAATCGAAAAATCTTGAAAGTTTCAGGAGTCTACAATCATCCAATAAAAGAAGTGCGAAAGATTCTCAGATTATCAAAGACACAAACAGTTCTAAAGACACAGTAAAATCAATTACCGATCGTATTGAGGGATCAAGAATAATAAAAAAATTTAATTCAGGAGAATCCAAAAATCTTGAAAGTTTCAGGAGTCTACAATCATCCAATAAAAGAAGTGCGAAAGATTCTCAGATTATTTATGACACAAACAGTTCTAAAGATACAGTAAAATCAATTACCGATCGTATTGAAGGATCAAGAAGAATAAAACTATATAATTCAGGAGAATCAAATAATCTTGAAAGTTTCAGGAGTCTACAATCATCGAATAAAATAAGTGCGAAAGATTCTCAGATTATGAAAGACACAAAAAACTCTGTAACTAATAGCGAAGAAATAGAAACTCAAAAAAGTTGTACGAGCTCGCTAAAAATAATAATTGAGAGAGATTCTAAAAGTTTGGACAGTCCCAAGGTATCGTCTAATTTAAGTACTACCAAAGAATCAGTTAATTTGCAGGTATCAGAGGATCCTGAAGAATCCTCTGTTTCAAAAAACGAAGATTACACCGTTAACCGTATCGAGAATACTGAAAACAACGAGTCTGTCAGCATAGAAGATGATGACAGATATCACTCTTACACAGAATTTATACAATCAAAAAATGCCCAACAAATTGATCGTATTTTTAATTGCAAAGAACCAGAAAAAGATTTTCAAGTTTGCATAATATGTTGTTGCCCCGAAGACAACTGCAGCTGCAACAATCGCAACAATATCAAAAGAATTATATGTGTGAACCCAAGCAACAGTATCCACTGCGACAATCCCCATGAAAGATGGACCTGCCAAAATCCCGTTTGCAATTGTTTCCACCATAACCTAATAAAGAACAACTACAACTGCAATTGTGACAAGATCACTGACGTTGCAACTTGCAATTGCAACATGAACAATAATGTATCTATCCAAGATGATGAAAATATGATATACGTAACTGCTTGGAAACCTACAAAAGATATCGAAAAATATTTCTCCAGGACTTTAGAAGACATCAAGAATCTTCCTAAGGAATGTTGTTGTTTTGACAACAAGAAACCATACGGATCCGAGGAATTACCGTATCAAAGACTTGGAGTATTTTCAAAAGTGATGACAGAACTGCAAGAAAAGATAAATCAATCTGTTACCTGCAAGGAATGTAAAAATGCACCATGTCGTTGTGTCTTTAACGAATCCCAACCGGTCACCAGGGAATTGGCAGAGGATAAAAATAAAAGGTATGCAAGGAACAACCTAACGAACCCTCAATTTAGATGATTATTGATAATCTAAATGTTGTATTGTATGCCAAGAATCCTGTTAATGATACCGTTGGAATGGCTATTGGTGGGAAATACCGTAACTTATTTACACAAGGAATTTAATTTTCGTCAGTAACTCTGAGAGTCTCAACTATAAACAAACAAAATTGCCATTGCACAGCACTTGTGTCTTGAATATCGCGTTGTTTTCGTATTGTTTTTGGTTTTAATTTTATGCGAACAGAATTAGGCAAGCAAGTTTTTTTTTCTTTCTAATCAAAGATTAAGAATTGTTTGAAGTAACGGATATCCCCCCAAAAAATACTTACGTATAAAAAAACTACGCCAAGTACAGGAGTGCTGTGAATTCCTCTAAAAAAACGTATTAAGAATTGTTTAAAGTAACGGATATAATTATGTGAAAATTTTGATCAACCCAGATCACGAAATCAATCACCTAGCAGTTGCAAGTGCACTTTAAATACTTGCAATTCGTTATCGTGGAAACCATCGTCATCGAAAGTTAAGGACAGATACAAACCAACATCCTGTTATTGTCGACAAATTAGATCAGCACAATGTCGGTCATATACTAAGTGTTTCTATTGCAAATGCTCACCCTGCAGGTAAGCTACTCTTAATTCCTAAGAAAATTAGCATAATATTTCAGACCTTTTTGTAGATGCACAAGATCAAGAGAAACGAGTAGATCAAGATCATGTAAATGTGACAATTCTGTATGTCACCACGGAGACATTCCATTATCCAAAATGACAGATACCAATTTACAAATTTCCAAAAACTTCAAATGTCTCTGCACAACTTCAAGGGATCCTTGTTCTTTCTAAAACAAGAAACTAACATTAATACAACCAAGAAAAAGTTCATAATCACAATTTAGTTATTTTATCTTCCCATATTTATCGTTTTATCAAAGTCAACACACTTTAATCAAACTATCATTAAATAATTCCTAAGCACGGCAAAAAAAAATAAATGTTCATCGTATAGTTATCGGACTATATTAATATTTCCTTGTACATTCGAAATCACCAGAGTTGATAACTGCTACAACTACAATTACACAACAACAATTCTGGTCACACTTGAAATTGTAGTTGTCACTAGGGCAGTGATCTTTGGCAAAATCGAAACTGCCATAATCTGGTAACAAGTCAACTGCAGCCCTGGAGTAGGGGGTATCTTGCGCTGCATATAAGATGCTGTGCTTCCGCTGCTAGACAGGAACCAACCGTGGAGGACGTAGTGCAGCCGTTGTAGAACACTCGATATCTGAACCAGCTAAACAACAATTTAATTTAGAATAAAATCATTTCTCAAGATTGATATCCAAGAGTATTCATCAGTTTGAGTAGTCACTGGATCGTGAACTGATTACGCGTTGCATCAGTGGCATATGAAAAAAATTAAAGATCATCAAAGAAAGTCCAGTGTAAGTCGAAGAAAATTTATAATAATGGATGTGCGTACGTTGGATGCTCTGTACAACAACAACAAGAACACTCTACATCAGAATAACAAGTACAACGACCTACCTCAAGCAAAGGTATCTACTCTTCGGGAATTGATTGATCAATTATATAATGCCTTCAACACCGATGTGGTCAACATTGATCATGTTCAAGCAATCATGGCTTCGTACAAAAGCAATCCTCAGGAGTGGAAAAAATACGCCAAATTCGACAGATACAGGTGATTTGTTTACTTTTTAAATTTATTATGTTAATACTAATTCATTCAAACGTCACGTAGACATTGCGAGCTTTCCAATTGAGAGACACAGTTCAACGCAACACAAATGAAGTCTGACGATTGGTTGGTTCTACCAGAATATTTTTGTAACAAATTGTTGAGCTTTATACCGAGTTGTGTCGTTCTCTGCCATAAGAAGTTTAATGAACAATTGGATTAAATGAATGAGATTTTTAGTAGCTTTCCTTTAGGTAGCTATTTCATTTAAAAAAGAAAAAGTTTAATCGTAGTTCTATGCATTAGAGTGATTGGAATAATCCTACAGCTAGTAGGAAAAAATGGGCAGGCACATCGCGCGTTATGAAACTATGGAGGAAGAGTCGAGGTTAAATAGGGGTTATCGCAACATATTTTTCTCAGTATGTTTTTTACGAATATTGTGTCTTCTTTTTGTAAACGATGCGTCAACTTTGCGCCAACAGAATTTAGCAACCGTGTTCTTAATCGAAAATCGATAAGCATATAAAGAATCAGTTAATAAAACATACATATATAATAAACAATGAAAAGAACTTCACAAATATTACCGTTTAGTCAACTAACAAGGAAATTAAAAAAAAGAAACACTCACATTACTCGTAACGCTATCGATTAATATTTCTTATTAACCATGAAATTGAAATTCATTGATCAGACCAAAAAATGTATCGATATTAATGATCCAATTAATAGATGCCGTCCATTAAAACACATGTGCCAGATAAGATCAATCGTAAGCATTTTTCATATACAATCAACATCACATTTAACTTTCAATTTCTATGATTCGACATTAGATTGAAATATTTAACATCTGATTCACTAGTTAGACGCTATTATAACAGAGTACATAATTATTATCGAGATAAAATCACATGGTACTATTAAAAACTAATTTATGTGTGATGTTATAAGAAAATCTATTTTATTTTAATTATTTACAAATATTAATTTACAAACATTTCTCGTACACTTTTGCACCAACCATCACAGTCATACGTTTCAAGAAATTGTGCAACAGTTATTAACTGGCAAACACTCACGTAGTTAAGTATAATCGCAGTGTAAACTATATCTATATATGCTGCAATTATATATATATATATATATATATATATATATATATATATATATATATCTATATCAC
>JARQTJ010000868.1:28383-43852 GCA_030142635.1 Trachelus troglodyta | reverse complement strand
ACTATAAATATATATATATATATATATATATATATATATATATATATATATATATATATATCACAGGTACTGATACGGACGAAGCAAATAGAAAGAGTAAAAGAAAGAGAGTGGATTATTTCCTAGGTGTAAGTGAAATTGAACCAATTTATACTCCAGTCATTTAGTTCATGAAAATTATACTGATTACACTTGATTTCATGCTAATATCAGATAAAACATTATATACTTATACCATTTAGTGTAAAAGTTTCAGTGTAGTATAAAAATAGTAAAACTTAAAGTTCCACGCTAAATGAAACAACTTCTCAATGAATTTTATTGATCAATCTTTCGAAATTTCTTAAACGAATAAGAATGCTGGAGAAATGTTTTACTGTATCAATGAACTTTGAAATTAGGCAATATTGCGTATCGCTAAAATTCACAACAACAATTAAACTTTAATAAATAAATTTTTGTTGTGTAATTGTGATAACCTTTAAAGCGTTATACCTATGCGACATTTATACACGGGGGCAATGAGAAACAAAGCCGCATAGTTATGTGCAAAACTTACGTCGTATTCGAATACACAATTAGAATGCATATTGTTATGGTTTCCGTTACTTTAGTACCATAGCAAAAATTATACGAGTACAGTCCTAAGAAAGGATTGTGGTAAAATTGAACTGGCAACGCAAATCTTGGTATAGATAAATTCTTTGCATAATTGTTACCTTGTACTGTACACATGTATACGTCATCTACATATTACTACAGCTCAAGGCACTTGCCTTGTAAGTGGCTGGTTACACACGTTCTCCACGTGTCCATTTCCACTCCTTAGTATTTAGATACAATTTAGATCATTGATTTTTTAGGATGTCTCGCATACCTAAAACAAACTAGAAAACTCAGTGAAAGAGTGAAAATAGGAGAAAGTTGGTGAAAGAAAAATATGTAGAAAATGTCAATGATAATACATTATACATTGCTGATACTTTGATAAACGCAGTTTTACCTAGGACTTTGAACTATAATTTCGAGTTTTTTAATTATTTATTTAACTGTCATCAGGGAAATTAGATGCTTGAAAATTAGAAGAAGAAGAAGAATCTTAGAGTAGTATAAACTTTCGATTACGTGCTCAAAATATTTCTATTGCTCTGATGAACGTGTTACGCATTCAGAATTGCGGTGATAGAATTTTCAAAAGACTCGCAATGCCCTCGGCTATTGCTAGTTTAGTCCAACATAAAAGATTTCTTGTCAGTAATGAGTATGGTGACAGATGTTGGTCGCTATAACTGGTCAATGAGGTTTCTGGTTAGGAAGTATAATGACAGTGAGGGTGTTATTGGGTTGCAGGTGTCAAGTAGAGTTTAATAATACTTTTTATTCTTGTACAATAATTAGTGTATCTTTGATTATAGATACACAAGAAATCTGGTTGATGAGGGTAATGGGAAGTTTAATTTGATGATCTTGTGTTGGGGCGAAGGCCATGGATCTGCTATACATGATCATGCTAATGCTCATTGCGTTATGAAAGTTCTTCAGGGTGAACTTCTTGAGGTTTGTGAACGCTTTAAGTAGCTATAATTTATTTATGTTGAATGTGTTGAATCTTCATGCTTGTTCTATTATTGTATAGACCAAATATGATTGGCCACGTGCGTGTAGAGGCTCTGGCGATAATGAAGAGCCTGAGGAACTTCAAGAAACAAATAAAAATACAGTTGGATTAAATTGTGTTTGTTATATCAATGGTAATTATTTTAATATTTATATAAATTTATAATTGATTAATTTAACAATATAATTACGAAATTCATTATTTTCAGACTCCATTGGACTTCATCGGGTGGAAAATCCAAGCACTGTTAATCCAGCTGTTTCTCTGCATCTCTATTCGCCACCGTTTTCTTCGTGTTCAGTTTTTAATAAGCAGACTGGTCAAAGGTCAGTCTGTAACGTCATTTTTTGGTCCAAATATGGAGAACGTCGCAGTAGGGTAAAAGAATTGATAAATTTTCTTTTTTATCTGTATCAGGTGTATCAAAAAAATCTCCGAATATGGGTGTTGTTTTGAATCAGCCATATCGCACTTTCGTAGTAGTAGTAGGATGCCCTAGAAACAAAAATATAGTAAACATCAAAGGAGTAAAAAAATTCTCCTCGAATCGTGCCACAGTAATAACGTGACCAAATCAGTCAAGTTATAACACTATCAGTTGTCCAAGACACGGTACTATTAGTACCGAGGTGTGGCATTGTAAATTCGATGCCATATTCAAATTTGGAGATTCTCCTGATACACCCAGAATAATGATATTCGATGAGCTAATTAAAAAACTGATATTACAATTTTAGAACGTTCAAGATGCCAGGACTCCAGAAGATAATTAAAAATAGTTTCAAAAATGAGAGCCTGCCATCTCACCACGTTTGCACGCCAACTTTTCTTTCTACTTCAACTGTACGTTGACGATCACTGCATTGGCAATTGACAACAAGCTCGCACCAAATAATGAATATATTGTTCTTTTCAAAATTTGACATCAAATATATTTTCAAAATAATTGACATAATACGATAATTCTAAATATTTCAGTTAAGTATATTTTACTGTAGGTACTTAATATTATTTATGCGATATAATTAAAAGTAATTTCATAAAGTAATAAGATGTACCTAGAATCATCTCGAAGCTTCAAAGACTCGACATGCTAAATGATTGTTCCTTTTGCTCATCTATCTTTATTCTTAAGATATAGTACATATACCTAATTAATATTGTACAACCGTTTCCACTGTTATTTTTTCTTTTATATTTTACGCAATTTATCTCACATTTTTTCTTTATCCTGCAAACATTGTTGCCATGATTGTTTACAGCTGACGTTCTTGTATCGTTTACCTACGAAATGAATCAAAGTGCAGATAAGAACAACAATTAAGAATCCTACAATAATAAGTCAACCCTCCTCGCTAATATGATAATAATAAAAATACTTAATAACAAGATTAGAATTTCCATTCTAATATCAATGGAAACACTCGCATAGTAATATAGGTTGCTTTATAGAGATGAAATGAAGACGCGTAGTTGATAACACAAAAATGAAAAAGAACAAAAAAACAAGAGATACAGAAAGTACCAGGCATGGGTTATCGCATCGTCTTGAACAGTGGATTTGCTCGACAGAGTGAATGGATTAATAACGGTGTGTGTAAATAATTAATATGAAGATTTGCTTTTGCTCTATTGCAATTTTTAAAAAACCTAAGGTATATATTATTAATAAAAGAAAAAAAAACAGATAAGAAGTAAAATTCTCATTATAAATTTTCAATTTTCTATAATGATTTTTTGCTTAAAATATGATTTGGAATTTTAGGCATACGATTTAGTTATGAAATTTTCTTATTATTATCTTAACGTCATAATTTAATTCGCATCAGTATTATCAATTTCAAAAAAACAATGATGAATAAATTATGAGGTCTGAGAAAGCCCTTGACTGTGCATATCTTAATTGTGAAAATTAATTAATACTATCTCCACATTTAATATGGCCTTTGATATATTTAAAATAATACATTGTAATAAAGATGATAGTATTTTATAATTTTTTGTATCCAACATTTCCCTTGCCCACCTCGATGGTGAGGCAATCGCTGCACATGGGGTCAGAGTAACCCAGACCATTTTCAGCTTGTCATGTTTTCAAAACTATGAACTTTTTCACGTCCATACGTCATTGACGTTATGAAAATGAATAGGAAAGTACAACTAACGTACATGTTACATGTAATATTGTGTTTGCTTGGTACATTTTTGAAAATATTTATTTTTATTATAACAATGAAGTTCTCTTGAACAGTTTTAAAATATAGACCAGGTTCTTATTACGAAATATTAGACATAACAGTACGGTAAAATAATAGAATATAAACATATTCAACAATTAGATAGAATTGTTGAGTTTTGCATTTTCTTTAAGTGGGCGCTATAGTTTTTGAAATGTTACATATGACGGCGCTGTGTTTCAGATGCGCGAAATTGACTAAGATGGCTATGGTAGTGGGCATTATTGTTATTTATATATGTATCTTTGAATGTTGCATATGAAGAAAGAATGGGGGATATCTATATCCTTGAGAAGTGACTAAATAAGGAGTGATTTGGCTTAAGAAAATATGACAAGTTTAACCCATGTACAACGAATCAGACTGCTGTATAAAACTATAATGAAACTTCATCGAGGATTACCAATGGAGATTCAACCCCTTGGTAATAATTATGTGCGTGATGAATTTAGAAGACACAAGACTTGTAACCCTGCGGAAGCACAAATCTTTATGACTGAATGGGCCGTAAGGATTTCTTAATTCATGATTTATGAAAAAACAATTAAATGTTACAGTATATAGGTTATGAAATATTTGTTCTTGTGTGTTTTTATTACACCATGTAATTGAAATATTGTTGTTTTAGAATTATGCAATGACCTTAGCGGATCAACTTGGATTACGGGGTGTACATACTGCTAAACCAATAGGACAAGATTTGAATATTAAAGATGTTGAAGAATTGAGGGACGGACAAATTTATCAATTGTACGAATTGATGGTTGCAGCAACTGGAAAGACTGAAGAGAAATTGGAAAAAACTTGATATCGATATTGATAGTTGATGCATCTAGTAAAATTTCTATAAAAAATTTTCATATTTCAATAAGAACATTTTTTTTCTTATTAGTCGTTTTTCAAGTATTTTGTTGAATGCTTTTGATTATTCAATCGTTTCATATCTTGAGGGTTCAGTAATGATTACCATATTTATTAAATTATAAGTGTTTTATTTGATAATAAATATTGAAAATGTTATTTGCTGATTAATAAAGACTATGATTTGATACTGACTCATATACACTCTGATTTGCTTATAACCTTTTAAATTTAATGAATTATCTTATTTAGAGAGCTACGAAATGAAGCATAATCATAAGTTGTCTTATGTAAATTTTAGCTTCTTTTTGTTTTTTGTTTAGAATATTTACCTCCAATTATTATGTATAACTTACTATCTATTACTTATTTCACTGCAATTGAAAACTAGCCTAGTTCATATTGAAGACAGGTTATATAGCCATAGTTTCACAGATTTTGTTCATACTAAACTCACTTTGGCATTGTCATTATTTTACAAATTCATCATGAAGGCATGGAAGGATTCAGCCAGTTTAATCATAGCTGCTCGTCAAGGATTAAAACATAATCGTTCGTTACCTCCTACAACTGTAAGTATAAAAAATAATAATATACTTCCAATAACGTATAGTTGTGTGCAACTAGTAACCTCGTTAATATTAGCGGATTGGATTATTATGATTATAGTCATCACTTTCCTCGAGCATGCCAAATGATTATGAAAAAAACACTTATAAATGCCCAACAGATTCAGTATGATTATCGTTTGCTCTGTCTAAAACGTCATCAAAATTCAAGCTTCATGCCAGGAACCTATGTATTCCCTGGAGGACTTACAGAAGCAGCCGATGCTGATTTAAAATGGAAGAAACTGTTTGCAGCATTTGGTTTCGATGGTAACAGTTTCTCACCGCTATTTCCAGAGAATCAGAAACGGCCACAGATATTTAAAGCTAAACTCAATGAATTACCCAGAGAAATTTCTCTGCGTATTACTGCAATAAGAGAGACATTTGAGGAATGTGGAATATTACTGTGTAAGAGATTAAAGAAGAATAATTCTACATCCGAGTGGGCTGAAGTAATTCCTGGTAAGAAATAAAAAAAATTATAAGTTGTCATTAACATCGTATAATGCTGAATAAACATTGGTTTATTTTTTTAGGGGCAGAAGTGGAATCTTGGCAAAATAAAGTGCATAATGATGCAACAGAATTCTACAAATTATGTGAAGGTTTACAGTGCTATCCAGACCTATGGGCCTTACACGAATGGAATAACTGGTTAACACCTACATTTTACACAGGAAAACGTTACAATACCATCTTCTTTTTAGCATGTATGCCTATGCTACCTCATACTAAAATAGAAAGTACTGAAATGGAAGACATAACTGTAAGTTAAAAATATTTAATTGAATTGAATAGTAATTCATTTAAGTATATTTACAGTGGGACACACCAAAGAATCTAATTTCCTCATCAAAAGCTCTACTAGGTCCACCACAACATTATGAAATCTCACGAATAGCTAATTTTGAATGCCTAGATAATTTATTAGAGTTTGCTGTAAGTCGTGCGAAAATGGGGGTACGATTGTGTCTACCAGTAAGTTCTATCATTTGTCTTAAAAATGAATGTTTTTGGTAATAAAATATTATTTTGCATCCAGGTACGTGTAAAATTATCGGATGGAACTGTTCATGTTCTACCAGGAGATTCCATGTATCCTGATCCAGTCAGTCTTATGGAAAAACAAATAATTGATCATTCAAACATGACAATATTGGAATTTCGAAACGTTTCATTAATAAAGAACCGAATGGAGTTTTATGATTTGGAAGTAAAAAAAATAGTTGCAAATCATGACAGTGACGATGGACACCTAACACCTGTGTGCTTAGACAAAATTAATTTAAAATTGGCCAAAAAAAAATAAAACCATTCTTTTATTTATCGTTTATATAATCTTATATATTTTCAGATGAATAAATTGTTATATTTGTGTAAATTAGAATATAAATTCATTTCTATGTAACATGAGAGAATGCAACATGATGTTCCTGATCAAAATTTTCTTATTTCAATTAAAAATCTCAACACTATAAGATGCTCTATTTAATAAAAATAAATATTTAAAATTCTCGCGGCATTTAATCCATTATCAATTTCGCCTAATCGACTTGAACGCAGCTGTACATGATAACGTGTTTTTTATAACTGTTCCCTCGTATTCCCTCCATTATTCCAGCGAAAATGAATTTGAGTAACTTTAAAATCCGAATATTAAACAAAAATTTCATGAGAAGATCCAAAAAAGAAAATAAAAATATTGCTTGCACAAAAATTATAGAAGGATCTCCTACTGCAAAATATACATCCAGTAAAATTATAAAAAACTCAATGAATTCGGTTTCCGTCAATGATTAGGTCCGTGCAAGAAACGATTCCCTCATAACGAATAGAGGAGAGCCCCTGTACGAAACGGTCACCGCCTCCCGACAATAGCATTCATTCTCTCCAATCAGTACATCCTCATTGCAAGCCTGCATGAATCTCATGACTCGATCCAATTGTTTCGCGAATTTTCTATTATAGCCGTCGCAAATGACGCGTTCGTAGTCATCTAATGTAGGATCGCATCATGCAGAAAGAATTCTATAAAAGCTCGTACTCAATATACACTCGGTGTGCCACAATAAGAAATCGAAGTACATAATCCGCTTACAAATCGCAATGCATATATTATTGAACACATAAGCGTCGCGGTTTGCAAAAAAAGTGTAGAAAGAAAAAAAAAGAAAGAACTCGTTTTCACGAAGCGCGGGTAAATCTGACTTGTCGTTGCGTTGCGTCCACGTGCGTGTGCCGGTCGGGTGCGTAGTAATACAACGAAGTACGTCGGGCGTCGTCTGCTATGAACTACTTCACAAGGAACGAATGGGACGTCGAGGACGATGAGCGCCGACGCCAACGTCGAATTTGCGACAACGCGCCGTTATAAGTATTAGTCACCGGCGTCGAAAAATGATGGAGATGCCACCATTCCCCATGACATGCACGCTTCCGCCCTCTACGTTACACCCAGTATCACACAGCCATGCGTATATGTTTGCTGCTGGTTGGCGGCCTCGATCATCCGTGAAACCGAAAGGAGACTCACGGGAAATTTTATCTCGTTTATATGAAATCCTTTAAACTGCTATCTACTTTCATACTTGGTTAAATTTCACGCGTATTTTTCGCAATGTGAATCGATTGATATACCACTACGTGTTGATATTGTATTTACATGTGTATATAAATAAATCCTATATAAATTATTTATTAAATACGTAGGATTTCTAGAGAGCCAGACTTTTTATGTGCTTAGCTCGCAATCGGTAATTTACGTTTTCATTCTTTCTCTCCAATTAATTTTTTTGTTTTTTATTTACTTGGGACGCTCTGGTTTTTAAATACCGATCGTTTCTCTGATCGAAAGCAGATACAGAAGGGGAATTATGTATTTCATTCAGTTACATTTACACTTGTTATAGATTCTTTTATTATTATCCAGATGATATATGTCTATTTGCTAAAAAAATATGATTTATCAATATTATTATCTTGCCCAACTTCATCAAGAGGTTGATATTCAGATTTAAGAGTACGATTTGTGAATGAATGGCATTCCTAAATGCTGCGTCTAAATCTTAACGATTGGATTAAAGACTTCAGATAGAGGAACCTTTTTAGTGTACCCAGAGCAGGGATTTTAATCGAATGTCTGGCTCAGTGACGTCCCTAGAATTTTTATCTAAACGACGAAAGATGTGCTCTACGTGAGATCTACATTCCACGAGGATTATGAATGCCATTTCCTGGAAAGATTTTCGTTAGAAGTACAGGAAAGCTATAAGAATGGTGTTAATGGATGATGTAGATGATTATTTGCATTCCACCTAGATAGGCACCAAGTAATAACAAAAATTCAAAGAGATAAACAATGATAACCCTTTCATACAATATATTAAAAATAGAAGTAAACAACTGCAGTTCAGTAGCTGAATAATAAAATTGAAATCGTGCTGGGTATAGCCAGCCGACTTTCTAGGATAATTCTTACACGACATCGGATTCATACCTCCACTATTTTCTTTTGACGATATTCGAGAGCATAAATTCCGAAGACAGTTTGCACACAATTACAAAACATATTTTTTATTCAACAAGAAGGTTAATCGGTTTACCCAGTTCTGGATGATCGTTATCAGTAGCATATCCGACATCCCGAAAAATGTTGATTGCCTTAGATGATATACGTTATGTTTTCCATTATTGTATGGTTATATTAAAAAAAATACTGTATTTTTTTATATTCTCGACATACAGTGTTTAAGTGTTGCTGATATTTGTTATCGTCGTTATGATTTCTAGGTTAGACGTACATACCAAGGAACTACTTTTGACGGGCGTAGGAGCATATTTTAGTCGCAGTGCACACCAGGCAATACCGGAGCACCTGTTACTGGACGATGATTCGCATTGGTGAGGAATGGGTCCCTTTTAAAGGACGAGGAGTGGGAGATGCGCGGTTGCTTAGCAACGGAAATGCTGCGCAGCGTCGCCCTGCCAAGAGCCGGCAAGGGAGTCCTTGCCGGCAGAACGGTAGAACGACGTGAGCTCTCGTCGGGTGTGGACGTAGACTAGTTTGTAGTCGTGTTTAATCCCTTTTATTCGCCATCCCCTCTCCATCCAGGAGAAGTCTCGGAGGATCACCAACAACAGCACAAGCAAAAAGCACTTCATTTGGTTTGGCGTTAGCGTCGGCGTAATTTGGCGAAGCTAAGAAGAACAAAGGAAAAGTCAAGGCACTTACCTGTTAATCGGTTTTAAATTAAATCTTGAAGGATAACGGAATTAGAAATGGCTGAGGATAAGAACGAAACGAGTCCTACCGCTGAGGGTGAGAAATCGGCGCAGGAGACTTCACCGGCTCCTAAGGAAGAAAAGGATGAGCCTAAGGAGATAAAGGAGCCTAAGGAGGAAGAAAAGAAAATTGAGGAGAATGGCGAAGGCGAGAAACCTAAGGAGAATGGCGAGGAGAAGCCGACGCCAGACCCAAAGGACATGCGGGCGATTGTCCTTAATGCATTTGGGGGACTTAAGAGCGTCAAGGTCCTTAAGAAACCTGAACCCACCCTTGGTGAAGGAGAGGTTCTAATCAGAGTGAAAGCTTGGTGAGTCGCATGAAATTTTTCATTTGTTTATATGCATACTTTTTTCCTTCCTTTCTCTTTAAATTTATACAAATATCACACTTAACTATTTGCGGTCGAAAGCCAGAATATTGCCGGTAAGATAACCATGCTAAAAAGTATTACAACCGTCAAGAGTTAATGCTTTTGGAGCAAACTTATCTTCTGGAAGATTTGTAAATTCCTCCACGTTTTACCGATTTCAACCAACCGGAAGGAATTGGCTAACTCCTTCATCCATTCCTTAAAACTAAATTAATCTTTATCAATATAATGTATTGCGCATTATGATCTTGTCAAACGTGTGTCGCCTCTACAATGTCGATCGATCGTTTCCTGCACTTGTCCTGCCATTTAGAGAAAATATCTTCAAACTTGTTTACAACTGACTAACCAATTGGCTATGTCCCAAGCAAAACAATTTTGACATTTAGAGTTGGTTGTTTCTTGTTACTTGCTGTAGTTAAGCAACTATGAACTGCGCATCAGCTTTAAAGATATAGATAACTATATGTATCATGGCATTTTTTTCAAACCCAGTACATCAGTTCTGACGTGTGAAAAATTCATAAGACTCATTTTGGAGCAGCTAGAAGCATCCATCGTTCCAGAATTAGTGTACGTTGTGCTCTGGGAACCAACAAAAAAAAGGAGTTGTTATCTCTATAGCATGTCGTTTATTTCTTTGTTCTTTGTCATATAGATGCACACATGTAATGCTAGATCGTATTTGATTAATCCGGATCTGTCATCGACGGAAATTAATTGTTAGGTTTTTTCATTTGAGAATGTTTGACGGTTTCCATCTGTATCATACTGGAACAGTCTTGACTTTTATTCAAGTTAAAGGACTTTATGATGTTACAGAGTTGCTCGACGTCTATCGTAGCTCGTATCGTTTGGAATTTGTTATTACACTACATCGCACGCTACACAAGACAATATCGAACGATCGAGTATCAATAAATCAATATTGTTTAATAGCTCAGCCTATATTCAAACTCATATGCTATCTATAGTTGATACGTGACACGGGATGCTGATTAATTATTTTGTCTTTCTTTTGCATTTTCATACCTGATTAAACCGTGCAAATATGGATAAAATGTCGTCGTGAGTCATTGTGCGACTATATAAGAGAAAACGATAATTAATGAAATCTCAGTTGTTCGTCTACCTTCGCTCGTCTCATCCTCATTCCCTCCCCCCCCCCCTTTCTTGCACGAACTACAAGCTTGTCACTTAAAAACTAATCAACGTTAACGAAACGCTTTTAGAATACAGGAGTCGCGTCCTTTGCTCTCTGGTCCTGATTTTTAGAATAACGTATAAATCAAATAAGAGTCGTGCGGGGATGATTCTTAATATCCATTCGAGTGGAAAATACGCAAAAAAAAAGTCCGTTACTTTTCAAACCGATTGTTGTAAATTCGGAAATATTTTGTATCTGACTAGTAAGGAGGAAAATTGAAGGGATGAAGTGCTTCTCGAATCTTACGGAAATTACAAAAAGGGGCATAATAATAATACAAGAAGACTCTTGAAGACTCTGCCTGTACTTCCATAGGTCTTCTGTATGTCTGGTAGCGAGTATTCAGTAATACTCGTATATCGTGCGGGCGACTCTGTCAACCCGCGTTGTGGGAGCGCGTCCCTCAAAGGCGCGCGGACCTTTTCACGTATGACTCACGATTCATAAAAGCCATTGGCATTGATGAGAAAATAGCCCCCATAGAGAAATATATAATGCTTTCCTGCTGGCTTAAATAATTTGACTGCGCGAGCTACGAGCACGCTCACATAGATCCAGGGGCGGATTAAGTCTTGGAGAGGGTTGTTTTCTTCTTTAAGGCTGTTTACGCTTTCTCTATCTCTGCCGCCCCCGCCCCCGCCACTCTCTTCCTATTTCTTTCTATTGGAAAGAAACCGATGAAAGTTTCAAATTCTCAACCTCTCCCCTCGCACTCTTTCCAATCCTCCTCTCCATCCCTTTTAAAAGTCTGCACCCTCAAAAGCCTCGGATATCCCTGTTCTCCTTTGTCTTTCCTCCAAGTACCCTAAGGGAACGCAGCTGCTCCCATCTTGAATATGGGATTTAACAAAATCTTGGTACAACACCTTGACCTGCTCTTCTTCTCTAAAGTCTCCGACTATTATCCTTCACTCCCTGTTCCATTACACGAACTTTAAAGACAGCCGTTACACTTGCGCCCACCGTTTCGCTTCTTCGAATACTCATTACGGATTATGATTGAAAAGTTGTCTGTGTTCTTCTTTATCTTTAGTACTGAAATTACTCAACTCCTTCTTCACTTATTGCCTCGCTAACGAGCTAGGCAAGCGGTCAAAGAATACGTTCGAGTGACGATAAAGCATGGAATATAAAAGAGGGGCTAGAGAGAGGGGGGGGGGAGAGAAAAAAGACTGTAAATGACTCCTAGAATCGCAAGAGCGATAACTCGTTAAACAAAGATAATACAGCCTTTCATTGGACAGCCGATCTACCGTAACATGGTGCCTTTCCCACGAACCCTTGATTATTATAAAGATCGAAATATCACGAGAAAAACAGTTTTACTAATAATACACCTCTTGATATTGCTATCGGTATTATTACACATACTGTACATAAATATATTTTACTTCAATAGTTCCTTCCTTATTAGTTATTTCGAGCAAGGAACTATTCTCTGTCTACTGGTAACGTCTACAGTTCCTCGATTATTTTATGCTATATGTATACATATACATATACGAATATTATACATTATACAGGAATCACGAAGGCTGCCATACTAACTGTGCATATGGACATTAATAAGTTGGTGTGTTAGCGAGCCGTGACAATTATTCCCATGGGGGTTATAACGTGGATGTGTTTTATATAGCTATTAAGAAAATGTTCTATTACAAACGATGTTGAGGGGTGAGCAGTTGAGCCGCGAATATGATTTTCTCTACTTCCGCCCTTATCCAAAGATATTTTCTATGTTCGATATACTTTCAATCATATATCTTTTATTCCATGGATTAAATTTTGTTTTCATTTTAATGCTCCAACGAATTGTCCTCCGACTTGCCAAGTTAACTTTCACGTTGCAATTCTTTAGAGCGCAGAACGCACACGCACCCTAGCATTTAGGCCAGAGAAGCTAACGAACTGAACGACCTACACAGTAGATACTGCTCAAACCCGTTTCGCCATTTTTTTTTTACATACTCGCCAAACTTCCACACCTGTGATAAATTCGCTTCTGAGAATAAGACACGATGCATGATTTTCTTGATTCGATTTGATACTGGCATTTGTTCAACCTATGTTATATTGACACTTTAAATTGTGTAGAAATAATTAATAACACTATGTTGAATTCAGAGGGCATGTTGCATATACATTTTTGACAGTAAATATGTGACATAAGATCAGTGAAAAGTTATCAGTTGATGACGTCATACTCATTTATTCAGGAAACACCGTAACCCCGGCCCCAGGCTGGGCCAGGAGTGGCCAGAGCTGGTCGAGCCTGGGCCCGGGGTACCGTGATTCCTGGGTATTCACTGCCAGAAGACATAATTTTCATACGAAATGAACGAAGTGAATGTCATCAAAATTATGCAGTAAACAGGAAAATTTTGACGTGACGTTTAATTGTATATTTTCCAAATAAATCGAAAATAAATAGTAGAACGGCATGTACCATGACATTTGAAAAATTTAATTAGTGATTTTATCAAAGCGCGTGAGCGCTTCTCAAGCCACGATTGTTTTTTATTGCATATATAAAAAGGTGAAAAAATGCAGAAATTATAAGATCACATTTTTATAATTAATATAATAATAATAATCTTATTATTCAATTGACTGTACACAATATATTATGCGCCATATGGATTCTATACACTAGAAAGTACTTGTTCTAACTGAATGGTCCCACCTAATGCGATATTCTATCTACTAATTTAGTCTACCTACAACCCTATCATGAAACCTACGTAACACACATAGGTATACCTCAGAGCGCGTACAGCCAGAATACCCAGTGATAGATCTATAGGGTGTCTGTATTGATCGGACCACACCCATGACTTCCCGCACCCCCATGGCACGAACTTGGAAGTACACACGTGCGTATGCGAACCCCCATACAAGCAACTGCCTAGGCCAACACCCCATAGAATGTCATGCCAGATATATACCCTGTCTTCACCTAGGCCAACACCCCATAAGACCCCAACCGTTATACCCCATGTGCCATGCAACCCTTGTAGAAATTTTCATTTAGGGTCTGTCTAACTCTCTCCCCCTCCACCCCTTCCTTCCCAAACGTGGGTCCGTGCAGACCTAGCTAGTGTTTGAATGGGCCCTCAATTTTCAAAATGAAATTTTTTACTTGGGATTGATTACAGTGGATGTCCCATAGAATATATTTCCCATGTATAGCGCTACCTCCTATCCTCGTTTCGACTTCTCTATTCGGCATTCTATACAAACTCTATCGTATTCGGTACTTCCCCATAAGGATTGTACACCATATATTTTATTATATAGACTTTGTCCATGGGGTATGATGCGTGTATACTATGTACTTTCGCACATATGCGTTGCACTTCCTCATACACGTGCCACTCAACACTCCTAGTTTGTGCAGAGTAAAGCACTCGTCAGTATAACATATACTAATCTATATCTATATCCAGGAACACCCCCTCCCTCGCCGCGCGCGCATGAGAGAGAGAGAGAGAGAGAGAGAGAGAGAGAGAGAGAGAGAGAGAGAGAGAGAGAGAGAGAGAGAGAGAGAGAGAGAAGACAGCTCTTGTAGAACGTAGCGATGATATATTCGAGATATATGATTTTACGCGACCATAAAATGGACGACGACTGTGAGGGTAGTTACATACCGGCTACTAAATGCGGGGGTGACTTTATTCGACCCTCTGTTCAATATAAATCTATTTAATCGTAGATGTGTATGCCAGTTCTATATGGTGTTTATGTTATGTATTTATTTATGTGGGCTCATTATTTGCACTATACTTATTCGCGTTAGCAGCGCGAGGTTCTGTATCCTGAAATTTGTTAATAATCTTCCACATGCTTCGTTGCACTGGGTGTTCGTAAAATAATTTTCATAGTTAAAAATTCTATAGCTTTTAATCGGCTGAATATAGGCAAGTTACTTTACGGACCACTCTATATGTATAGAAAGGCTTTGCGCGCGGACCTCGAATACGTTAGGCATTTTACGTTAGTAATTTTATAGAGAAATTAATACGCCCATGAGTGGCCTGGAAGAGTCACGGGATATCTACATACTGGCGCTAATATCAAATGTCAAAACCTGCGTTTTGCATGCACGGGATTATTCGTGTAGGGTAACGTGGCCATTATCTCGTCTCAAGAATGTTTTGGCTGTGGATGTTATGCGTGTGAAGTTAGCAGATCAACTTCCAGCAAATCACAAATAAATGGGAGTTCTCTTCGCATGCAACAGAGTTCTATAGTTCCTGATAAATTTTAGTAATAGTTCTAGC
>JARQTJ010000868.1:0-28283 GCA_030142635.1 Trachelus troglodyta | reverse complement strand
TTATCAGGAACTATAGAACTCTGTTGCATGCGAAGAGAACTCCCATTTATTTGTGATCTGCTGGAAGTTGATCTGCTGGAAGTTGATCTGCTAACTTCACACGCATGTGGATGTTTTCTTCTTTAGATACAACCTGTTTCCGAGTATTGTCGTGCTATTGACTGCTGGCTGATTGGTACTCGATGCAATGTACGCTTAATGAATATTGGGCCTTTTTTCACAGTGAAAATGTTGAACATGACTTTTAAAACATGCGGGTAGCTTGAGAATGTTGGCTCTCGAATAAAATAAAAATGTTGCGACGCTACTGTTAACGTATCGATCGATTCGTGTAAGCACTGAAATGCATGCAAGATTCACCCTTCATCGATCAATATCTCGACCAGACATCTAGAAGCATGACTTTCCATTGTTTACAACTAACAAGCATTTCCCAATATGCAAAATGAATCTAAGGTCGAGATAAGATGAGTATGTGAAATATTTGTCTTCTTTTCGATGAAAATTTCTTTCCTCCAATCAGAGTTTCATTTCGTAATTACATATTGATCCGAAACTATTATAGATCAGGTATTCTGAAATTGAATTTTTTGAATTTTATTTCCAGTAAAAGTTTTAACCTAAAAGGATGTTGGTGTTTAAAGATCAGTGTTGGTTAGGATATACCCTTCATCAAGATCGCAGGCACGACTACATTATACACGCGGTGCGTGATCTTCGACGAGACCGTCAAAACTTCCTTCCCTCCTTAGGATGTTTGCTCTGGATGTTTTACCGATCGTGGGTTTGATCGTCTCGAGAAAATCTTTCCAGACGCTTTCAGAGATGCTACGTACCGGGTATTCCTGGGGCGATGATCTCCTGGTGCGCAAACACTGGATCGCGTCTGGCTATGAGCCAGCTGTGAAACCTATAGTGACATCTGCTTCCATGCTTAACCATCCCTTGTCTACACAAATGCATCCACTTTCCGGCATGTGCACTCCTGGCGTACACCTACGCGTATATGGATTCACGTAGTCTTTACGTGTGTGGTTATATTTGCTAAATTTATTTGTTACTTGAATTTGTCAAGTATTCAATTACCCACATACTACTGCATGTTATATTTATGTGCTGTAGTTTATCTTGAAAACGTTACTCGGGAAACAATTCGAATTGCTTTTTATATATCTCCGTGACTGGAAATCGTTCCGGAATTCCGCAATAATTCATCCAGAAGATGGAAATTTTGATTTTTTTATAACTTTTTCCCCCTGAAATATTCGTTGGTGCTCTAGATAAAATATTTATTTGAAGTATCATTCGATTTTTTTTTTAAATATAAGATTCCACTCTAGAATATTTTTTTGTCGGTGAATTGCGAGTACACGAATTATCCACGTATGCCGGGTCTCCGCTTTGCCGGAAGTGGTAATGCGAGGGAGGCGCTCAAGGTCCCAAGGTCACTTCCGGTCCTACGAAGGGTCATCTGGAAAAATATAATAAATTATTTTTACATTGCTTTGAGATTCGTACCCGTTTTGTATATCTCTATAACGTGTAACATTATGCGTCACACGAAATATTGTGCGCACGATGAATTAACGATTCACGTGTCAATTAACACTAAACCTGCCATTGACGGGTCATTTGGACCTTTTAAAGGCAAAAATACGTTTATTAAAAATTGTCGGTAGGTTTGCTGTTAATAACGAATTATTTAATGAGTAATTGTGTATCTGCAGTCTGCGGTTGGACGATGAATTTGGCACTCGAGAAGAAACCGACATGGTAAAGACTATCAAATTGTTACGAGCTAGGATTTTTTCTTTTTTTTTTCTTTTTCATCTTTTTTCCTCTCATTTTCATTCGATTATACAGTATGCTGTTTTTTATTTGTTACTTAATTTCCCGACTATTCGACTGGTCTAACCGGTTATATTGCTGATTTAATTGTGTCACTATAGTTAATTACCTGTGACTTTATCAATCCCTGATGATAACGGCACAGATAATTGTAACTAACTCTGCTGGTATGGATACTCGTTAATTTGTCAGATCGTTCGTTAACTTGGATCCGTGATAGGATTACAAAATTTTACTTGCAATTATTGAATAGTAGTCTCGGTTCAATGATATTTAATTCATCCACGAGGTTCACCTTGAGTGATTAATATCGTTTCCATTGACGTGGCGCAATACGTCATAGAGAAGTCTCGCGAATTACGCAGAGACACTCGCAGTCAGAGAAATGCAATAAACATAAGTCATTCGTTTAACATGTATCTCAGTAGTTACGGAAATGAATAAGCATACAAAAGACAACTATTGCGTCATCGGAAAAAACAATGGAATTGCGTATATTAATAATTTTTGAAAAATTTTCTATGTAATTTTTTTTTATTGCTGTAGAATTTTTAAGGATTTGGAAGCGTGGGATTTTTTTTTGTAATACACTTAAACGTAGTGCATTCGTTTACCAAACTATTCTTCGCGCCATCTCTACTATTCTGCCTATTACTTTTTAATAAAAATTAACGTCAGACTGCTTTTAAATCTGACTGATATAATTGATACAGTTATATAGATCTGTATACATAAATATATTGTATATGGTATACCTATATATATAAACCGCGGTGCTGCATTCCTCATGCGAGTGAGTCACAAAAACAATAGTAATCTATTGGAAGTCGCAGCTGCTATCCTAAACCGTTTCTCTCTATCGCATCTGCTATGCTGATATACAGGGTGACTCGAAAGCAATTTATTTTTCCACTTACATTTCCTTCCATTTGGACAGCATTTTTTCGCATTTTCCAGTGTTCACGGCATACACAGTGCTTGCGTCTTTAAGTTTTTCCCTTTTTTTATTTCCTTATACCGACCATCGCTATTTCCTTCTAAACGTCGCCCACCGTCTGCTCGTATCCCGGCGTCCATTGTATACCTATACGAAATCGCAGGTATCGATATATGAAAGGAGAACGACAAGAATGAAAGAAAGAGGAGTAGAAAGAAACCAGTGGGTAACTCTATACATATAACTCGATCGGGCCCAGGATACGCACACCTATTGGTCAGTTGCCTGCCCGTTACATACGATACAAAACGTAACGTAACAAAGAGTTTCTCCGCTACTCCGTATCGGTGTTTCAGTCCGCTCGAAAACAACGATAACTCCTGACTGCCTTGGGTCATCTCTGCAAAATAATACGACGTGTTTTTCACGACGTCGCAGTTGCACTAGTAAAAGCCGATATCGATTTTCTTTGCAGCTTTGCGAAAAAGAAACGAATAAAATACGTCGAGAATAACGCATGGGTTTAATTCTTGGTGTATACTTTGGAATATTTATTTTTCACTCGTACCCATAACCTCGAAATACCATTTGCATGCTCGCGGTTTGAAAAATAATGCAAGTTTGAGCGACTCTTGATAACCCCACCTAACCTCGACTCACTTCAATAGCGACGCTGTCACGCAAGCCCGTAATGCCGAAACGAATGCGGTTCCGTTTTTAATGGCGCGACGGGCGCCCCGATGTCTAGAATGTCTCAGCGATCGATTCTCTACACGAATGGCGGAGAAAGAAAGGCAGGAATTGGAAGGTTGCACTCGAACTCTCACTGTATACCGGTGACCCTTTGTGTAAGTTGCATGCGTCGCACGTTGGACGCCGACGACGTCGGCGTCGAGTACGACGACGTTTCGCGTTCAATTGCCAGAGGAGGATAAAGAAAGTTGTTCCTCTCAATTTGACGCAATTTAAGGGAATTAAGCGGACGGGCGGGAGTGCGGGAGTCTCGTTCTCGCAGGCGTTGCGCATCGACGCCTGCGAGATTTGACAGGATGGACTGGATGTACTTTCCGAAGGTTCCCTCTCCTCCCTCTTTCTCTGAGCATCCCAATTCTGGAGGCTCCTATAGACGCATTGCATACCTGACGCCATTGTACGAATTTTCTTTAAGACTCCATTACTCCAGAGTGGCTTTGCTGCTCTTCTTATACGTCCTGCATTGATCGAAGAACAGAATCTAACACGGATGCTTCTAAATATTTATTACTTCTTCTAGAACCTTCTGGGTTCTCACAGACCTTGCCGATCGTTACCAAGGTAATATTCGATATAAGAGTTAAATTAAAATTTAATAAGGATTATACCAGTCTACTTAAATTTCATAGGGTATCGATGACGTCATTTTCCAGAGACACTGTTTTTGCATAGTCAATACATTTCGCAAAATTTTTTATACCGTTAAAGAAATTCTGCTTTGCACCTAATTTTTTGGTCGATCTAAAAAATGTAAAACGTATGTTAGTTAAATCTATTCGATCCGTATGATACCCTTTTTGATACTCCTATCTCAAATTTTGTGTACTCGTAGGGCAAGGGTGGTGTCTGGTATATACTTTGAGCATCATACACTCATGAATTAATCGAATTTGTTAACTCGTTCATTGCATTCATTATACTCTTTTATTAAGCTTTTCTTTATATATCCGTTACTCTCCGACTGAAGCTCGCATCCTAGATCCCACTGTAATGAATACCTATCAATGCCATTTATCTATATCTTGTAGTAGGAAGACTGCCCAGTAGTATCAATGGCAATATGGTCAGGCATTGGTACAGTTGGCTGCAAAAGTTTTCTCGGGCGATTTAAAAGCGAAAGATATACAAGAACGAAAACAAGGAAAAACCTGTCTCAAAGTTTTACACGAAAAACGTGAATTGTCTTATTCGTATTGAGCCAACCGATTAGTTCTAAGTGGGCCATACAATGTGCTCAGAATTCATTATGTCAAATCGTGTTTATTTTTACTTTAATATTATCTTTCTGGGTCGTGTACGCGTACTCTTGCACTCGGCTATTATTCATGCTCTCGCTTATAGATATTATTTTTATCTTATATTACTCACCAGCCTGTAACGAAGTCGCAGTAATTTAGTTTCATAATTGCAGAGCCTAAATCTTTCACGGTAACCGCAATTTCCTGCTACACAAATATATATTTATATATGCACAAATTAACCGTCCGTGTAGATATTGGGGTGACTTTTGGTACAGGAAGCTCAGTATCAAAAACTAGTGGAATTTTAAAATTTCTAAAATAAGTTATGAATGAAACGCGATTCAGAGTAATAACAGATATGACCAGTTTTTTACATGTATTTTTGCTTATTAGTTATAATGTAATTACGCTCCTAAATGCCGTAGCGTGGTAAAAAATAATTATGTAAAATCGGTTCGGTTTTAAAAAAGTTAAGGTAGATAATCTCATTTGATTTTCAGCTTTAGGTTTCAGCTTTTCAGGTTTGGGTAGTGACATCTGTTTCACTTTGTGGGGCCATGTCCTTACGAAGCGAAACGTAAATAAGTCCCCTCAAAGTGGAACTGATGTTTTGGTTCCACTATATATACATAGATGGCGGTTGCGATTAACTTTGTCTTCTTGTCCTTAGACCTGCAACCATTGTACCTGAATTCAAAAAACTGTACTTTGTGTTACGCTGGTTGTAATTGCAAATGAACTTTGCGTACCTTATCGATCGCTTTATCTGTCCATTAGCAGTGGGATATATTATTAATAACACGGTACAAGGCAGTGTGGTCGCTGGTTGTACCGAAGTCGAATATCCAGACTATGTCGGTTGCGTGAGACGCCAGGCGTCGGTCTCGACGTCGAGGCGCCTGCTTTACTTTCCCTTGTTTTACCCTCTTCTCCAGGCAGATACTCTATATACCTGACTATCTTTCCTAACATAAAGTATTAGCTGGGTACCGAGTAACGTGTATTTATACAAGTCCACCGCACCCTTTTTACCCTGTTACTATGTCGAGGATTCTATTTTAGCGCCCTTCCTTTTGCCTCATGTGCAACTACCCTTGCTATATTCCACTTTTATTTCCTGCAACGTTGATACTACGACATGTTGGAACGATTCTGGTAAGTGAAAGGGAATAGGAAAAAGCGGGGAAAATATTTTTAAAGGCAGGGCGGTCAGAGCCCCAGAAGTGGGGGGCGGGGGGGAGAGGGCGGGCTCCTCTTCCTGTTTTCATTTGTATTCATGAAACTTTAATGATTTCTTTTTTTTTATTGTTTCAGCGGATTGAACTTCCAAGATCTCATGGCTCGGCAAGGTGCTATCGATTCGCCACCAAAAACGCCATTTATTATGGGATCAGAGTGTGCCGGTGACATTGAACAGGTTGGCGAGGGCGTTGAAAATTTCAAAGTGAGTAGATTGACGTTGACCTTGAATTTTTTTTTAAAGAAGGGAAACTTTTCTGGAAAGGTGTTTAAAACGTATAGGACTATTTGCTCTAACGTTCGTGGGAGCAGAAGACTTAATTGCACTTGTTCGAATTGAATTTTTTGTTTTCCGGTTTAATCGAGAAAAAGAGTTCCTCGAAAGTTTACCAATATCCGAAAACTCGTTATCGGATGCAAATAAGCATCCTTTACGCTGTATGGCCCTCAGAATTTTTGCGGCTTCTTACAGGATTGCGAAAGTCATAATCAATCTCTGATACGTACAATTATACTGATGACGTAAGTTTCGATTTCTCAACCTCGATGATTCCTAGAACTCTCACTTTAATCGATATGACAGCGATGAAGTTGCTTTTCCCATATCAATGACTCAGATCATCGGATTCATCATTATTTTCTCTACAAGTCTCAGCAGCTAAATGACAATATTATCGGCATACATTTAGTAGGAGTCAGCATGTTTTTCATAAAAACAGAAAAATAACGAGAGCCTAGGGGATTATGCACTTTTGGAAAATTCTCTTACGATACGAACGGCCACCGAGCACGAGTATTGATATCGTCTTAAAGGCGTTTGTATTCGGAAAACGCAGTACTCGACGTCTTACAATTCGCAGTTTGGTCGTTCTGTTGCGTCGTTGTGCGTCAGCACGTGCAGCGTTGAGGGGGAGAGCTAGAGGGGGAAGATGGGGTGGAAGGAGTGCAATGCGAGGGGTAAAGGAGATACCGAGGGAAAGAAAAATGAAAAATTGCCGTCTCGTGACCTGGCAGAATTAGAGAGTCCTCTCTTGTTCGATTTTACAGAGCGAAACCGAGTCATCTAAGTGACTACTTTGATCCTCTGTGGTTGCTCTGAGGTGGGTCCCAAAATGTTCGTTAAGCTGTTTCGTCTGCTTTTACTATTTCTCTTGCATTTTTCGTTTACCAAGGATACGAGTGATGCGGATTTGTTCCTCTCTTGAAAGCGGTCAGTTTTATTGGGGATTTTCTTTGTTTTCACTTAAAACGCGATAGTCGTCTGTATATTGGATACGTACCTTGTCTGCGCCACTGTTAACGGGTAAGCGATTGATAAGATTTTTCGACAGTTTGTTATTATGAAATTTTTCCTCCGTGTTTTTTTTTTTGCGGTTTTAAAATTTATTGTACGTATGTTATTGAAAAATAAGTTCAGCGTGAGCCTCCTGCAACATGAGAGATGCAAATCCCTCGGGTATTTTTCCATTCTTTCACGACACCTCGTAGAGAGTCCAGGACGATGACGACGTTATAAAGGCGCGTACGCAGAGGGCGCGTTTATTTTGCAATCTTTTCGTATTCGCAAATGATTTATCGGGAATTCTTGAAGCGAGACCCGTAACACGCGTTTTTCAAAAGATGGATATACATATGAGCGATTCCATCAGACTTCAGCCACCCGTATTTATTTGCTGTGCTACGTGGATTCGGTCGTTTTTATTTTGAACACAGATATCCCAGAAACGATACATCGTATCAAAATATTATAAAAATAGAAAGTTTTTTTTTAGTATCTACAATAAAAAAATATTACAAAATTTTTTTCAGTAATCCGAACCTATTTTCAAAAAAAAAATTTACAAAATTTGTTTTCCTAACCATAGCCCCACCGATATCGGTGGTCCGGAATTTTTTTAATATTCTGTACACAGAATATGAATTTTGTGCAAAATTAGAAAATGGGACAACCAGCCGTTTTTTAGTTACACATTTTTTTTCTAATTTATAAGAACACTAATTTTTTTCTCTGATCTAATTATCTCTACGCATTTTTCAGGGTTGAGACTGTCTTTAGGGTTATAAACTTACTAAAACAAGAATATACCGGAGGCAAAAGGTGGAACAGGTGCGGGAATAAATACTGGAATAGGTAACGTTCCATTCAAAAAATAAGTCTATCAAATGATACGTGTATAAATCAATAAAAATTTCCAAATTAACACTTTTATAACTCAATCGCAGAATAATAATATTGAAAAATTCCTAACCCACAAAAAAATCTAATAAATTTAAAAAAAGTAATTCGGACTGTAATTTTATAACTCTAAAGACAGTCTCAACCCTGAAAAATGCGTAGAGATAATTTAATCAGGAAAAAAAAAATTAGTGTTCTTATAAATTAGAAAAAAATTTGTAACTAAAAAACAGCCGGTTGTCCCATTTTTTAATTTTGCACAAAATTCACATTCTGTCTACAGAATATTCAAAAAATTCCGGACCACCGAGATCGGTGGGGCTTTGGTCAGGAAAACAAATTTTTTAAATTTCTTTTTTTGAATATAGGTTCAGAATACTCAAAAAAACTTTTAAATATTTTTTTATTGTAGATACTAAAAAAAACACAAAACTTTCATTTTTTATAATTTTTTGATACGATGCACCGTCTCAATGATATCTGTGTTCAAAATAAAAACGACCAAATCCACGTAGCACAGCAAATAAATACGGGTGGCTGAAGTCTGATGGAATCGCTCATATATGTATAGTCGTGTAATGAAATTGTAAAGAATTGCTGAAATTGGTTTTTTTGCAAAACCACCATTGAAGTTATCCAAATTTGTATAGAAATAATTTTTTTTATGACCAATATATTATTGGGAATTTTTATGAATCGAGTGAAATTGTTTTTTTTTTCTTTTTCAAATTCAGTTTAGTGTAAAGGGTTAATTTAGGTTGTTACACTTTAGCAGGTATTTTCACGTTATTCTACAGCGATGCATACCAATGGCATAGAGGGTGGTCTATTTTCGCAATGTCGCGAAACCTGCTGCGGTCAAAGTCGGGTTCAAGACCGGCACGTGTAAACGACCCGGTGGCTCAAATAGAAGGGGTGCTTAGGGAGGGTAGTTTTACGAGTCTCCTCCCTTGGCTTTCGTTCCTCTCTTTATAATACAGAGCACCGCTACGGTCGAAATTGACGACACGCGATTTTGGTTAATCTTTAAAGAATTTCCGCACATCCTCGTGAAGTCTGCGTGCCTTTACATCACACGAATCTAATAAATCATATCGACCAATTAAAGAATCTGTTTTTAAAAGCGACAAGTCAACTTGAATATTAATATCGACAAACGTTTATTTTTTCTTTCGACGACATGAAAATTGTTCCTGACTTATAAATATTCCCAAGAGATAATAAAACATTTTATGAATTTCCAGGAAACAGGGGGGGGGAAAGTATTCAAGACCGACTGTATATTCTGACCTTATCTACTATACGTACGACACAATCCAATCCTGGTTTTAGTAGTATTTAATTATGAAATCCAATTAGTCCTTAGCACTTGGAGGCTTCCTAATCCAACGAAATTGCTATTGTCTTCTGCGTATCACTGAAGTCCTTGAATTTTATCCAGGTTGGCGACAGAGTAGTAGCTCTACCAGATCACAAGGCATGGGCTGAACTTGTGACTGTTCCGGCAACATACGTCTTCGCCTTACCAGCAGGCATGAGCTACCTGGATGCTGCAGCCATAACGATGAATTACACCGTGGCTTACATGCTTCTTTTCGAATTGGCAAACCTATCGCCTGGCAAGAGTCTTCTGCTTCACAGTGCAGGTGGCGGTGTGGTAAGCGATCTTACAATTTTTATTTTAATAAAAGTTCTATCCTAAGGAACACGTTTACCAGGAGCAAATAATCAACTCAGTATTGAGTTGACGAACTTTTAATTTGTTCATATTGATGACCTCAGCTCGTTTGGTGTTCTTCGTCACGTCCTCGTTCTGGGATCCGTTAATCGTCACGTCGTAAGGATTTAGAAGGTTCTTGGAAAAATTGTGCCGAACCATCAACAGGTTACTGTTGCCCTGCCGTTGTAATTGGTCCGTAGGTTTCTATCGATTGGTTACTCTCCTTGGTGGTTTCAACCATCAGGAAGATTGAAACAGGATCCAGGAGAGGATAAAGATGTTCTTTATAATTCTACATTGTAGACTACTCCATTCTGTATTCTTTGGGCGTACCATGATTGGTATCAAGCTTCTGAGAGATTTCTCATGCAATATTGGGAGTCTGTGTATCACGTAGAGATTTTCCTTTCATTCTAGTTTACTTTAGGATTATCCGGTGCCTTCTTCCCGAACTGGTTCTTATTCCGTATTATACCATGGCTTATCTATTTAAGTTTTTGAAAGATAGTTTTAGTAAGACGTCTTCTAGGTTGGTATCTTGTCTGATATTATTAAAGATATTGCATAATGGATTGAAGTTTGATAATGCGAGGAAAATGTTTAAAGTCGATGTGAAAAGAAATATACCCAACGGAACCAGAAACAGCAACCAGCAGCATCACCTTTATACCTTGGCATCGCCCAAGATGATGCTAGTCGTCGGGATCAATACGGCTCAACAGGTTACACCCTGAGTGAAACTCTCACCATCATCCACCCTCATTCTCTATCCCTTTACTTCCAGCTCCAGCTGCGCCGCTACCTCCACCTATCCCGGAGTCCATGAACAGAAGTTGAGAAGATGAAATCTATGGGGGATACTGGAATGGGGGTTGTTGCCTAGCAACCCTCTCATCGACCACCTACTCGGCGACCACGCCCGTCTGAAACCACACCACGTGCCACTTTAGGCTCCGTTCACACCTATGTCTGATCAACTTTACCGGCGTTCGCTACCGCTTTACGTTTACTTCAGTGTCTCGAATTTTACTATGAAATTGTCTGAAATTATATCAGAATTATTTCTCTCTGATAATTTGAATGATGATTGTAATTATGCATTACTTGGAGAGTCATTTTTTATATTAAGTACAATATCCATCTATTTCGTAGATGCTTTTCCAATGAATTATTCATGCGATTCTTATCAAACATTCAATGAACTATTCCATTGATAATTGATGTCTGATTTCTTCTTCTTGGGGTCTGATCTCAACTCTGTTAGGGACAAACGGTCTGATTGTAACGTATAAGGAAGAGAGATTAACGAGATAAGTGACTGTATCTAATATAATCTTGAAATCCTGCCCTGGTGAAGTTCAATAGACCTTCACGGTCATTGGGGTTCTAGTACAAGGGATAGAAAGTGTAACGTCAAGGGAGTTGTTTGAGAAATCATTGTTCCTTTTAGGCAGAGTCAAGTTTCTTGTCTATTCATGAGTTTCTTAACATTTTTTAGTGCTTTCTTTTTTGTCTCTCTGGATATTTTTATCACTTAGCCAGACGTTAGAGGCTCTCGCGAGAAATTGATACAGACGAGGAAAACAATGAATACGAAATTAGATCCAAAATTATCTTTTACTACGAAACTTAGTTCCAATTATTATAACAGAAATACATTTTTCTTTCAGCACATCCATTTCATTAATAACACTATTCTCTTCATTGATTCTTAGTAGAAATGGTAATGTTCCCTCGTGTCTAATATGAAATTTAATTTCTTATAATTTAATCTCTGCTTCATATCAACTTCAAAATAGCAGAGTAATAGGAAATTAAATTTGCCATGTTCTGTCAGGATGTCTAGAATTTTTCGAAATATCATTACAATCATTCAAGAGTATATCTAAATATTTTGAATAATTCAAGGACCTTTCTCATTAAAATATTTCTTCTGCTTTTACACTTTCTAAAAAAAAGCAATTCCATTACGCACCATAGTACCCCTTACTTTTAATTTTTTGTCTCTCTCTCTTGACTATCCTTATCGATTACCCCATGTCCTAGCATCATCAATACCAGTCATGAACTACTTTACTAAAATTACAGTGCTGACCAAAACGTTTGAGTTGGCTTCTATGGGCTTAGGTATCTTTTCTCCAGCGATTACACCGTCTAACTCTGTTTCCCTGCAAACCCCATAAAACGCATAGCATACAGGGCAGCTATTTTCATCCGTCTCAGTAAACAAATTATTCTTACCAGATTACACGGCAATCGTAGTTGACTATCTACTTCTAAAACAATTTAACTGAACTCGTGTGTTCTTATTCTCGTTAAACTGGCACCAGTGAACAGTATTCACAGGGAGTGTAAGGGTACATTATATTTTTAGAAAGTTAACCCCTATCGAGTATATGGTCTCCTAAAAATACTTCATGAGTCATTGAATGTTTATTTTTATCCGGTTTCCTCCTGAGTCTCACAGTTGCAATTTATACTTTCTTTTTTAAATATTTTATAATACGTTTGTACACTTAGGGTCATTCACTTTTTACGCTCTGATTCTCCATGTTTCTAAGGGTTTTTCTTACCAGTTAGATACTCGTCGTGACCACGGAATTTTTATGCGTTACGCGAGCCGCCGATTTCAGGCGACTCTTTAAAATTCTGGGTGGGTATGTTTTTCCTTCCTTTTATATGAGCCGCACGAGGAGATACTAAGAGGAGGGTGAGAGGGCAAGTTTCTCGTGCAATAGGAACGAAGAGGAGGTAGAGGATACAGCAAGGCGAAGAAGAAGAAGAAGAAGAAATAGAAGATGGAGCCACTAGTATACGCTCACTTCTTGGAAATAATGAATGCCAGTTCTGTTGAAAATCTTGCATGGCTCGGCTCAGCAGAATTTCTTTTCCAATGGACAGTATCCCTGTATCTTTATTTTCTCTGACTCTTAGTTTATTTCTTTTTTTTTACATCGCAAGAGGAGACCGATGAAATATGTAGGAAAAGTATAAAGTCTCTTACTGTCTTTAAATGAAAGGTCCCCTTTATCGGGTAGCCACGTTACTTAAGCTCGCTGTAGTGTCATGGATTGTCGGAATTCTGATTTTCTGGTCTTTCTATACACTACTGACTCCCTCTTAACTCCCAGAACATGAAGAATGAGATATACGGTCATGGCCTTTGATGAGAGGAGAACACTACTGTTGCTTGTATAATGGCCGAACTGATACGAAGGAAAATTTTTCTTAAACTCACTAATCGTTATATCTTAATGATCCGTAAGATGGCCATTGCTTATTTAATGGTAATATTATTTTATCACTACGATATCATAAAATGTTTCGTGATAAATTAACATCAAATTACCTTGTTTAAGACAATATATGATTATTCTCAATGGTAAACAATTTCGAACGAGAACGCGAATTTGCGTTGTATATTAGAAACTAAATTAATGGATACCCAGTTTCGACAATGTTTTTCGGTTAACGGATTATATTTTTGAAAGAACTATTTCGATTTGGATATTTTGAAATATGTTTAGTATGAGTCTATAATATTTTATCCCTATTACTGATTATATAATGAGCACTTTCTAAATGATTAAAAAAATAAATCAGTATAAAAATATTAACTTTTCTCTATTCTTCTGTATTTTAGGGTCAAGCTGTGGTGCAGCTTGCAAAAACGGTAAAAGACATTACAATCTTCGGAGTTTGCAGCAAATCGAAACACGAGGCTCTCAAGGAAGCTGGTACAATTGATCATCTTCTGGAACGCGGCAGCGACTACACCAGTGAAGTCAGAAAGTGCGAATCCCATTCTATTACTTACCATAAAAATCTATACATCAATGTTATGATTATATTCTGTTTTATTGTTAATTAGAATCTCTCCTGACGGTGTCGATATACTTCTGGACTGCCTCTGCGGTGAGGAATGTAACAAAGGACATGCCCTATTAAAACCAATGGGAAAGTATATTTTATACGGAACCAGTAACGTGGTAACAGGCGAGACAAAGAGTTTCTTCTCGGCAGCACGTTCCGTAAGTGGTTCAAAGAATGATAAAAATATATTAACCCAGTCCAAATATGAATCTTGAATCATCGTCTTTGATTACAGTGGTGGCTAGTGGATAAGGTATCACCGATAAAGCTCTTCGACGAGAACAAGACACTTTCTGGATTCAATCTACGCCACCTGATGTACCAACATGGCGGTCATTCATTTCTACGACAAGCTGTTAATCAGGTGTTTAAGTTATGGAGTGAGGGCAAGATTAAGCCAGTAGTAGATTCTACGTGGGCTCTAGAAGACGTTGCTGAGGCCATGCAGAAGATGCACGACCGTAAGAATATTGGTAAGATTGTCCTGGACCCAAGCATGGAACCAAAACCAAAGCCAGCTACACCAGCCAAGGGTAAGACTAAGGACAAAAAGGCAGCGAGTCAGGAAGAGAAAAAAGCCTCCAGTGTTGAATCTGATGATGGAGAGAAGAAGAAGGAACCAGAATTGACCAATGGCACATCCGAGGACAAATCCGATACCGGTTGGTATAAATTTATATTTTGGAAATATTTTTTAAACATCTTTGTTATATTATACAAAATTTCTTATTGGCCATTGTCATACTTTTAGACTCCAAGGAGAAGGAATCCAGCTGAATCCTCAGCCAGAGCTAAGCTTAACATACGAAGTGAGACACGAAGCAGACAAAGCAACCCGAGAATAGAGAAAAGACAACAGGAAAAAGATAAAAAAAATAATAACGAAAATACGATGAAACAATGTATCTACCACTGCAAAAGAGAGCTGCATACGTCATCCGTGATCACTATAAGGAAGACCAGAAGGAGGACGAGGAAGTGTAAACTTAACTTAGTGATAAATCATCATCCCCGTTAAATGAAATGCAGTCAAACATTTGTTTAAGTACATTCAAGACCAACACAAAACTACACAAGTAACACGATAATAAACTACACGCAATTTAATATAGAAAGTAAGATCGGAGCAAGCGAGCATTTAATATAGTAAGTCATGAAGAATTAAAGAAAGGTCCAAGAAGGAATGAAATAGATGAGATCAAACAAATTAAAACAATGAGGTTACTCGAAACAATGTTAATGAAAGGAAAAAGCGACAGACTGGATATTTACGTTTAAATGCAGAATTTTCGTGTGATGCCATTTTGCTTAGAGAGGGAACGCAATTTCATTTCCTTCCTTGACAACGTTGTGACGTGGGAGCCGATAACATTGGACACACAAGAGGAATTATGGCAGGGCTGCTGAGCCTTCATATTCTTGTAACAAAGAAACCAATCGCATCGGTGCCGTTTTACCTAGCTTCGTTCATCGTTTGTAAGTTCGTCGAGGACGCAGAGTATTAGCTGCGTCTTGCGAATCTGTAGTGTGAATGTAATATCGTTATATCAATTTATATTCATATTTGGTTGCGCATGCGCTGAGAGACAGTAAACAAAATTATTACCTCGAGTCACTTAAGAATATCGTGATGCGCGCCGATCTGATTGACGGAAATCGCGTGACGAGAACGATTACGACAGCGACGATGACAAATTGATAAGGAGAGGAAAGAGAAAGAGATGAAGTAAAATAATCAACCAATATATCAATTTTGACGCGGTCCACAGTAGTCTAAAATATAAAATATTAATTTTATTTTTAATACCTAATAGCTGAACAATTAATTTTTGCATATCTACTAATATTTGTAATACTATTGCTACACGCTGCGAGTTATAATTGTTATTCTCCAATATAATAACACTATTACTAGAAACTAATACTACTAAATACTACTATATCACCACTACTACTTACTACTACTACTACTACTACTACTACTACTACTACTACTATTACTACTACCCCCACTACTACTATTATTATTCGCGAACTTAAGGGACGTGTACTGGAAATTATTTTTTTTCTTTCTCTTTTCTTTTCCAGTAGTATTCTCTAATGATTGCGATAATTCATAAATGCTACGGTGAGATTACATCCCCTATATTTATATAATAAATACTTTTTCTATATCATATTTTTCGCGGTCATTACAACCGCAAAATTACCATCGCGCTTTCGACTATTTATTCTTTTACGATGCTCTTCTTAGTCATTCGTATTCGAATTGCCTACGACATTCGCGACTATATTTATAATAATAATAAAAATAAAGCGTTGTGGCGAGACTCGTGGATGCAATCGCACCGTCTAACAAAACGAAATATTTTGCAATTTCTACGAATTTTCAAATGATGATTGATATACGCAATATCTTTCCCAAGTTATCACGTCCAGTCAATTCGGACATATAAATAGGGAAATTGTTTTGTTTTTTCCACGTGTGATATAAGATAGAATGTGCCGTAATGGGAATAGGAAAAGGACTCGTCGAGTTTCTGTTGTAATCTCAAAACGTCATGTACGGCAATGTTGAAAAAATCTTCGCAATGTTTTTTTTCACATTATTTGATTTTTTTCATATCCCTAAAATACAACTAATAAAGAAAACGGAAGTGCAAACGCGAACTCGGGCGATCGAAGCTTAAGAGCTTCAATGTCATTTTTCGAATTTTATTTCATAATCAAAAAAGGCTCACTTTTGTTTGCTCCCAAGTACCGTAGTTTCCACACGTGACGGGGTTCGAGATCTAACGCATATAACGACTTTTATTCTTTTATTTTCTTCGTTACATAAAAATTTTATCTCGAAACTTCAATACAATCAGCCTCGATTGCCTGCATTCCACCATATACGTAGAATGCGCTATCGACAGTAAATAAAACGTATCAGAGATTAAAAATGACCTCGTAAAATTTTGCTATACATTTACACTTCAATCTTACAACTGCCACAGTAATGGAAGTAAAGTGAATTTCTAAATAAAAAAAAAAAGAAAACTTGTTACAGCAAATTCAAAACACTAATCCGCTCGTTATCACTGCGGATTAGACACAAGAGAATTCGAAAATTGAAAAAAAAATACAGAACAACTTAATTTGCAACGTAACGCATTCAAATTATAAAATTTGTTAAATACGAATTCGTCGTTATAGTCTAACTCGCAATTGGACTAATGATCGAAATAGTCATATTAAAAATGACGGATTATAGATGAGAAATTTTGTTCGCGGAGAATACGACGACAAAATGTGCATATCTACGTAAGGAAAAGAAAAAAGACATGGATCAATTTTTAAGTAGCCGGTTCGTTTAGGATTTGATACTACTTGCGTTATACTATATTCTATACACTTGTACTTTAAATTAGCGTGTGAGAATCGTCATGGAGGAAAGTATCTTACCAGTTTTTTCGAATATTCAAAGCGTGCGACTGTCTGGCGTGTTGTCACGCGATAAAAACGCTAAATGCTATTAAGCTAAATGATGAAGGAAAAAGAAAAAAAAGTATAACAATAATAAAATAAAACAATGAACGTGCTATTCTCTGTAGCTCCTGCTCTCTCGTGCAAGAATAGGCAGACATATACATACATACGCATACATAGTACATACATAAATATTATATATATATATAAACACACACACATAAACGCACACATGCCATACTTACACATAATTAAATGTGGACAAAAATATAAAAACAAAAAATCCAGCATTTAATTGTACCGAATTTTTCGTCGTTCGATTTTCGAAAAAAGTATTTAAAAAAGATATCAATATTGGATGATAATACGTAAGACGGTAGTTAAAATTGGAGGGAATAACTTTGCGATAATCGCGCTAGAGGCGCGCGCGCATCGTGCACAGAAACCACGTGTTCCGACATGCATAAATTAGGGAGAAAAGGAAGGAATGCAGAGGACGGGGAAGTAAACATTATAAGGAACGCGAGTGACGGCGACGCAAAATGATGAGGTACACTACACGGACACCGTAAAACACTGTATATTTTACGTAAGGCTTTAAATGTTTCATCAAATAACTATCTATTATATTATAATATATCTATATATTTGTATCAACCATTTTCCTCTACATTTTTATTTAGTTTTAAACACAGTGCGATAATAGCGTCGTGGATTCAGTTGAGTGGGACGACATTGAGAATTCGAAAAGAAAAGAAATCCTTTTTCTTTAGCAAAGAGTTACTTTCTTCTCGAATCTTTACTAAACCACCTATATTCTAAGTGCGACATATGTACGATGTGTAATATATATATATACCATATATATACATATATATTCTAAGAATTATATTGTTCTCGGAGCCACGACGCTGCTCTCGCGTTTTAGATGATAATTTAATTCTCTTTCTTTTATAATTTTATATTAATTACATTACATCTAGAAGACGCAAAAAGTCTCGCGTGCGATCGTCCACTTGCAAGGGAAGAATCGATAATTTTTTTTCTCTACGATCTCGCACCCCGTCGCCGCTCTCTTTTTAAGTTTTTTTTTGCTTTTAATGTCGAATTCAAGTAACGCGACACGAAGATGCACGATCGAACGCAAGACTAGATTTTTGGGAATCGCGAATAAATTGAACAAAAAGAAAAAAACAGACATTAGTTTTCTAATTGGAGGATCTATCAAGCGCGTACAATATTATATTGACGGTCGAGCAACCGCCAGACGAAATCGAATACAGTTTTTGAGAAGTATTTAAATCGTACACGCATCCTACTTTATGTTAAAGCGAGGGGACGATCGCTGTATAAATTTTCCCTTTTGAAGAACTTGGAAATTCTGGAAAACTGCGCGCAATTTCGTATTCGCTTAGAACAGCAAGTCGTAACGTTTCTTTATGTGTAAAATTGTAAAATTTATTGACGGGAATGTAGGCGAAATTTTTTACTTTGCGGCTCTTTGGATTTTTATCATGAATATACGATGTCTTTTTGTTTAACACGCACTTCACCTAAACGAATCTTTGTGATACGATTCTTGCGGAGAGAAGAGAGGAAGGCTGGCATAAGATGGGTTGATGCTGGATGATAAATTTTCGCCTGCTTCCCTTAGGCTTGATATATAGATTGTATTTTTGGCTTATTATTGTAAGACTGACTATGTTGCTATATTAAAGATTGCTTCGAAGACATGACGCTTTCATTAATTATGCATTAATCTTAATTCAATATCTCACTTAGTATATGACGTTGGTTATGATGTTATAACATTTTTAAATCGATTTTATTCACAATATCGATTGTCATGAAAATTTGGAATTAAGCTTCACACGTCAGTTTGGTCTTAGCTGTCTAATTAGTTGTGACAACGTGGAAATGGGTTTTAACATTTCTCTGAGGGGCAAAGAATCTTACCAGGGAAGAGTTATTTATCGCGTTTATGAAAAGGAAGCACAGTCTATGAAGAAAGTGTGGAGATACGTCGAAAGTAATCTTCAGAGCTGCGCAACATCCTTTTACCAAATGTAATTAAATTCTTCATACATTTTTTAATCCTGATTACAATGTTTGGGTCCTCGTAGATTCTTTAGAAGTCATCCAAAGTACGTGAAGTATTTTCGCGAAGATAATATACCGGAATTTGTGCTGGATGCGAGAATGCAAAAAAAATTTGGTACAATTTGCTCTATATTGAGTGCATTCTTTATTGATTATTACAATAGACCTTCCCAGAGAGAACATCTACTAGGATATATGGCTATGGTTCATAAGGATATGTTACTGACATCAATTGACTTTGAGGTAATCGTCTTGGTATAAATTATATTGTTTAAAAAATAGACTTATGCTTTTAATTGATTATTTACAGAATTTCGTTATGAGTTTGATAGACATGTTAGTACGGACGCAACCAAAACTAATGTCAGCTGAATGTACATTGGCTCATTTGAAATATCTTACCTCTTTAACTAACAGGATGCTGTACCTTATTGAACTACAGATGCAAAATGATATTGTACGGGATAATGAAGCACAGGAGGAATCTAAGACGGTTTGAAATTTAAATAATAACGTTAATTATATGTGTCAATAATGCTGTGTGTGTTTATGGTGTCAGAAGAATACGCACTAAGAATTTTAATTTTTTTTAGAGATGTCGCTGGTTTAAGAGAAAAGACAATACATTTATGTATGGGCGACCTTTGGAATATTGGCAAGCACAGAGAAGATATTGGCAGTCGAGACTCGCACTTTGGGCATCCTTAAATGATGAATCGTACTTGTCCATTACACGAAAACAGGGAACGATTAGTTTGTCGCTTTCAATGCCGGAGAAAAATAAAGAAGAGCTTGCAGGTCGTTCAATGAATAGGAAACCTGATAACTTAATCGTAACGCAGATACACAGCAGCACTGAGAGTAGCGACATGGTCAATCGTATAAAAGGTAATATCATTAGTGTATACATAGTGTTCATTTTTTAATTGCTTAAACAATTTTTGTTGACAATGATGTCTGGTGTTAATGACAGAAGCGCATAGAATTTTTCAAGCTAATAAAATAGCAAACGTCCCGATTTTGTCGCATAATGAAAAACAGCCGCAAAGAGATAGGAGACGTCGCTTACGAAAATCTGATGGCAATTTGGAAATCTTCAGTTTTAGTCAAGTTTCTCACGTTGACGGGAAACGCAGTATGCATAGATTTTTGGAAACACAACCCGGTAGAGTACCTACAAAAAATACTCAAGCATTTTTGGATGCAGTGCAGGCATTGAAGTCAGTGAAAAATACTTCTGATTCGGAGAAAGGTGAGTATTGTGATTTTAGTATTAGGAACATGTGATTTTTTGGATGTAAAAAAAAGTCTTTACGTGAGAACTAATTTTTTTACTTACATATTTAGTATATACTTCTATTAATACTGTGCCACATGCCACAAGTTTTTCGGCAAGAGAAAGAAAAAGACTCAAGGACAATGTTCGACGGGCTCAAGATACGCTGGTAATAAAACAAGAATTTTCAAAATTTCCAAATTGTTTTTCGCACAATGTTTTAAAGAAAATATTCTTGCAGTCTTCGGTGGAGGAAGTCGGAGCAAATAAAAGTAAAGATCTTGAGGTCTCTATGCAGTCCACAATTAGTCGGGATGCTGGAACTTCCACGGTGTAGGACTAATTATAATTCTTGTGTACCTTTGAGATTTATCAGAAATTAATTTAAATTCTTTACAGTTTAAATATTTTAAAACAGTATCAGAAAACTGGGAGATTATCATCTATCCCAATGATTACCCTTTCCATAGAAAATAAACTCCTGTCTATCGTTTCTTACGTTCGGATATTACTAGCTATTCTATAACCATCGTTTCATTTTGTTCAAGCAGTCTGATTCGTAGGTTTCGCTATTGAAATATTCCGCATCATCGTTCCCTATATCCAAGTACATTGAACTAACAGTTTTAATGCCTCTAAATCCAATGTTTCAAATCATCACCATACATTTCTTTGAAATGAAAAAACTTTGCTTAACTACTACTAAAAACACAGCAGATCATCGTTTCTTTTATTAAATAATTCAGGGCTCTTAAAACCTACAGTATCACAATTTTGATATTATTTTCGGTCAAATAGAAACTTTATAAATTACTTTGAACTATTTCACGGTTTCACTATTCCTCAGGGAGCGTCCTTTAGTTTCAGGTAGTACAAAATATATAAATATAATAGAGACAAATGTAAATGCTGCAAATATCCAAAATACCGATTCTACGCCATAAGCGTCAGCGGTTGTCTGATAATGATTGGTTATTATCATTCCAAGTGCTGCAGCATAAATACTGACTGTCATAGTAGCAAAAGCTTTGACATTGCTTGAAAATATTTCTGAGAGAACAATATAAGTAAGCGCAGTTAAGCCAATACCATGACTGAGAACATAGCTGAAATTTTTTGAAAATATAAAGGAAGACTTGCAATTCAATATAACAATGCCATTATCTGAATTATTCTATTTTTTATTGAACTTGTGATAAATTTTAATACACTTACCAGTAAGATAAACCGTTGTAAATATTGTGGACGTTACAAGCAATGGCTTTCTGCCGCATTATCCATTAATAATATTGATACGATACTGGCGACGATTTGGAATACTTCAACAATTATAACAGACAAATCGGTACTCAGACCTGTGTAAGCTTCTTTAAAAATCAGTCTGTAATATGATACCATTACATTAAGATCTGAGAGCTGTTGAGCGTTTATGAATCCGAGAATAATGATAAGAGCCTATATGCATAAAAATTCATGTTAACAAAGGATTTCCCCCAAAATTCTCAATTCGAACTGTAATATACTGTAACTTAGTTATATATACCTTTTCATTACCACTTCCGGTGAACAGTTCCTTTAAGGTACCCTTATTCTTATTATCTAATTCAACATCCCTTTCGGTACTCTCAAGTTCTTGAGACACGTCTGTCTTTCTTGTAAGCCATATAAGACTTTCCTCAGCAGCTTTGCTATTGTTTTTCATTATACAATAATATGGAAATTCTGACATCCATGAGAAAAATAAAAGAAATATAGTTGGGATGCCGCATCCTACTAGTGCTAGAGGGAAGGGACATACTTCAGCCAGGGTCCAACATAATATATTAGTAAAATTCCAACATTAAGATTTATGGTGATACGACCATCCAAGACGTCCGCGCATATCAGCATCAGCTATTTCACCGATGTATGTACATTGGCATTATTGAAAATGTCACACCTATCTCTAAGCCAGCGACAATCCTAGAAAAAAGCGAAATTTAAAGAAAATTGACATTTCTTTAACAGACATACCATGTCAGTGATGGAAGAACTGAAACATTGTAATTGATTATTAATAATTTTATTATTCATCATCTGTTTATCTTGCTGATACTATGATGCGAAACCCCAATGATTCTATTATACTGGCGCTATACATATGTATACCCAGAAAACATACTGTGCAAAAGTCATTTTTAACACGTATACATATACAATAGAAGTTGTCTTTTTGACATCTTATAGATGACTTTAGGATTTGTGTATTGTCTGTGTAATTATAATATACAATTATTATTAAATGCTTTGAACTTTTCTAAGTGCAATGATTAATCACGAGAATTACTATCATTAGTTATTATAATAATGTTAAAAAAAGTGATCTAGTATTATCCTAATTGATGGTTATGCAGTACCTGGCGATATAGAAGTAAATGTAAGTCCTGGCGATGACGATTCACATGGCTGATATTAATAATGGAATAGCAGTGAGTAAAAGAAAGATTTTCCTGCTAATCTTGGCCGATGCCAACGATGGCTGTAGCCATAATAGGCCCAAAAATTGCTCCAAAAACTTGAAGACTTATGACCCACGAAGCCTGACTGACTATCAACATTATCGGAGAGTCATCAGCTTTAATTTTAGCAAGACTTACTGACGGCCATGCAAAGTTGTATCCTATACTCATTACAATGATGGTTGCTACAAGAAATATAAAAAAGCAATTAGACTTTTGATTGTTATTACATCTACAACGTAATTCATAGGATTAGTCCGACTTTTAGATAGATTATAAAAAATAACGACCTTCATCTCGTATAGTTTGCATCATTTTAGAGAAACCCGTTCATGTCACCTGACTCCCAGCGCTCAGCGCTTATCGTGAACAGTATGGACGTTTAACAATGCAAGCCGTAATGCTAAATTATTTATATTACAGTAGATGTCATGTCGATCTTTCATTCGGCGATTGTAGCTTTCACATTATACACAAATGGTTGGTGGGTGTGGGTTGCGCAACCTCGCTATTGAGACCTTTTGGTCTAAGGTTGAATCTATGTACATACCAGGTTTTATTATACTGGGATTTAAGACGGAGGATTATTTAAGACGGTAAACACGACACAAATATGGCGACTAATAAAACATTTTTTATTAACCATATCAAATAACGATGATTATCACTATTAAGATAAGATCTCGTTATTTCGGGATATCTGGCGTGGCTATACATTGTATAATAATTTACAAGAATGGTAAAGGTCATATACAGTCTGTGGTACAAGACCGTACAGGCTAAAACTTGTAGAAATAAATTTAGTTTTAGAAATCAATCTTATAGTCTTAGAGTACACTACATGCATTAGAATGCATGTACCTAATATAACGACCAATTTCCATTATTATCGAATATAGTCTGGTAGCATCGAGGTCTTCGGTTCGGAATGCCAAAAATAATTTTTAAATGCTGCAAATATAATAAGATAGCTGATTCAAAGTAAATATACGTCTCTCTCGAAGTTTCATCCTCATGGTCAACCAGATATTTTCCATCGGATTTGCGTCAGGTAACTTGCGAGAGCCACTTTAAGGTCACAAAATTGTTTTCGGCTTTTCGCGCGGTACACAGACGGCTCCAATGTTTTGGATCATTGTATTCTTGAAGTATCCAGTTGTGAGTATCCGGTCCAAACTACTTCTTAGCAAACTTCAATAACACTTTTTGCTAGATTTACAGCATTCTGGTGCGTTAAGATTACAAGTGCAAACGAACAAACAGCCGAAACCTTTGGTGCCGAAGCAATCTCACACATGATCTCTTGTGGGGTGCTTTATAGCACGTTGAAGCAACGGGCATTCGCCCATAGCACATGTCCTCGGAGTCCATGTCCAAATAAAGGCTCCGTCAGAAAGATGATGTTGGACCAGTTGAACTCATTGTTCTATTTCGCCGAATCGAGTCATTTTCATAGGTGTTTTGGTTTCAAAAAAGGTTTGACCATTGTGCTTCTTTATCTGTAGCCAGCAGCAATCAGGCGACGCTTGATGGTACTGACTTTGGCTTCTGTACGCTTTCTGGCCAGTACCTTTTGCGATTACTTTAATGTGTACTTAAGATGCTTCCTCCTATCTAAAAGATCTTCGACGGTCCTGGTTTCTTTGTACCGGTTCACCCACGTTCTCACGAACCCTTCTGACTTTCACATATACATATTGCGCAACCGCTGCGTTGCTCATTTCCGATTCTTTGAGATGCGTACACAAAAACATTACCTCGTAGCTACTTGCGTATGCAGTTTTGGGAAACATTCGAGGTAATATTACAGCTTCACGTATCTTGTCTCATTGACCCTTCTCTCCTACATTAAGCGACATCCCCTCGCCATCCCTTTGACTTCTCTCTTAATTTATGGCCCGTATCCTTTGCGTCACCGATTGTATATAGACTAGTTCGCAGTCACATTTCTTTTTGAGAAATTCCAAATCTTGTTGTTTACCTTTTTCTGCCTAATTTTTTGTATTACTTCAACCATATTATTTCGTAGAATCATTTTTTCTTGTATATAAAATGCTGATGAATGAAAATTATCATTTAATGTGATCATCCTTGGAAACTTTCAATATTAACCTTTAGAAGACCGGACCATTTCGGGTTTCAGAAGAAACCCAAAGATCGTACGTAACATGACTTGTTTATATATTTGGTGCAAAAGCGAACATTTTCAACATCAAAAAATCACTATTTTTGGGCTAAAATGCCAGCTCTTTCAAGGTTAAACTACACTAGGGCTCATTATCCGATAGATAACGAAATTCGTTATGGCAGTAAACAGATTTCGGTATGCCGCGCTATTACAGTTGTTCTAATTTCTAATAAACTGAACCTGTTTTAATATTTTCTTCATATCTTCTTTCTATATCGTGTTTGCATATTTATTAAACTATGACTTATTATTGTATGTCGCACGTGTATACTGACTTTATTATATCTAATTTGTTTAGAAGAAAATGCGCAACGTACGTCTATGAATTAAAAAAAACATGAAATTATACCATAGTGAATAGAAATGTAAGTTCAAATAAGATTAAGGTTAATTTTTTTCTCTCACATTTCTGATTATGTATCTGATAGAGGTGGATTTCGGGTAAAGAGAATGACGGAGACGCTATGTTAAAGAGTACCGAACAGAGCGCTGCTAAAGGCCTTTATTGTTCACACTATGTTTAATGACAATTATCAAGTTACCAACTTCAACATGTCCACTAAAGTGGCATTTCCACATGAACAAATATAAACATTTATATCGTGAGCAATAAATATTTCGAATAATTTAACATTTATAACAATTTCATTTTTGATTACAGACAAGGCCTATTCCCTTTGAGCAACACAAATTCTTTTCTTTTCATTTGCTCGCATATCCTTGGTCGGTACATGGACGATGCGAACCTCTGCTTGCTCCACAAGCCGCGTAGGAAGTGATTTTCGATGTTTATATTCTTTGTCCGTTGCCTGTACCTTGATGTCTGTGCCAAAGCAATGGCTACCTTGTTATCAACCTCCATACCTTTCCTGATTCTCTATCGTGCATCAATTCCTGTGGCGGTCGTACAAAAATCTCCCCTTCGAAGTCTCCGTGTAAATAAGCGGTCACGACATCCAGATGTTCGACAACATCAATGCTAGTGCAAACAACAAACTTAGAGAACTATGTCTCATTATAGGTGAATACGTTTCAGTATAACTTCGAGCGCACCCACGCACTACCAATCTTGCCTTGTCTTGTTCAATTTGTCCGTCAGCTTTCATTTTAGTCTTGAATATCCATCTAGTATCTAACAGTTTTCTTCTCTAACTCTTTTCTTCTAGGTGGTAAATTTGCCAGCTCCCATGTACAATCTTTGATGAGTCATTTTTCTTCTTCTCGAACCCAGAATTCCTTGTCTGGACTATTCATCGTTTTTTTGCGGTCTGCGGGTCAGACAAGTGCCGATCATAAGCTAGACATAACACGAATCATGATCTTTGTCCAGGCTTAATTGTACGCGTTGATTTTCTCATCCCCTGCTGTTCATATTTGCCGCACTGCTATTTTCGATGGTGGTTCGCTATCGGGAAACCACTTTTCATGAGATTCTCCGAGAAATTTCTTGACCGCTTCTTCAGCTACTTAATTTTTGACGATTTCTTCAAGACGTTCTTCAATTGTTTCTTCATGCAAAAACTCTTCTATCATCGGTACGAAGAATGAAGTCCCCGCAGAATCGTTTTCTTTTAATTGATTTTCGTTTATTGATTTTTCTAAAAAAAATGACAATTCGACTTCTTATCATCTTGCTTATAGGGTCGATGAGCTTGTAACCCACTGAATCCTCACAGTAGCCAATAAATATGTTCTCGTTCGATTTTGAATCCAAATTTTTTCTTTTCTCTTAGCACGTACATCAACGGCCTGCAACCGAATATTCTTGCGTGGCTTAAATCTGGTTTTACACCAGACCATACTTCCTCAGGTGTTTTACCTGGAATTGCTTTTGTAAACGATTTATTTATTAAATGGGCGCTGTAAAATCGTCGTTTTGAATCATTCCGCGCGACAGTTTTGCTGGAGACTATACGGTATTGTCTTCTGATGTTGAATTCCAGATTTTTGTAGCATTTCTTGAAACTCTATTCACATATTCCGTTCCACTGTCTGACCTTAGAACCTTGATTTTTCTGCCTGTTTGATTTTCTACCAGTGCCTTACATTTAAAAAAAATATTTTCAGTAACTTCACTTTTGTGCTTCATGGTATAAATAAATACTTTACGCGTACAATCGTCTACGAGGGTTAAGGTGTTACGTCCGACGCAACGCAACCCCCTTATTGTCCCCCCTCCTTCAGCACCCTTCAGCCCCACATTAGGAAAAGGTCAAAGACCACAACGATTGTAACTGATCCTCGACGAACATGCGTTATTTATTATAAGTTACCTATTATGATAATTTAGGAACATTATTGTATTGCACGCGACACCTCACACTCTCTCACATTTCCAGAAATCACACCAACACCACAACATTGCAGGTGGATGAGCAGGAAGAAAGAGAGATCACGATGGACAAAGAATAAGAACGGCACAAATAGTAATGCTGAACGGAATACCTAGAAATGAGGTGCCTAAAGAGCATTTTTATTGTAGCACTGCGAAAACCGCGCACGTCGGAACTGCTACCAGCTACCCCTTCTATCCCCTCACTCACCGCACCACTAATATAATTCAGACAATGCACTAATCCAAGGAAGAATCTGTGATCAAAGATCTATAACCAAAAATTCCATCGAGCAATAGCCCCGACCACGCCATAACATGTACACAACTTCCCGGAAATTTCCTGAAATCGCATCTAACCCCCTCCAAATCCAAAACTTTCCATATGAACATCGATACCAATCATCCTCAGTTACTAATCAATCCTCTGGTAGAGCAGTATCCCTTCTGGAGTCTTCAGCCGATTGTCCGCGCCAGTCAAGTGTCGTGCCGATCAAATATCTTAGGGCTTATTCTGATGTAGCTTACCTTAGGGCCTAAGCGAAAAGTGCATTATCTCAGTGCCGGGCGTCCACGCGAAAAGAACTCAATTCTTGGCATTTCGTAAAGCATTCGTCTAGGCGAGTGTCCA
>JARQTJ010000866.1:23155-35302 GCA_030142635.1 Trachelus troglodyta | reverse complement strand
GGTCCGTGGGCATCTGGGTCGACGGAGATTTCAGTCTGTGCGCAAGTGGGCCGTGGGCATGTGGGTCCGTGGGCATCTGGGTCGACGGAGATTTAGTCTGTGCGCAAGTGGGCCGTGGGCATCTGGGTCCGTGGGCAAGTGGGCAGTGGGCAAATAGTCCGTGCGCATCTGGGACTGTGGGCAAGTGGTCTGTGCGCATGTGGGTCCCTCCCGTTTAGGAATAAGCTTACAGCTGATATTAAGGGTGCCATGGAGGTATACCGATACGAGTGTTTGAATGGCATAAGTGACCCTGCAATGATGTGGAGGGCGCTCGCGCGACTTGGTCTTACTAAGTCAAACCTATCTTCTCCTCTGCATTTCTTTACTGCTGACCATCTTAACTCTTACTATGCTTCTATAGCTTCAGCATCTCCCACATGCACAAGAGCAGCATTTAAAGCCCTGGTGGAGGGTGTTAGTCACGGTGGACTAAATTTCTCCTTTCAACCTGTAACACCGTTCTACATTCACGACATAATTTGTACTTTACCACCTCGTTCTTATTCGTCTGGTTCTGATGGCATTCCACTTTTCGGTATTAGACTAGCTTTCACAGTGATTGCAGATTATATCACTGCCATCTTCAATAATTCTATTAGTCTCTCCCTCTTCCCTTGCGCCTGGAAATTAGCACTTATACGCCCGTTGTCTAAAATAAACACACCTTTGTCTCCGTCTGACACTCGACCGATTGCCAACCTTCCTGAGTTCTCTAAGCTCCTATAAAAAATTATCCACCGTCAGATAGTCAACTTCCTGGATGAAAATAGTATCCTCGACCCTAGACAATCGGGATTTAGATCTGGATTTAGTACACAATCAGCTCTGTTGAGGCTCTCTGATGATGTGAGGAGGGGAGTTGATGATCGCCTGGTGACAATTCTCATCCTTTTTGATTTCAGCAAAGCATTTGACACGATCCCTCATCTGGGCCTCCTTAACAAACTCAAGCGCATTGGATTCTCCACGGATGCCTTGTAATGGGTATATTCGTATTTATCCGATCGTTCACAAGCTGTGGTGGACTTTGATAACTCTTTATCGGCGCCTCGGCCTATTCTGTGCGGTGTCCCGGAAGGATCAGTCCTGGGTCCGCTCCTTTTTTCTCTCTATATCAATAACATTGCAGCGTCGCTTCACTATTCTAAGCACATAATTTTTGCTGATGACACCCAAATCTATTTGAGCTGTCACCCGTCGCAGCTTGACCAGGGCCGAAATCAAATTGCCCAAGATGCTTCTGCCATTGCTACATATGCTGTTGCTAATGGTCTTACCTTAAACTTAGCCAAATCTAAAATCTTGATCATGGGCAGTGCTCCTTATGTCAGTGCAATTTACTCCGGTCAATTACCAGCCATAACAATAAATGGAACCACCTTACCATATGTAACTGAAGCGAAGAATTTGGGTGTAGTTTTCAGCTCCGATATGTCATGGAAAGGCCATGTTTATCTCATCTCACAGAAAGTTCATTATTCATTATATAAGCTTAAATATCATAAAAATTCGCTCCCACAACAGTTACGATGCAAACTTGTTTCTACCCTCATCTTCCCACTAATCGATTACTGCTGTCTTGTTTATCATGATCTCACCGATGAGCTCGACTTTAAACTACAAGTGCTACTTAACAACTGCATTCGATTTATATTTAATTTGAGGAGAGATGAACATATTACTCCCTATAGGCACTAGTTTAACTGGCTTTCGGTAAGAAGTAGGAGATTGTATTTCCTTGCTTGCTCTACGTATCGTATCCTTCACTCTCAATCAGCCCCTTACCTAAGTGATGAGTTTCTAGCTCACTTACACTTCTCTTCTCGCCCGGTCCGTTCAGCTGTTCCTACATGCTACCGAAATTCCTTCCTACTATCTTCTTTCTATCAATGGAATGCTCTTCCTCTAAATATACGCTCAGCTAATTCGCTACCCATCTTCAAGAAACTTGCTTTTGCTTTTTACTAAGCTCTTGAAAAGAAGTAATGTGTGCCAATCATCATCATCATATGACTTTTTCTACTTTGCTTTTGGTGACCTCCATCGCCCTCTTAGTGCTGGCTGGATCTTCTTTGCTTTTTCTTTTTATTTAAACTTTATTTCCAGGTCTTTTTCTCATTAACGTTAGTTATAGTTGTAGTACTAAGCTTAACACCATAGTTTCTAAGACACTATATTAAGCCAATTATCTAGTTCTTACTGTTTCAGTTTATAGTTGATTGCATAAGTCAACCAAAATGTTATTTATTTTTATTTTTATTTCTACTCTATTGTTGGCGCCTCTGACACCTTGTCATATATAAATTTGTATTATACTTCTTGGTACTATTTTGTAAACCAGATGTATAACTCTTACGATATCTTGCCCCTTAGTTTCGACTCGGGCATAATAAACAAATCAATCAATCAATCTCTCCCCCTCCCCACCCCTCTCTCCCTCTCTCCCCCCCCTCTCTCTCTCACTCTCTCTCTCTCGCTTTCTCTTTTTCTCTCTACATAAATGAATTAGGAACTAAATTATTATATTCTAAGTATATGATATTTGCGGACGACACACAAATTTATCTTACTTGCTCCCCTCATGAGATTGAAGATGCGCTTGCAAGATTGTATGAGGATGTCAGAGTTGTCATGGAATTTGCTTCATCTAACTGTTTAACTCTAAACTTAGCGAAATCTAAGATATTACTTCTTAGTAGCTCTGCCTTTCTGCGCGATATAGACATTGATTCACTACCACCGGTCGTTATAAATGGTACTGTATTGCCGTACGTAAATGAAGCTCGGAACCTTGGAGTCATTATGTCATCTAACCTCTCGTGGAATTCTCATGTTTCCAATATCTCACGAAAGGTACATGGATCTTTGCATAAACTAAAGCACAACAAAAATGCACTCTACCACACTATGGATTAAGCTCATTTCTACCCGAGTGTTTCCACATCTTGATTACTGCTGTCTAGTTTATTATAATCTCACCAAAGTGTTAGACATTAAATTCCAACGGCTCATCAATAACTGTATACGCTTTATTTTTAATTTACGTCGGGACGAGCACATTACCCTTTACCGCCTTCAACTCGGATGGTTATCCGTACGAAACCGTCTTTATTTTCTTGGTATTCAAGTTTATCGTATACTCTATGGCCAAACCCCGCATTACATCGCTGAACTATTCGTTAGACCGGTTGAAACGCTCAGACGTTCGGCCAGATTCCCATCATTAGATTTTCACTTACCGAACCATTCTACTGTTACTTACAGAAACTCTTTTCGACTCTCAGCAATATATTTTTGGCATTCTTTACCTTTAAGTCTGACTACTGCACCGTCTCTACATGTTTTCAAAAATCTTCTGCGTTCTCACTTATTGGCTCAAGAACAGGAAGAATTAAGATGAGACCTCATTTGGTATTCTGCTTCCATTACGGTTCTTAATTCTGATGTCCGAACTACTACTTAATTTGATCTACGCATCTTTATAGATTCTGATTTATTCTTTTATTCTTTTGTTTGGTTAAGTGAAATTGCCAATGACCAGTGTAACAGGCGGTAAATTGTTGTATTAAGCATTATAGTTTTATCTTTATCATTATAGTAATTAGTTGTAGTTAGTATTATAGATTTACCATAATAGCTATATCATTAGTTCATCTCACTTTTGCGCATGTCTCAGCCTTGAGTACTGAATCGTGTTTGCTGTTACATATCCATTTACTGATGGCTAATGCATGTACAACTAGCTGTAAGTAGAAGTCACAAGTATTATAAACTAATTTTATGAGTTGTATCCAATGTTGCTTTTACTAGTACTCTCAGTTAAATTTCCGTCTGAGCATGTTTTCTTAATTTTTACCATATTATATTTTCTTTATAATTATTGAATCTTATTGTCCTAACGACTATAATTAACTTCCTAGTTCAAGTTGTTTTCGCTATCTCTATCTACCATTGCCCCATAGCTTTGCTAGGGCATAATAAACTATCTATCCATCTATCTATCTATCTCTCTCTCTCTCCGCCTCTCTCTCCGCCTCTCTCTTCGTCGCTCTCTCCGCCTCACTCTCCCCCCCCCCCCTCTATCACCCTCTCTCTCCATCGGTTGTTTGTCTAGTTCAGTATTACTGTTACTTTTAATTATGACCACAAGCTAAGATGTTCCAAACGTAAGTAAACGAGCCGGACTTCATCATCAGAGGAAGAGTCTTAAGGGCTCTCCTCCATAAATTAGTAATTCCTAATTCGCACGATAGAGGGACGACAAAATATTATAATAAAAAATAGGTAATCTAACGCATGACGGTAGCCAGATATGAGGCGTTTGACGGCTAGAGTCCGAAGATAGGCGGAGCGGGCCGAACTGAGTGCAGGAGTCCTCGGTGCGAGCCGCAGGATCCAGCGAAGAGTGGGCCCTAGTATGTTCTCCGGGGGCCACAGATAACGGAATTATGCTAAGATATCGTTTACCGTAAAATTATTATTCTTTTGACTCTTTAAATTGCTGTGAGATTTCCCAACCATAAGTTCAACTTTAATGGCGAGCTCACGCCGTCTTTCGGCCGAATAATTAGAATCGGACTGTTTCTTCCATTTTGCCGAACTGGGTGCAGGAGTCCTGATTGGTTTATATTTATTGTTTGGTTAATCCAGAGACCTGGAATGCGAAAGGGGACCTATGAAAGTGTAATATTGGTATTATATAGTATTGTGTAATTATCGGTAGAGTGGTCGAAACTCGTGCGAGCGTTACATCTCCTCGTCTCACAGTCCGGGAGTGCGATTCGGTAAAACTCTCTTCGGCGGTGCGTACGAACTATCCTCGCTGCCGATACCGAAGCACGTGTGCCGTGGATTGTCGGTGAGGGCTGGAGGCTGTCTTTCGGCCGATTCGAAATCTGTAACCTAGCGACAATACCGCGACTACCTCGGGTAGCCTTTTCGTATCTTTGTCGGGTTGATTAGTTGTTAATTTCTGATTGCCAGGTACAATAAATTGTTAAGTTTTTGGTTATCTAATTTTGGCCACGGCTCTTACTTCATAATTACTACTACTACACTAATAAATATACGTAACGGGGCTGAGTTAGTCGGACTTCCGCGACGCATCGGTTCTGATACCTTCGGATCTCATTTACTCTTGTTATCTCGGTGCAGTTCGCTACCTTTTCCTTGTGGCATCGCTGGATGCCTGGCGCCCATCGGCAAATCTATCAGTCTGTGTGTCGTTTACGGATCCGAAGGTGTTGGGCCGATCGAGCGAAGGTACTACTTCGTTCACGGATCTGGGAACCTTTGATAGTTCTCGAGAAATCCAGATCAGGTGTTACAGTATATACCACTGGCCTCGAACTTCGGTGGAAAAAGGTCAGTCTAAAACTAGAAAAAGAAACTACCAAGAAAATAACGGTCCACGTGGGATGACTCGCTAATGTCCGGAAGGGACCTACGAAATATTAAAAGACGCAAGTAGAGAAGGGTACGGGAGAGAAGGGCATAAGGAACTTAATCATACGCAATAGTACTCACTCAAAACTGTATCTTCAACTCGATGTAATCCCAAAACGCAATATCCAATCTCGTATACTCAACTTTCAATCGCAAATAAAAAATCGCAACACTTTCGAAAACCCTGGCCCGAAGTGAAGAGGTTTTCACGATTTCCAGTCCGCACCAGTCCTCACTGTCTCCGTCCATGGGTCTCCAGGACCTCGGGGATCGGTGGGCTGAGAGGGCTACGGGCTTAGGCATTGATCCGCAGTTCGGGCATGGCAGGGCTCCGTCGCCTTCGCTTGATGCGGTCCTGGCACGTCTTTCAGGGCCTCGTTGCCGAGTGGTACGCGGCTGGCTTAGCTAGCGCGTGGGCTGGCCGCTTGCGCGTCGGGCAACATAGCGGCCTCCAGGCATGTCAAAATCTCCTCCCGGGCACGTCCACGGTATCGGAGGAAGATGACTCAACCGCTGTCACGCGGGCACTCTCGAACCTTCCGGGGATGGCTGTTGGTCCTCGGTGATTATCCTCGATAATGGTTTGGAGCCAGTGCTCTAGGGGAGGCGTACGGGAAGGAAGGGTGGAGGGAAGGGGTCTTATATTAAATGCAATGATCCTAAAATAATAAATAAACGCAATCCATAAGAGTAATGAACAATAAACGCAAGACGCGGCGTTCGTGGCGAGTGCTATTCTCAAACCAGGTGGCGAGGGGGAGTCACATTTTTGTTACAATATATTGTAACGTTCCGGTATTATACCTCCCCCCCCCCCCCCTAGACTCTATCCTTTTTCCTTCCCAATCACCCTACCTCAATAATGGATACGTCAAGAGCCCCACATAAGAGTGCATAGAGCACTCTGACTGTGCATAATAGTATCTGAGAGAACTCCTAAAATCGTAGAATTCCTCAGAACTCCTATCGCCTTCTCAATTATTAGTCACAGCGACAATTATGAGGAAATAATATTAGCGGTTATTACATTTAATATACTGAGAATCCAAAATCCAGTCATGCGACTGGAATCAAAACAAACAAGTGCTCAAGCGCTATCAACCGGCATGCGCCAAACACAATAGAAATATCAGTAGGCCGACCTGAAGAAACCGCTAATCCAATTAGTCAAATCGAATAATAAATCAAAATATCAAATCCAAAAAGCAGCATTAACACCTTGGGTGAATAATAATCGAGATCCGAACTGTGACGTGATTCTCCCGAATCGCGCCCCAAAATTTAATAACTTCCGATTTTTCTCTCAACCTAAGCTCCGCACGACAATCCACTATCGAAACTCCGCCTAAAACATTATTCTTAAGGTTTCCGTTTGTGAACGTCTATTATCGTCCTTTTATCACTCCCGATTTCGTTTCGTAATACTAATTGATCTTTTGCTTTTGTTGCGTTATAATCAATCTCGCCTCCCGAGTCTCTCTACAACGACATAAGGGCGTGAGGACAGGACATCATCATTGTGGAGTTTGAAGATTTTGTTGCGATTACGTTTGGCTGTCCAGGCTGATTTTGAGAATTTTTTGAGTGAGGGACAACCCTTGGAGGGATCAGTACGCCTCTCCCACCGACCAAGATGTGCCGACCGGTTCCGCCGACCTGGATCCTGCTGCGGATAAGCCGAAGAAGCCCTGGAGCACCCGGTAGGTGACTCCGTTGTTTCCGTCGGCCGGCGAGGGCTGCCGTCTGGGCCTATCCGCCGGCGATACGGCCGGCAGGGAGATAAAGCTTTCCTCCCTGGGCCGCCTAAGGCCTGCCGATCGCCTATGACAGTACCTCCGTCCGGCTGACAAGCCGCCTGAGCATACTCGACCCGCCAGGCCCAGCGAGTTTCCAAGGCCGTGCCCACAGGATCGCCGCTCGTCTCCACTCGGCCGTTTACGCCGCTGCGTGTCAACGGTCGGGAGAGCTCGGCTGTCTTCGTCAACGTTCATCTCGTTCCGGTGCCGTCCCGCCTCACCTGAGCCCGCTTGCCGAAGATCGTCGATCGATAATTCATTGTCGTGTGAAGTTCCGTAGAGAACCCACGTGTGACCAATTTTGAGCGAAAGAGAGAGAGAGAAAGAGAGAGACTAGCGACGTTGCGCTGCCTCTCGCTGCCCTGCAGGCCTAAATCAATTGAGCTCTCGCTTGCTATTTTGCTTTTCTTTTACGGTGAGATCTTTTGCTTTCCTTAATATTTTCTGATTTTCTTATCAAAGGTTATAGACACATGCATGGCCAAACCGTCCATTTCGCCGGTGACGAGTTTCCTTTGCCGTTATTGGCCGCCTATTATAGTATAAAGGACGATAGTGCCATTATCATTTGTATCCTTGAGTTTTCCGATTTTGCGACATTTCTTATCTGAATTATGATTTTTGTACCTAACGAATTTTCTGAAATCTTCGCTTAGTGTAAACGTGGGAATCTGCGTGCCAGAGCATTTGACCCCGGGTTGACCGACTTGGTTGTTCTACAGCCGGATTCTCTCGCTGCCGATTTATAATATTTCGATTATGCTAAGATATCGTTTACCGTAAAATTATTATTCTTTTGACTCTGTAAATTGCTGTGAGATTTCCGAACCATAAGTTCGGTTAACTTTAGTGGCGAGTCCACGCAGTCTTTCGGCCGAATAATTGGCATCGGCCTGTCTCTTCTATTTTGCCTCTTTCAAACTGTGATAAATAAAATTGAATTCTTTTCTTTTGCTAAACTTTCTTTGATTTTGCTGAAGTGTGATTCCGAACTTATTATTCCTACTTGTGTATACGATATCTTCTGTCCTTATTTCTGTGATTTATTGCTGGTGTGCTGTATCACATTATCGTTGCCGAACATTATTTTAGTTTCGCCTTTATAACCGTTGTGAATTTTGTGTATCGCGAACGTCCCTCTGAAGTCGCACGCTAGCAGCCCTCCGAGGCAACCTTGCTTGTTGACGTTGCTCGACGCCGAGCCTTCTGCCGGTTTCGAAATTATACTACCAGTTCCGAGATCATCTTACTATTGCAACGATAATTAAATACTCGTTATAATACTTTATGTTTCTCTAGACTGTGATATTTTTAATCTGCCATATCTTTTATTAATTTATTGTGATATTTTCTATTTATTGCGCTAGTTTTCTGTGTCAGCAATTTTGAACTTGTGTTAACGAACCCGCGCGTATTATCCCTCCTCGGATTTACGCTAATTTATAATTTCATTTGAGTAACTCTTTCGTATTATGGTTGTCGATCGCGGTTACAATTTCGCGCGTGCGAGAATTGGAACCGCGTATTCGTTCCGCTGTCGTTCCGCTGCCGTCCCTTGTGTTCCGATTTTGATTAGTCTTACTATTTTGTTATTTTATATCAAACAAATTTCATAGTTTATTCCGATTAACTCGATCATTCCGAATGTATTAATTTCCGTGGATATCGTTTTCCAGAAGTATCGAGCCCGCGTCTTACTCGCGTGCGCGCTCGCGCGGTGCGCTTTTGCCGCCGTGATTTTCCGATAAATAAAATACATCTATAACTTCCGCCATTATCATCTGTGATTTTCATTTTCTTTAATTGTATAGCTTCCGATTTTGGATACTGATTATTGTGAATTAACTTTAAAACTTCTGTTACCTATGCTTGGCTTCACTCGCACCTTTATTCCTACCTGATCTAATGCTTTGTAATATTTTCGATTGGTTTATCGATTGCTATACTTTTTTTTCGCTTAATACAGCTCTGGTGCGTTGACTCATTAATTTGGATTATTTTATTGTAGTTTTTCGTATCGATTCCCTATCCGTCCTTGACTGGATTCCTTCCTTCCGTACGTCTTGAACGCCGCGACGCTTCTAACGAGCTACCCTCTGAAGCGGCGTACCGGGGGACGTAGGGTGATCTAATTTAGTACTGTCTTTCGAGTTCCGGGTAACCTATAGGTTTAGTTACGTTCTATATTCTTTTCTTGGCCGTGGTGAGCCTATCTGCTTTTGCGTGGCCGTGGTGCCCTTAGTTTTAGTTCGCCAAGTGGCATCTTTAGGTTTAGTTTGCCTAGTCGCAGTCGGTTACCCCGGATTAAGTCTCTTTCGCGACCATTGCTGTATCGATAACGAGCCTAGAGCTCATGGTGCTCCTTTGAGGGTACCTGGCGCCCAACCAACATTTTCGATTTTGCCGAGACCACTTACGCTTCCGATTTCCGTTTTTTAGAGTTCAGTTTTGTAAACGACCGCATATATCGTCACATCACTAAATATAACATATTTCTCTCGAGGATATCAGCAGCGGCTTCCTCAATAGGAATTCACTCTGTTCTCAGATACCGAATCCAACCCGACTCGTGCGTTGTTTAAAGTCGTGTACACCAAAACACGACAAGAGGCAGTAAAGATTTGGAAAGTGGAATTATCAAAAAATTAGTAGGAAATCTATCCTTTATTACGGAGTGAACCAGTGAATAGTATTGTACTGCAAACTATGAGAACTCATCCTTGGAAATTACTGGTCTTGGAGAGCATTGTGTATCATCTCTGTATCAGGGAATCTGTTATCGCTGTAGATCTTCTGCAGTAAAGTCATTGTGCCGAAACTGTCAAAGATCAACCAAAAATACCAAGCTTCATTCCTTAAAAAGCTCAGTTCCCAATATCATTGTGATTGATAGCAGTCTGAGCTCTCCACCGTTCTTACCAGGTCTAAGGAATCATTTGATACCCCCTATTGTCAGGAAGGATATCCCAAATACTTCCGCATCATTCTGCAGTGAAGTTATTGTAATATAACTGTCAGGATTGCAGATCCACCACAATTCAACCCATCTAAAAAAACTCAATTCCCCGTATCATTGTGATTAGTAGCTGTCTAATTCGGCAAACAGCGGTCATTGTGATCATCTGTAGGTTCTGAATCATTATCATCCCTATCACCACCTCGCCTACAGCCATCGGACGCATTTTGCAATCTGCTGTATTGTAGTACGAGCTATCTCTTTTCCGCTCCTAGAGATTAGTAAAGCGAAAAGGTAAACAAACGCACTTCTTGTCGCCTACTGTATGATAATATAACTGTACTGTAATGTTATCACATTAAATTTTTATTATAACAAATATAACTATAGTTTTGATTGGCAATATCCACGAAATCGGAATATATTCATTTTACAAATATTTTTTGTTTTAAAAAATATTTACGTGTTATTTGTTATCATAATTGAGCAAGAGAATCTTATGACAATGTCACGTTGTTATGAATCACTAAACCGCGTTCGTCAATTAAAAATACATCAAAATCAGTTTACAGATGTACCTTTCATTCATTCAAACACACACACGCAACATACATTTTTATAACGATCAATTTAACTAACCGAAACTATTTTCAACGATATTACACACAATTGCAAACGATTACAAAGAGAAATTGTATTACTTTAACGTTTTCTTTTCTCACGCTTTAAGTAGGCTCGGGCGAGGAATGACGGGATTTCCAATTCGTTGATGCATTTCGGTGCCGTCAATTAGTATTCTCCGGTATTCACCAGAATAGTAGTCCCAAGACCTTCAAGGGATTAAGGATGACGTATGGACCCTGTCGTGCCTCGTGGGAATAGACACGTGGCATGTATTATACAAAGTGTTGCCAATGGTGCCGTATTAATAATCCTTTTTCGTCTATATGGATGACCAGGCGATCCACAAACGCGTGTACCCTGTTGATCGTTCAGAGCGGAAAAGGAACGATCGACAGGTGAATTGTATGGATATCTGCTATTAGATAGGAGTAGGGATAATCCCTCGATTCGCTGGACATCTACTTAAAGGTAGCACAACTAAGGTGTGTACAATCGGTATGGTCACCGTTACAGTACACAATTATAACAGTGTGTGTGTGAGAGAGAAAGAAAATAGCGAGTAAATGACTTTCTAGTATGTAATCTAAAGGACAATACAGAGCAATTATCTCACTTTAAAACTCAATTGTTGCTTCCTTTCAAAGACGCCTGCCCAACGCACAAACGACGTTTAAGGGATCATTCTGGTTTAGGCGGTCAAAAAAAAGACTATTTTCATGAATTTTTTTAGGAAGGAATTGTTATAAATATTTATAAAAAGTTTATTGAGGTTAACTAATACACTCCTAAAGTGCATAGAATTTTTTTTTTTCACTCTTCTAATTCTTCAAAATTGCAGGTGACTGTAACTACGTGAAAAAAAAGTAGTTCGCTGGCGGCGGTAATATCTCGATAATGGCTTATGTAAAATGAAAAAATCAAAACTGTTTACATTCAGTATGCGTGTAGCTCTAGCCCGAACTATGGATATTAATTTTTAACAATAAATAAAAAAAATGGCGGACATTTAAAAAAAATTTCAAAAAATGCGTTTTTCTTCCACTGTTTTTGGGCCAAAAAAAGACTAAAAATCAAAATTTAAATTCGATCGTAGTTCAGGCGAGAGCTGGTTTTGTGTACAATATGTGGTTAAAATTTCATGAAGATCGGTTCAGTGGTTTCGGAGAAATCACCGCCGCCAACCGTAAAAACGTAGTTTTGAGAAAAACGCGAGTTATGATGACTACAGGAGCCTTACCGATAAGATATAGAGACACTGGACACCGGAAACCGAGGTGTCTTTAT
>JARQTJ010000866.1:0-10346 GCA_030142635.1 Trachelus troglodyta | reverse complement strand
CCTGCCCTGTGTATAAGAGCGTCTCACTTGCTTCTAGCGCTAGTCGCCCATAAGACCCTCTCACTCCAAACATTAGACTCTCTTATTATAATCCGCAGTCTGTTTGGTCTGTTGACTGTTGAAGTCTCTCTACAGAGCTTAGATTTCCATATTGAGTATCAGGTAAATCTTATGTATGCCTATCATTCTTCGACTTATACTTGCTTCGCTCAACTAACAGAGCTAATAACCATAGGAAATGTAAACGACCTTTCAGTCAATAATATACTAATGCTGAATTCTTCACTTTTGGATGATCACATTTAATTTGGTTTGATTTATGTAACGAATATGAAGACTAAACCAACGTTTCCAGCCATAGTATTTAGAATATACTTACAAATCCAGGACATCATGTTGTATGCAGTAATCTTTCGTTGATCCATCGACGTTAATTGGTTTTGATTGGAAATTATGTTTGTATTAAAAGTCTCTTTATACAAAACAACAATGTTTTATTTGAAACAACATACAATCACATGCCATCGATGTTTTATAAGCCTATTGTTTGCATGCTCCGAGGAAAAAAAATAAATTGACAAATCAATAAATTTTACTGCAAGATAGTGTACGTTCGACATTGAAATAAATGGAACGCATTCTTACACCATTTTTCGACGGAGCATACAAGCGGAAATGTTTAATTTAACGCCACAATCTTTTATTCTTAATTTTCATTAAGTCTTCGCGATTTTATAATGACCATAGAATAGATGAGATGATGATGTTTGCTAACATTTATTTATCTACACTAGCGCTAAGTGCTTTGTCGGTGGATGAAATCGGATTCTGATAGGAAGTGAGGTGCGGCTGAGGGGAATGAAAAATGAAGAAGCCTAAAGCGACACGTAATTAATGGAAAGTTATCCGGTTGGGTGAAGTGAAATATTTGACAATTGATTGTGATAAGTGGAGCTCTATGTACAAACACACACGAGTATACATCCACGAGATACATCATTGGTACACATACTCAATACACTCTTATAATGACACAGTAATTTCTCTTGGTGGGCGCTACATTCTTCACCTATCGGTTAAAGTATGGAGGTGTTACGATGCATTAGAGTCAATTACCAATATTAAAACTAGGATCAGAATTTAGAGACGAAGCTATGACTCTTCTTTATCCACTCCTTTCGACAATATAATCTTTATGCTTTTTGAATTCTTACAATTTCAATTCGATTCAATTAAGGTGTACCCGTATCGAAAAATATGATACGCTGACGATTACCGTGCATGCTTATTCAATCCTGATAATCTTTGTTTTCTTTCATAACATTTTCAAGGATATTAATAAACACAATGCATGTGCATATAGTATGGACACGTGTTGTGTACATATCTGAAGTTTACATGACTGGGGGCAAAGTATGAGGATACGTGATGGGGTACAAAAAAGAATATCAGAAAAGTGAAATATAATATTTTTTTACATGAATGGACATGATTTCAAAAAATGAAAGTATATTTGGACATGCTTATATCCTTTAATGTATCAGATGTACGAAATAGAATTTCTTATTATTGACGAAAACTATGAACAAAAGAAATCGCAAATTATTGTACCACCCTTTCTGTCTGCCACCTATAAATAAAAAGATAAATTCCTTTTACAATCCATCTATATACTTATCACTTTCAAAAGTAAAACCTCCAGGTTATATAAATGTGTGGTTATATAAATATACACTGTGTGGCGTGAATAGTATTTTTGGATCTTCTGCATATCTATAACGGTATTCATTGCAGATGCATTACTGATTAGAGAATACCGTACATACACGTCTAATTTGATCTATGTATTTTATAATATTATCCGTACTTATAAATCCATCTTTACATTGTATACAATATAATTCCATATAAAAATCAATAGACTTATAGATGTTTACGAGTTTTGGCAATTACTTAATTGATTTTGGTAATTGTGCGTATTCATATCAGTCTAATAGTAATAATTATATGAGATTAGCTGATATTAACAGAAATTTATATGCGTGGCGTTACACATTTTGAAATTCGTTAAACATTTCAAAAGATCACAAAATATTCACTGACGATCAATTGTTATTTCGTTGTTTTTATTTTTGTTTGTCATAGTTATCATTTGTTGATGATTACTGTCGAAAGGTAAATAGTGTCGTAACGGGCGCCTATGGACACTAATAGTGGTCAGAAGAGTCGTAGTTATATATAATTATAATTGGGTCGAATAGAGTAAAAGTTTCATAATTGTTAGGACTAAAAAAGAGTCGATGATAAGGTTAATCGATTTTTCAAGTGAGAAGGACTACAACAGTGCCATAGCAGAAGCAAGATTAGAAATATAGATTAAGCACAGGAAGCGACGGAATCGTAAGCTTTGAAGTATTTGAAATTATATAAAACAAGTCGGATGTCTAACAATTATATGGAATTGCTCGTTGCGCAATAGGAAACTATTGGACCTTCCTTTTGCGCAACATTGCGACAGTTGATGTCTTAATTGTTTAGGGTTTGCAGCATCTAAATTTAAAGAGATTTATACCAATAACACTTAATATCTGTATGTATATATATAATCGATAAGCTTGCATAATTTCGAAGACTTTGCCAATACGATATAATATGTATGTATACATATACATAGTCTGCCGAAATGTTTGCTAAGACAATTAATAATTATCATCGCGTCATACTAATATAGCGGTAAAATGTAAAATCGATGCGGTGTCAAACTATGGAGTATCTATTCAAAAGTAAAAAATTGTTATGAAAATAGGATCTTTGGAATCGTGACAGCAATTTTGTAAGACGTGTGTTCGTTTTAATTTTGCCGCGTGGCTTCATCAAGCATGTGAATAATAGTCCGAACATGATAGTTCATTAAAAATCGATTTTTACTAATAATGGACGATAACGAGAAGACAGACTAACAATATTAAATAAAGATGGCCAGTCGATCGGATGCAGAGTGTGCATTATACGCCGTTTCTTTAGTAAGCTTACAAATGTTACTCTTAACGCACGTATCGTAATAGAGTGACTTGCTTCTCCATTATGCAAAAGTTAACATAATTTATTGTTTGACTTAACAATTTAACAGTTTCTTTATCTTTAACAACAACAGTAACAATATTTTATCCTTCAACAATATACTTAAAATTTTTTTAGCACTCCCCACTTGTGTGCCCATATAATCTCGTTCCACATTATGCAGAAAGAAATTTTCTTACGGGTGGTAACACATTGCATGGTTTTCATTTATTATTTTACGTCATCTCATTATGTAACAGTCCTTCCTCTATAGCGTAGAAACAGTCATATCATGGCTATGCTATATGTATATTCACCGAGTCTTGTACATAAAGGTCAGTTCGCATAGTATTACGGTCATGTTCGCACAATGTGGATTTTTTTAAATTCCATGTACATATTATTTATTTTAAAAGGTTCCCCTAGCCAGAATTTTTGGGAAGTTCTCCAAACTGGTTAATTCACGCCACGTTAATGGTTTGTACGTGAATTTCTTAAAAAAGAAATCTATTCTGGGAATGGTTCATTCTATCAACATTTTCATAATTTAATTCAAGCCAAAAAGAATTAAGGAGTTATAATAAACAATATAGTAAGTTGAAATATTATGTAAATTTGTATACAAATAACTCTAGTAGGTGCTGCAATGTGTTTTTTTAATAGAAAAAATAAAACGAGATTCGCAGAGAAAATTTTTTGACTCATTATTATAATAATTAGAACATTAAATTCTGCGAACATGCCGCCAAATTTAATTAATTTGGCACGTCCTGACCAATATGTACCGCATACATATACTATACGTCTACACGCATATTATGCTTTTCAATAGGGCCTTCGAAATTGAAGTACAGTGGAGTCCGTTTTTAATGATATTCATACTATGCGGTCAACGTAATAAACAAAATGAAATTCGGATACGAATTTGTGTGAGAATCACCCTTAACCGTTTGAGTCCTAAGCACCGCGATTGCGCTGTTCCGATTTTATGTCGAGAAAACCCAGCACAGTTTAGGGAAAGCGCGGTTGCGCTGTTTGGGATTCTTCGACTGTAGTTTTTCAATACTCTTTGGGACTCAAACGGTTAAGGGGTTAGGTACGATGCAATATACGGTCGATCTTTATAAGCGGAATCTTAATAACCGGGCTCCACTGTAACTATAAAGTGGATCGTGTCGATTATCGATCTCGTTTTAAAAATTGTTTCATTCGCGAAATTCTTCGATCTTGGAGACTTATTTACAATATACAGCAAGAACTTATATGGATTATTCCAATCATGGATGTGTATTATTTATTCTAGTATTCTTCCGAATTCGTACAATTTTTTTTTTTTTTTTTGGAAACGTAATATTTTAATCCTTCCTAAAGGAACCATTACCGTTTTCATTTTCTTATTTTCCAGGTGGCTAAGGTAAAACATAATTTAATACAATCGAACGAAAATGGATGAAACTATATTATTTTCAGGAGTAGATCCTGTTCATAAAGAACACCAAACATCCAGCGGCATCATACATGGAGATAAATCTGGAATTTCGTTAAAGAAATTCAACTGATACTTGCGTCTTTACGTACATCGGAAGAACAAGAATTATCGTCATTTTACATATTTCAAAATATTACTTATTATTAACGAATTTTGACTCTTCATGTTTTTGAGCATGTTACGTCTTCAAAGTAAGTTTCTTTAGAATATTCCATTGTTGACCAAGATATACATATGTATAATATATCTATATGTTTAATATATAATATATAATATTAAATATATATATCAATGCATATATACTAATTTTATCTGACATATATTTAAATTTAATATTTATTTAGTATGGTACACATCAATTTTATTCGATAATATTTAAAGTAGATTTCTTTTTTGATGTTTACTTCGTTATCATGAATTAGTCCCTTACAATAACATAATAAGGGGCTTAGTATAGTTAGAAAGTTACGTGTTTCTTAAAGTTTACTCCATTACTACCTATTGCATTGTTGGTGCCTAACTAAGTTTAAGTTCTTTGTAATTTGGTTCCAACTGCATGGCTGATTTTGACGTTTGAATCGTCAGGATATGAAGTCGCTGCCGATGATAATCGATAAAATCACGATAATGATGCCACTTGCCTTCATGACGAGAGTATACAAGAAGCTTAAGCAACATTTTGCAAAATCACACGACACAATTTTCATCCTTTTTATATAATCCTCCATTTAAATCATTCGGTGCTTCTGGTTTAAAATGTTTGTCAAAAAAAATTTTTTAAGTTTCGTATTTCGTTTGAGTGTAAATTCTTTTTCGTGGCATCCAAAACAAATGACTAAAAAGTTCATTTGGCATTCATTAGGAAAATAATTATCGATCGCCATGATGAAATTTCGAAAACTGTGACATTTTCTCGAATTTATAATGACGGGCGAGTTATAGGCACTAAATTTCTCACAAGGGTGACACGTCGAACCCACCAAATTTCGATATTATGATTATATTTCGAATTGATAGTTGAATACAAAGAAATGACGAAGAAGAAAAAATAATATACGATTACACATATTTACCTTGAGGCACGACCGCTTGTATTATGCGGTCGCATGTTATGCATTCACAGTTGTAAATGCAGTTAGGTGTGCTAATGCTGAATTTTTAAACTGAAAGTGACGGACACTTGCAAATGCTACTGTTTCATGTACGTAATTTCGTTTTCCTATAAATTTCCACTTGATTGGTTAGGCGGTTTATTCAGAATTTTGGATACCGATATACGGCAAATTTTCCAGATACTTTCGCATGGATCGTCCCAAACCGGTAGTAATGGCAGCTATAAATTTCCCTGCACTATTTACACCTGGAATCTAAGTTCTCGCGTAAATTTTAAGTCAGTCAGTTTAATGATTTGCCTGAAATTTTGTATAAACGTATTTGCGCCACGCACGCTGATAGGCATACGCACATGTTTTTTTTTCATATAATGGTTTTGCATGAAATGAGGTTGTGCCTAAAGATATAAAAAAGAAGAGAAAAAACTAGTAATAGCCAAAATAAATAAAATAAAAGAGGAAAATAAAGATAATATTTAAGATTCAGTAAATAGTTGAGAAAACGAAAAGCACAGCGAATTAGTGAAATTTTCAATGTTCCATGGTAGACAGCACGCTACCGAAATTAAATTTCTCCTGAGTATCCACCATGAATCTGCGTAGCTCAACATCTCGAAAATAGTTGAGTTGGGCTGCAGTCGACTTCTCCTACGATGGAGCCTTTCTCTTGCGGAAGAGACGGTCTTCTAACATCACAGAACTGTTTCCATTTCTGCGATCTCCGTCCGTGTCGGCCTGTCCTCAGAAATCCTAAATTTCGTTCAACAAAGTTATTAATATTTTAATACTATATTTTATAATAAGAAATTTCCTATCTGTAGTTTGTCTGTGGTTTTACACATTCAGTCATACAGACTTACGCATAAATGTATTTGTAATTATCATGTCAGAAGCATATACTGAAGTTACGTGGGTTATAGATTTCAAACCCCACACCGACATTTATCCACATTTTTAGACTCTACATACAAAATATGACATCAAGAAAGGTCTCGATTCTAAAAATATTATATCGATTTCTGAAAATTTCGCCATGGAGAATCTTTAAGCATCTCGGTGATTCTACTGCGTGATATGTGTAATTAAACATTCCAAATTACTCGAAAGAGATAAGCGTGTGACGAAAGTTTATCAACCCATAAGACTGTAAGCCTTTAAAAAGCTATTCTGATTTTGATTAAGAACAGAGAAGTTCCCGAGTCAAAATTGTAAACTGATGTTAGACCTTGAGATTCTAATGAAACCATTTTTGCTTCACTTTAATCCTAACAATTTGTTTTTAAACAACACATGTCTTATTGTTTTCTGTATCAACTTAGTTGGAATTTCAGTGTCATACTATGTTAATGGTCTACGTTATATCGAAACATTGCAAATAAATTCAAAACTGGTTAATAAAATAAATTCTAATAACTTTTCTATTTACACCGTAATATAATATTTTAATGCATGACACAATGTAGGCGAATTTGACTACGCCGTGGAGTCTGATGGGTTACGGAGCGGTTTGCATGGCATTGGACTGAATTTATTTTAAGAATTTATATTTATTTCCCTGTGCCAGCTCTTATGTGGTGGGGTTATAGGTTTAGGAGATAAATAGCAAAAACTGAAATAATTAACTGGAAAGGTTCACCCAAAAAATCTACTGAAACTATTTTATCCAACACCGAACTATCGGAACCGAAAACTAGAGACGGATCTGATGTATTTTAAATATAAATATAATAACAATAAATAAAAGTGATAGGGATGAAAAATGGATCGACATGGTACAGAACACAGTTTGACAACACCCGAAAGATATTGTGAAATCATGTTCCCGCTGGAACAACGCAACAAACGGTACGATAGTGACTCACGCACCCATGTGCTAGGGAGACGATTTCACGAGACGTGGACTGAATGATTAGACACAAAACCGGAAGAATAGAAAGAAGGAAATGAGAGACTGATCCTCTGTTTGTCACCGGATTAGCTATCCTCGGACCCGTAGCGGCCAGGAAAACGCAGGATGACGCGTAAGAGTACATCGAACAGAAAAGATCGGTTGATCCCGTGGATTGAAAGATAGCCAAAATACCCCTGAGCGTCACTCACCGTTGTCCAGTAGCGCCTACTATTCCCAGAAACACACTTTACTGGATTATAGTCCCTCAAATGGATCACAATACGATACAATAACAAAAATCGCTACAAAATGATAGCACGTCTATCCCTGAGCTAGGCCACGCTACAAATTTCCAAAATCGGGAACCTTCCCGAGAGCGCGCCGTAATACCACCCCCTGATCCAATCAGGTTCGCTGTTACATCAGCTCCGCTAGCGAGCTCGCGATCTTCAATTGTTTTGACAATCGCGATAAAATAGATCCTGGCATCTTGCTACATTAGGGTGGCTACAGTGCCGTTTCCGGAAGGCGCAAATCACATCCACCTCTACTCCCTCGATATTCGGCTTCACGCCGCGTCTGTAGCTTCTGTAAGCCCTCTGCTCCTGAAGACACTCACCGCTTGCTTCGCGTAGTTGAGCCGCCAGGTTGTGTGCTCCGGTCTTGACGTCATCTCTCCTCGACAGCGCTCCGCCAGGCCCGTAGTTGGCTCTCTCTTGCACCCCGTCTGAATACAAATTATGTTGAATCCTCTCGGATCCGCTTAATGAACTCAAAAACAAACAAAACGTTCCCCACAGGGAAATAAATACAAATTCTTAAAATAAAATCAGTCCAACGCCATGCGAAATGCTCCGTAACCTATCAGGCCCCACGATGTAGCCGAATTCGCCTATTTTATGACGTGCATCAAAATGCCACGTCACAATGCATAATATGTGTAATATTCATATGTACATATGTATAACATATGAAACCTCGTCGTGGTTGCCAAGAGACAGAAGCAAGAGAAGAAGAGTCAAAGTTTTAGATGTCTACCATTTGCATTGGTGTCTCGTTCTAAATTGGCCGAAAACCTCCTCCCATTTAAAAACTAAGAACTTCCACTCTGTATAAATGCGTTCGTGCCTTCCTTTCGGTATTATGTGCACAGCAATTTCCTTATGCGACAGTGTCTGCTCGTTGACTACTGTAGGGTAATGTCCAATCCACGAGTCCATAAAAAGTACGCTTTTATCATTGACATTTGTAAAATTAACATCGCGTAGCTACATTTTAAAATGGTCTACGAAAAAAAAAGAAATTGTTTAATAACAGCCCTTATTCTGTTTTCTTCCGCATCAAAATTCTAACTTGATGTAACCTTCCCAGATTCCGAAGCTGTTACATAGACATTTAGTGGTTCAAATACCTATCAGGCCCCACGACGTAGCCGAATTCGCCTTATTTTGTGACGTGCTCAAAATGCCACGTCACAATACTAAACAGCCAATAGGGAAAGATGACAACAGCGGCGGCCATTACGAGCGGGAATTCGAAATCGTCTGCTGTCCTCACCGGAATTAAATGAAATTTGTTTGATGTAAAGCTAAACACGTACACTGATTGCATGAAAATAATAGAAACGGCATACGGGGATCGCATCAGAGTGAAAGAGGAAACGTATATCCCTGTAAGAATTTTTAAGGAAGGTTTCTGGTGAACATAACTGTAATATTATAAATTTATGAACATTAATTTTAATATGATAATTATACGATTACTTGCATATTATGTTTAAATTCAATAAACTAGAAAATCAAATCGGCAGTGTCCAACTCTATTAATATTCATACATAGATAAATTGTTACTTTCTACTTCTTAACACAATTTTCGTCTGTAATTTTCGCTCTCATAGCCCATACTATCACACATATCCCATACCTTACTGTAATGATTACGTTGGACAACGGTTGGCTTCGTATATTGCCTGTAGATCTGTTCTGAGGCTTTCCTTGGCAATTTCTTAAATTCCGCCACTCGGCATATATTTCATTTGATCTTCTTCCTCTCCTTTTTAATTCTTTTCTTGGTGGTTTATCAAAACGCCCTCACGCTATTTTAAAGAATACACGAAAATAATATATATTAAAATATGAGATTTTAGGCTTTCGCGGCCAATATTATCATTAATACTCATGGTTTCCGGATGGAAGCCGCGTCTGTGTTCAGCTTCTTGCCGACGTTTCGCAGACGTTTCAGTCTGCATCATCAGGGCTAGGGGGCTCCGATACTGAAACTCCCTGTTGTCAGGAAGTCTTGATATACCTGTGATCGCTCATGCGGATCAGTGCTTCAGCCAATCATAAGTTGTTTAGTTGTTGCGCTGATCGTCCGTTTTCTCTTAGCCCATGCGGCTGCACCCAGAAGGACGTAGGAGACGATATGGAGGATATTACCCCCAGGAAATCCTTCCCCAAGTCCGGGATTTCAAACGCTTTTGCATGGAGAGCAAAATCGTGATGACCCAAATGTGCCATGATGACTGTAACAGTGTGATGTATTTTAAATATGTTCAGGTTATCTGGTTGATTCAAATAACTACTACCCAGTGTGCATGCAAAACTTCAGCGTATAAGGGTTTACATTCTAACTACTATTGAATTTGGAAATTTGGATGCGGTATTTGTATGCGAGAATGATTGGATTAATGTATGTATCTATCTATCTATCTATCTTGTGACGGGGCAGATTTTCCCCCGTCAGGTCCTCGGCGGGAACTGTCGTGTTACGCGGGAGAACGCGTATTAGAAA
>JARQTJ010000863.1:20185-33612 GCA_030142635.1 Trachelus troglodyta | reverse complement strand
CACCTTCGAAGGTTCTAGAGTGTCGGTATAGGTCGGTTACAGGTCTCCTGGTCCAGAACTCTCCAACTTATACTACTTAAACGGTTCCCAAAATATGATTTTCTTCAGTGAGAATCCACGAAGATTTTCGTAAAATCCAACTAACTGCGTTTTTCATTTTGATATTTATATATAGAAATTTTCTTAACGTAAGTTCTGTCGAAGAGGATTTAAAACACTTTTACTTGAAATTTCCTCAAAATATACCCTAAACAAAGAAATTTGAGAAAATGAAACTACACGGAGAGAAGTATCTGATACAAAGTACTGACTATTGGGTAGAAAGTGCCATAAAATTCTCGTACATGGAGACTATAGCGACATTCTGGAAAATATTTTTCTAAAAGAAAAGAAATTTTACTAGATAATATAGTAATTTTTGTTATCATAGATGATGCCATGACCTTTAATAGTTTTCATATGAAAACTGATACTTTTTACTATAAAATATGGTAATCCGTGGCTTCTCCGTTTTTGATCGTTTTTAACAATTTATCAAGATTCTATCTATGAATATAAGTATTATCAATAATATCATATTGTATAATATCACAATTTAACACGAGATTAAGTATTATATCGTTAAGTATTGAAATTTATGTCAATTATCCCCTTAATGGTTAAGTCCTTCAAAAGTGGAAATACGGGAAGGGACAAAAAATTATGTTACGGAAAAATTACTATTTTGGATCGGTAATAATTCCTTTGGTACTTGTAAGACTTCCAATATGTTCGCTAGTAGCGCTTCTGTACCATGCCACTTTCGTAGATTTTACTTTCATGGCTTAGCAACTTCTACCAGATTCTTCTCTCCGTGTAGGCCAATCTCATTCGCGACAAATTATCTGTATAATGAGCATCAACCATGCCCTGGACTGGAGACCATTGCCAAACATCGATCATCCTACATCCCCAGCCCAGGGTATTGTTAATGCTTACTGTACAAAAGGTCAAAAGAAATTCGGAATAAAATTATTCACTTATTGTATAATTAATTGTACCAGTAATTATAAAAGTCACCTAAGTCATGAATATGGAAAAATTGAATTAATTATTAAATAATAATTTTTTAAAGTAAACGCAATAGTCTAATTATCTCAACAACAAAACTATATCTTGGGACACTTTCATAATCGCCGGAAGAATTAAATACATCACATAATCTCCATCAACAAAGATAACCACCACTTATCATTACCAAATCTATTACAGTATCTCCATTTCTTCTTACAGAACATTTATCATACTCATTAGCTAAATTGTCAATAATAATAATTTTACTCATATCAGATACAACTTATTTGCATGTATGCACGTACTAAACATAATTTTATTAAAAATCCCATATACATACGTGATGTTTTTTCGAATTTGAAAAATTCTCTGTCCTAACTAACAGCCATTGGAAAGTTTGTTGGATCTGTGATTCTAGGTTATGATTCGTGCTTTTAGCTGCTCATATTTACAAGCAGCAAGGTAGCATTCTCCCCAAGGCTATTATCACTACTTCGGCCGCGAATTTTCAAATAAATAAAATGACCAATTTTTAGCAAGTGATCAAATGAAGCACTATTATCCAAGTAAAAGAATGACAACAAGCAAAAGGAGACGGCTTCTTGTGTTATATTTATTCTTTCTCTTTTTTTTGCTTCCTCATAGAGGAATCTATGTGACGGTGGAAAATTTGCTTGTCGAGATTTTCATGTCACCATGTTCAGAATGTGCCAAAACGTCGAGAAAACACGTTTGGAGAATATGTTCAGATGTATGTTTGTGTGTGTGTGTGTATGTGTGTAATGGCCTCCTAAAATTCAAACGTGCATAACTCGAGAACGGTTTTAGTTACAGCCCCCAAATTTTGCAGGCAGTGCAGCTCTATAATCGCTTCATTGACTATAATTTTCACAATGATTTAAGCTCCGGCGCGATTTTATGTAGTTTTCAAATTCCCAAAATAAAGGACGTTATCACTCTAGCGATCTGAAATTTTGTGATAATCGTCTAAATAGTTCTTGACAAAGAGATTTGTATCAATGGTTGGTTGGTTTTGCATTTGGGCTAAATCCATCGAGAAGTTTTGATTTTATGACATTTTGAATTTTTCAGAAAATTATATTTATCAATATAACTTCCGTCAACTTTCACCGATTGAGCTCTAATTTTCCAAAAGTATGGAACATCATTTAGCCGTGATATGTATCAAATTTGACGGAAATCGGCAAAATGGATCTGATTATACATATATTCAAGTGTTTGAATTTCAGCCGATTCAAAAATATTAGGCCCGAAGACATTATGCAAGATATTTATCCTTACATGCGTTCCCGATAGTATGAAGCACCCCAAGTTGTGAGAAGCACGGGGACTCACGTTAAACAAGCCGCAAGTTGAAACTTGCAATTTGCTTCCGCCGAATCGTAAGTAGTGTTACGAAGTTCCTATATGAGGAAGCCAAGAATTTAAATTTTGCAATTTGCTTCCTTTGAATTGCCGGTAATAGATGAAGATTCATCTATGAGGAAGCCAAAGATTTTAAAAAAAAATAAAAATGCTTTACTATTTAGTAAATATGAATGCACTTGTATTTATAATAATGAGCGAGCAAATATTTACAATTATTGTTCTGTTCTATCTCCAATCAATTCATCAAAACATTAACTAATCTATAATTTTTGTATGCCAAAAAATTTTGTCAAATCCGTTAAAGTACACGGAATAACGTAACATGAAAAGAAATGAAAGAATATAAAACTAAATAATAAAATACTGTTTTGTAAAGCTTTTCTAACTTGTAGAGTCATTATTCTATGTTTGAATACGTACATCGAATTACGGAAGAAAAGCTTTTTTTTTAAATTGAAAATAAATGAAATGTTAAGCTTTGTGGAATATCAGGACAGCCTCGCTTATTTTCCTTTCATATCATAACATTTACATAATAGATACTTTTATATTCATATGGGTACGTAGATTTTAGTGTATGGGGTATGTTTGTGTGTTGGGTGTTGTGTGTTTCCTTTATCACATATTTAATTTCTCCATAATAAATATTAATTATCTACTTAAATTTAATAAATCGTTAACATAGAGAACGCTTCGATTTTGATTATCATATCTGTAGGAGATCCATGCATTCTTCAAATTTACATATTCAATATTATTTACAAACTCTGACGTTCCACAACGCAGAACCCATCAACTACATGTCTTGCTTACAAAAATCCAGAATATTTCTTTACAAACCCTTGTATTATTTATCTTTATGTATTCCACAAACGCAACCCTTCTCGAGGACATGACTTCGACATAACATAGACGTAAAATGTACTTTTTTTTGGTGTCAATTATATTGGACCTAGTTCAATTACATAGATGCGCCCCAAACTTTCGAATTAATTATTTCAATCGAAAAATTTAAGAATTAATTAGATAAAAGGTTTGAGATATCTCAATCATATATATGTATATATAAAGAGCAAATACGCGCCTATGGTGAAAATGATGAAATCGGTTTTTAATGAATAATTATAGGTATGTAAAGTTCACTTTGATTATCTTAATTACTTTAATAATATCTAATATACCCAGTCCATCGAAAGGCACAAGTTTGATAACCAATTGAAATTTGATCGATTACATTTAATCTGTCAGTCCTCTTGTTTTTATGGTCGCCATTTGTTGAATTACATACGTTTTACAGATATACAAGAAACTTCCGTGGATTTTTTTTAAGTATAACGATATTGACACATCATGTGTGCATGCATCAATATACAATTATAGATCTCGGATCTATTAATTTTTTATTTTCATTTTTTGTCCACTTTTTTGCACATCAAACTGCGTTCTCTTCTTGTCACACGTTTAGTATGGCTTTTTCAAAATTGGATTAAACTAAAATTGGATTTTTTGAAATTTCATTATTATGCAAACACACGTGCGCATAACATTAATAATCAATTCAACTTATACTTTCTTATGCTCATGAAATGGCACTTTTTTTGGTAATAAAATAAATATTGTTATAAAGCTTTAATTTATTCAAAAAAAAATTCTGAAAAAAATCGATAACAGAACTATTAAGTATAACAAATTAGAAGAAAGAAAAGGTCATCACCATGGTTCTACGTATTATATTAATGTAAAAGAAAGTAATAATCAAATATAAACAGGACAAAAATTGAAAATCAAAGGCATCCTCTTTAAAACTTCTTGAGTAATAAATCTTTCCTTCAAATACCTATAATGAACACATCAGTATTTAGTAATATAATTTTTGTCTAAGATTCTCAAAGATAGAGAAACAAATTTATAACTTGTTCAAAACAAAAAATATACGAGAACTTCAAAAACAAATACTCGACCATATAAAAATGTTCGCGTAGAAGAATTTCCACGCATGTAAGTTATTTCCAGTTAAACATCAAATGAAAAGAGATAGACCCTTATAGATTGAAAAGCAAAAACCGCACATAACCTATAAAATCGAAAAATTGCTATAAATTGTTAATTTTGAGTTTATGCGCATCGATTTATTTTTATTCTACATATTCAATCGAGATACCATTATAATTATAATGACCGCGTGAAGTAATGTGACAACAAAAATAATGTATACAAATACTTTCACCATATCACACTTATTTATAACGATAATGGTAAGAATAGTAACATTTTTCTAGCAATCAGAAATGATCTAATTAATCACTTAAATTTCGCTACCTATAATGCCCACGTATGGATTGTGCCATCGGGACGCGGAGGTGTTCCGAACCTCATTGTAGTGAGCGGCTAATGTGAAATTTCCAACAGAGGTGCCATCGGCAGTGGGACCAGAAGTAGATGTACCACTGACATGGTACGAGCAGTTGTTGTTGTTGTTGTTGTTGTTGTTGTTGTTGTTGTTGTTGTTACTGCTGTTGTTACTTACGCTGTTCTCACCATCGCTGCCAACCATACTCGTGAAGAATTGAGAACGGGAAAATCGACCAATTTCCGTGGAGCCGAATGCCTGATGGAAGCCTGGCAATGGTTGCTTGCAGCAAAAGTTTTCCTTGGACGATTCACCACTTTTTAATTGATTGTCCTGATATGAATTACATTCAGTATATGTATGCATAAATGGTTTCCGTGGATAAGTACGAGATTACATTCGCACCTGTAAATGCATCTGATCCTCCTGTTGTTCCGATGATAGATCTGTATCCAGCCTTCTTCTGGGTTGCAACGTACTGGATAAACTCGAGTCGTTTGAAGTTCCATCCATCCATCGTCCGTCATTTTCCGTGCACTTTTCTTCACCGTGTATCTAGTGAAGATAAATTTTATTTTTTTTAATATCTTCATTTATACCGGGTGTATCAGAAGAATTTCCGAATTTAGGTGTGACTTCGAACTGCCAATACCACAATTCAATAATAGTACTAAGATGTCTTAGACAGTTATTTATATAACCTCACCCATTTGACCACAATATTTTTTTATCACAATTTCGCCATATCTTTCGTACGCTTTTCTTATTTACTATATTCTTTGCTCCCAGTAAACGTTACTACTAGTAACAAGGTGTGGCATTACTGATTCGAAACTACACCCAAATTAGAAGATTTTTGCAATACATCCGATATATTAAAATGTGCAATAGAGTGCATGTTAGTGAACGCATGATATTGAAAAGCTCATTGTATATAAAAAATATGAATAAATAATTAAAAAATGGCAGCTTGATATAATGACGTTGTACGTTCAATCGTACATGAATCATATCACTACTGATCTTCGTTAAGTAATGAATTTTCAGGCACGATCGCGTGGAACATGTGGGAGCGTCTTATGCATTCGCCATTGAAAAAATGGAACAGAAAATTCAAAGTGTCCAGCACTTTCGGTTTCAAAACAGCCTGCGCAAAGATCCTTAAAATCAATGTCAAAGTGTGTATCCAAACTTCTGAAAGAACCGCTAAACTGATTGATTTGAAATGTAAATGAGAAATTAGGTTCCAGATGTAGATAGCAATTTGCAAATATTTAAGACTTCCGGGTTCCAAACAGCACATTCACAAAATATGCAAAAACTTAGTGTCGTAGGTGTGCATCTAAATGTCTGATTGAATTGCTTAACCAATCAGATTAAAATTACAGAAAAATCATGAGCATTTGGATAGAACAGTAACATTTGGAAAAATCAAGCGCTTCCAATTTGAAAATTCCACGTCTATGAAATTAATTTTTGTTTGGAACAGCCAATGCATGAATGCGATCGTAGGATCATGTCGTCGTCCCTCAAGTCAAATCTGTTTGCCCTGATACTTTCAATAGCGAATGCATAAAACGTTCCGACAGGTTCCACGCCGTCATGCCTAAAAAGCAGTCGATATATTTGCTCCAAATAATTTTACAACTATTATTTCTTTTTATGTTAGAGGAACTTTGCTTTTTCTCAAATATCGCTTTCTGCACGTCAGTTTCATGCTTTACATTTGTTTAAAACTTTTTTTCATTTTCATTCTCACGGGAGAGCACTGTACCGCTCGTACTACCTTAAGAAATAAATATGTTTTTTAGAATAATTTGTACCATATATAATTCTCAAGTCTATGAAGCCGAATGCTAGCAGTAGAACATTAAAAACGGAATCATATTACTTATGTTAGAAGCTAATAAAAGCGAAGTTTTCAATCAATGCATGCTTATTTCAAATATACAATTTTTTAATACTTCTTTATGATCGTGACTAACTTAATATGTAATTCAAGCAATATTTATCACTCTATTTTTTCCACTAGAAGCGAATTTAAAATGAACATATTAAAAGACTCGATCGAGTCTCGCACCAAGTACAGGTAACCGGCTACACAGGGCACGGACCACAGAGACTCTTTACCCGAGTCAACTCTTATATCTATGTTTGGAATCAAATATCTTATGAATCGCTATATATGAAAAAAGTTGTTCATACATTGACTATAGGAATTGAAGGTTCTGAATCAATTGCCACCGAAATTAATAGGATTAGTGTACGAGATCAGAGCGTATTGAGATAGCGAGCGAGATGATTTTATTTCAGTTATGTCGTCGTCGTCGTCGTCATGTCAGGAATTCCAAAGTACTTACTTTAAACGTGCTAATAGAATTCTAAGGCCCGTACTCATACCTCTCTTTTAGCGTTAAGAGACGTCTATTAGTCTCTCTTGTCCTTTGTGTTTACAAAAGATAACAAAGGATAAGAGAGACTAATAGACGTCTCTTAACGCTAAAAGAGAGGTATGAGTACGGGCCTAAGACTATATGTATGTTTGTTATTAGGCTTTTACCGTCATTATTTTTGACGAGCTATTGATAATATGCTCTGTGTAGAAAGTTGACGTTGGTTTTGTATTTGAAGATTGGCAAAATGAATGCATATTTATATCGAGTAACGAGCTAGAACGTATAATAAGCAGATATATGTATAGCGACTTATGTACTTGGCATAATTTTTTACACGTAAATATTATGGGGGGGGGGGGGGTCCAATATAATATCGTTATAATTCCAAATTGATTAATCTAATTTCCAATAAGTCTACATGGAAGTTAATATAAGATATAGCAATATGCATGTCTTGAAAAAACCTTTCTATGTATTTTGATTGCTATATGCTATTGTTCTTTTCATACGTAGTTTGAACATACTAATTGTCTAAAACATACGAAGTATCCCAAAAAATAATGATACCCAATGCTCTTGTGCTGAATATGCAGCCGGGAGCCTGTATTTTACTTCGACCTTATTTGAATTGTAATGCGGTTCATCAATAAAATTTCGTTCTTCACTGCGGTGATCCTGAAGGAAGAGCATATGTCGTGGGCTACAAAGCATCGCGCTTTGCGTGGTGGAGGTAGCTAGAAATGGAAAAATTTATTAGAAAAAAAAATGTGAACCAAAATTTTTGTAGCAACGTACGCAATGGTAATCCGCAAAATTGAGTCCAAGCCCCATGAGCGTGCGAAGTTGCATTCGGAATATTCCCATGCAAAGTCGCGATCTTTGAAATTGGGGTTGCCCTCCCGTGATAGTTATTAGGAACATTCTGTAAGAAACGAAATAAATTTCATCAAAATAACAAGTTGTTAGACAAATTAATTAAGACCATCGTATCAATTTTTAGTTTCATAACAAATTTAGACATTATTTGCCTACCTGATACGGGTGCCATTTTTGTCCCTCCGTAAATTCGGCGATGATACAATAATCACTACCAGGCTGTCCACTAACTGTATCTGCATTAGTGTTATGCTGCACAAAATCTCCGACATAACTACTCGTAGAACTATTTGAGAATGCATGTCCATTGACGCAATCAACTTCTTTCCTCAACACCTCGTTACTTTTGTCTGCCATCCGCTGATGTGCAGGCATACCCTTAAAAATATAAACTTATTGTTAATAATATAATTTCATTCCATTTATCAACGAATGCTGATACATTTTTTATCAAATACTGTTTTATTCATTTATAAGTTTCATACGCTCACTTTCCTAATTAACCGACACTTAAATTAAAAATACCGACAGAACCAAATTCAAATTTTTCATTGTCAACAGTGATATAATATATCTTTATCTATATTCTTACATTTTTCTGCATATTACAAGTTTCTGTCACACAATTATGTCTCAAAACAATTGTGTTGCCGAATGTAAATAAAATAAAACAAACGATCAACATTAGTATCTAAATTTTGCTGTTGATCCACTCAAAAACAATAATAATATACTAGAGGATGTTTTGTATAAAGCTTAATTATGCACTCACTCTTGACAACAGAATTGGTTTCATAAGCCCAATTGGTGCTGCGTGTCCAAGCGAGATCCATGGATTAAGTGTTCGATCATAATTATCATTGGAATTATTATCAGGCAAAGCGGATACAGTGGCCTCTGCACTCAAGACAGATGTAGAACCCGCCGATGGATGATGTGAAAAATTCATATTTTTCGATGTGTTAACATTCATTGGAGATGCAGTTCTAGCGGCAGATGCAACAGCAGATTGCAATATGGACTGTCGTGACATCTCGCGGCTTTGTTCACGCATTGCTTTCCGCAAACGCGCCTCCTTCGGATTGTATACATAATCTGAAATAAAATGAAACACTTTATATTTTCGTTGACATAAATTATAAAAATTTTCTCATTTTCTATTAGTATTCGACTTAATATATTAAAAAGAAAATATTATTATTAGATTTTATTGAGTCCGATTGTTGTTGTAAATTATTTCCATGCAAAACCGATGCTATTCAGTTAAACTTACATTACTGGCTTTTTCATTTGAATCTGACATAACATTGCACAATTTACTTTGTAACATGGCGTTACAGAGCTGGAGGGGAGGTCCGCCTCGGAATGACCGTAAAATAAATAAATAGAACTTATCAGGTCGGACAGTGGGTTCGGTGACACAGTGGTACGTGCCCGACTCGGCAGTCCGCAGGTATCAGGTTCGATTCCCGATTAGAACTTCTAATTTTTCGGAAATTCCTAGCCCTCTAGCGCTCCCTGCCGGCTCTGTGGATAAATTAATTATAGCGGGGACAAGCCGGGCACCCCGTTATAACTTATACAGAGTTATATGATACAAAGGTACTAACTCAAGTTGGTTTAACATAGAAATCAAGTGCACAAACTAGTTTTAGTTAATGCGTTTGAGCAGAGTATAACAATTTTCCTTCAAATTTTATACCATGCATGTACATACGAGGTGTGTTAAAAAAATAACGGGAATTTTCATTTTTTTTGAAAAGAATTTTATTTATTCGTTTACATTGATGTTATCCCCTTCAAATTAGTCCCCATTAGATATTTTACACTTATGCCAGCGTTTCTTCCAATCCCCAAAACACTTCTGGAACTCGATATTTGGAATAGCTTTGAGCTCTTTCAGCGATGCACTTTTAATCTCAACTATGTTTGTAAAACGACGGCCCTTCAAGGTTCTCTTTATTTTTGGGGAACAGAAAAAGTTACACGGGGCGATGCCTGACCAATATGGAGGCTGGAGCATCATTACAGTGTATTTTTTTGCAAAAAATTCACGAACAAGCAACGATGTGTGAGCAGGTGCATTATCGTGATGCAAAAACCATGAATTGTTTTGCCACAAATCCGGGCGTTTTCTTGAAATGGCGTTGAACTTGTAGGTAGTATTCCTTATTTATCGTTTAACCTTGTGGCAAGAACTCATAGTGCACTATGCCATTAAAATCGAAGAATTTTTATAGCAAAATTTAATGCAAATTTTCTGATCCATGATTTATACAAATGAAAAATCGCCGACTGTATCAAAACACGTGTTATCCTTTTAACAGCTGACAAGAGACTAAACATCCGATATAGCTCAAATTGTATAGATACTTTTAAGATATGAGTTATGATGACTACAGGAGCCTTACCGATAAGATACAGAGACACCGGACACCGGAAACCGAGGTGTCTTTATACAGAACGATCGAGAGGAAATCAGTGAGAATTGACAGCTGGATCGAGCAGCAGCATCACTCTTATTAATATTCATTTAGAGTTAAATTTATTTTTATAATCCTTTTTAAAAAGGATAAGTTCACATCCAACAACTTAATCCATGTTTGCCAGCACAACAACGAAAAAATCATGCCAATCGGACTAATATAACCCGCGAAATTTCAAAATTTCTGTTACTTTTTGAACTCACGTCGTACATACACAATCATTTCACAAAATACTATTACAGGAGCACTTTACTTTAGAGTACAATATGTACCTTCCTTATTCTTCTGAAATTAGCCACAAACATTTTTGTTCATGTAAATTAAATATAAAACAAATTAAAAATACATTTTAAAAATGAATTAATTACTGAAATATAATAACTCCTACTTCCTTGTTCAATACAATCAATCCAAGTGAGCTCTGTAGATGAAATTTAAAGTAAAAAAGTCATCAACCATGTGAAAGTTATGTGTCATGTATGTACATTGATTGGGAATGTAAATTTCTCCAAAATATCGTTAAATTACTTTCTACAACATTAAATACTAATTTAACTTGGTACCTAAGATAAAATTTAAAAGCGAGCTATTAGCACTAAAAGCGAGTTCTGAATACGGGATTTAGAATCAACAAACTAATTTATAATTTGCAAGAATCCTCCTACCCCTTGAAGGCAAGGCCTAATACGTTACACTAAATTACTCAAATACCTACGATATGTTCAAAAAAATGTTACGTGTATGTCATTTCAATATCCATAAGATATGCGGGTACATATGATTTAAATAATCGGCATATGCATAGGGATATAAAATGTACATTGGATGGATATAAAAAAGTATCACCTTTACTGATACATTTCATATACATCTGGTGACAATAGTCAAATTCAAAAACTAATCATTCTGATTGGTCGAGACCCTTATAGCCGATAAATCTTCCTTTCCCTCCAGTCGTCCCTTTAAACCAAATCCTGAGCGTTCCTTAGCGAATCGGTACGTAACTACTGGAGATCCTCCACGGCCACTTCCACAGGGCATTGGGCGATATCTGGGCACCACATCCTTAACTCGGGTCAGGGGTCCGCTGCCCTTTAACTGTATCAAAACTTTATCTCCGCCCCGCTTTACAGCCCTTTTCCCCTCTCCAGCGGGGTGCCGGTATTTCATCCGGGCTTCTGTCGGTTCGTGGAGACGTCTCCGTCGGGTACTCTCTCCTCTACCGGGCAATCGGTACGTCGAGACCATCACAGCAGATTTGAGGACCTCGACCTTAACTAAACAATATCAAATCCTCCGAGAGCAATGACGTAACTATATAAATCAACCCGAAAGCGTAGCTTCTGAATAAGGTCGCGACTCGAAGGGAACCAGAAAGCGAGAACGTTATCTGAATCGGTAGCGGGAATTGCCTTGTGAAAGTGAATCAAAAAATCACCTCACAAGATATTAGAGAATTTTTCGATTTTTTACAAATATGCAATTGTAAATTATCAGCGTCATGCTTGAAATTTTGTATGAGGGTCATTCTACGTCAGATTTAAAACAAAATTTTTAATATTCCTGAAAATTGTTTCCCTTGGTCTTGAGAAGGAAAAAAATAACACGTACTTCTTATTTCATTATGATATGAAGAGTTTTCGAAATTTTAATTTATCAATTTTTTAATTTATCGACTCCAAAAAACCGGTTCTTCTTTAAACGTATCCTGCATCGTCCACTTTTCGATTAAAAGCACAGCACTGCAGGGAAAATTATGCAATAGGGTTCACTTAAAAGTCCACTTTTTAATGGTCGAAAATTCGGTCGTTTAATAATTGTTATGTAACAATTTATAAAAATTTGTTTATTTCAAAAAGGGCATCTTCAAATTGAATAATTTTTTTTGTAATTTGTTATCATAGCACAGAGAATATTGTCTGAAAATTTGAAAGTGGACTGTTGAATATTTTTTTAAATAAAATTCATACGACGATTCGAGCACGCTTGGACATTTTCGAATTATCCCACTGTCATTTGATGGGGTTTTCACCTAGTTCAGATGAATGATACTCAGGGAAATGTTAAAAGGTTCCAGAATAACACTGTCAAATCAAGAAATGGTCATTTACTTTAATTACAATATTGATTTACATACAATAATACAGAAAATTATATTATTTGATTATTTTACACTGCTTTAAATCTTTTTCTCGGAAACTGCTTTTTTTCTTGTATAAACCTGAGAAACTGACGGTTGTGAAAGTGTAACAACGAGAATAAGTTTTGATTTTCAATTCGCGATCCCCAACTGGTTCAACACATTGCCTTTTTTGTGTACCTGGTATCGTTTTACAATCATCGAAACGAGATTGATTTTTAAATTTCTGTTTCCTTCGTAAACTTGAGCGTAATCTGCCGTAAAACACGTAATTAAATACTGTATAGTTTTACCGTTTACGTATCTAACTGAATCTTACATGGGACATGTAAAAGTATCTATCCGCGATCCGTCCTGTATGTAACAACTTTTACTGTAAGCATTCAATGATAACGTTATAACTATTATTTCAATTCTTAGATTCCTCGTCGATGTCCGTTCCTTTATGTGGGTACCAGCGTACGCTGCCATAATATTTTCGTGGAGTCTTCTTTTCCTGAACACTCCTTCCTCAAAAAATGGGTATTCCATCGGCCCATTCATAATACACTTCAATCTTCCAATAATAACATTAATCGTAAAATTAAATTAGAGAAGCATAGAAAGTATTTAGTGCTGACATAGTATGGGATGTGAGAGAGAAAAGTAGATACATGTAAGTCTTTTATCGTCCACACCAAGTTACACAATACTTGTAGGTGACAGATTTTGGATTTACCTATTGCGACAGATCTTAA
>JARQTJ010000862.1:576962-600901 GCA_030142635.1 Trachelus troglodyta | reverse complement strand
TCTACCAGAGGATTGATTAGTAACTGAGGATGATTGGTATCGATGTTCATAAGGAAAGTTTTGGATTTGGAGGGGGTTAGGTGGATGTCAGGAAATTTCCGGAAATTTGAATACCTGTTATGGCGTGACCATGGCCGTAGATACCCTAAGGGGGCTCAAGGCCCCCGTCGGGAGACCCATAAGGTCCTGTTGCGGCCACACTTGGGCCCGACCCACTGAGCAAGCTCAGCGGATGAGGCGGAAGAGCAACCCCCGACACTATGGTCTATACGTCTAGCTTCAGTAGCAGGGTGACTACTCTTAGATAACTACTCGAATAAATATGATCGACCCGTCCAAGGAAATAGGAAAAGTAAGACAAGCACAATGGAAAGCGAGAGGGAACAGAGTGAAACGAGAAGACGTAGAAAAGTAAGGAGTAGACTTATAAATGTATAGAAGAAATAAGGAAAGAGATAAATAAAAAAGTAAAGAATGAAATATAAAGATATAAGGAAGTAAAGAAGAAATAAATGTAAAAATAGAAGAAGGTTGGAAATGGATATGAGGGGTGCTTCCAAGAGACCAGTATAGGAGACTGGCTCGAGAAGGAATGAGCGATCCGAGTCCAGGTACTGCCTCGAGCGCTCTCTCCACCATCGGTCTACTCCCACTCACAGAGTCCTACGCAACGAATTTGCGCGCACATAATTTTGGGCAACTTCCAGTACTTATAAATATGCTTTTCCAGAATTTCCGATTTCTGAGGTTTAATGTTTTACTTTATTGATTTAATTAATTATTTTAATGTTTCCAACATTTAATTTATTAATATTTCAATTTGAACGTAATTTATTTTCGATATTCTGCCATTTCAATTCAAGTTTTATCTACTCTTAATATTCTGCCAGATTTTGATTTAACCTCAATTTTATATTTTGAATAAATTTTGAAAGTAAATCATGATCCAAGAATATTTAGTAGAAATTAAGGTGCTACACGGGTGTCAAGTCGGCACTGCACTTTCTTAAAAATATCTTAAAAATGTTTCAACAATAGGCTTTTTCAATAGTTCTTGAGAAGTTCTATAATTCCCGGTCTCGTTCTAAGGGTTGCTTTAGGAACCAGTGGTGAGTAGTGGAGAACCTCTGCTCGCCAAGTTACGCCTCCGAGTTGAGGTTTAGCTCGGCTACGACGGGTTTCTCATTGTCGACGGAGGCGATGATCACAGAAACCTGCTTCCAGACTCGCCGCTACGACTTGACGCCATGATTTTGATGTTGCCTAAAACCGTAGAGTTATGCATCTCCCTACTCATCTCTGTAAAAACGGTTGCGTGAATAGACCTATAGACCCACTCATGAGTTATAATACATGAATATATCCGGTGTGAAGGAATACGGATGTATACTCTGCGTAATGCAGGTGCTTAGTGCCGCAGTGACTTTTTATAGTATAGTATAAAATATATATTGTTTTCTAAAATTGTAATATACAGCAATTCATTGCGTTGGCTTAAGTACTCATATGGAAATTTTTTAAATATTGTTACGTAAATTGTCATAATTGTTATTTCTGTACATTACAACGCAATAAGAACACTATATATGTGAGATATGATATTTTATAAAAAATGAGTATAACAATTATCATCTTACCTATATATGATATTATTAGAATTTTTTAGTTTGTACAATCAACACAATATATTGCTTGTGAATTATGCATGTATATTAATTATTAAAGAAAACATTATCTGAATTAAATATTTCTTCAGTAGGGTTTTACAATTTTTTAGGAACACAAGCATCATACCGCGAATAGCAAAACATGTATGCCATATCATTATGGTTCGACCATGGATAGGATGCCTGTTCGGCATCCTGATTGCCTCAGTAATCTCATATTTATACATATTAATAAATGGTAATATCTAATACATTTATGTTACACAAGATTCTCTTATATAGTATTGAATGTTAAAATATTAACTATTATAGTTTCATCACTGGACAATAAATATATAGAAGATCTTGGGAAATTCCAGGATTTTACACATGATAATAGACTGAATTTTATAGTGAATATTTCAAATGGTGCTGCCAAGATTGATCAAGTCAATGTCTCCCTAAAATATGATAGAATTAAAGTAAGTTCTTTGCAGATTATTATTAGGTATAAAAGAATAATACGAGTGTTTGATTCTAGGAAAAGTGTGAAACTATAAACATTGCTATAGTATGTGCTGGATATAATTCAACATTCAGTCTTGCTACAGTAGTTAAATCCATTGTATTTTATCGTACTAAACCTTTACATTTTCACCTAATAGTTGATGAAATAGCTAAGCGAACGTTGGAGATACTTTTCAGAACATGGAATTTACCACATGGTTTGTGTTTATAAATCACATTAACAATATTGCTGTTGCTGCAGCTCTTACCTAATCGTTGAATTTTAATCCACAGTGACAGTAACATTTTACAAAGCAGAGGAATGGATACCAGGAGTAGCATGGATTCCAAACAAGCACTATTCTGGCGTCTATGGATTATTGAAGTTAATTCTGCCTGCTGCTTTACAGGAAGATAAGGTTCTTGTGCTGGACACGGACGTTACCGTTTTAACTGATATTGTTAAATTGTGGCAATTATTTCACGAGTTTAACAATGATCATTGGATTGGATTAGTTGAGAATCAAAGTGATTGGTATATAAAACAATTGTCACATAGACCGAATCCATGGCCAGCCCTAGGAAGAGGATTTAATACTGGCGTTATGCTCATGCACTTGCAACGCTTGCGAGATAGAAACTTTTATCAGATCTGGAAAAATATAACCATAAACGTATTGAGAACTATTCCTGAAACTCATTTGGCTGATCAAGATATATTGAATGCTGTCATTAAAGAGTATCCAAGTATTATTCAAAGACTGACATGCACATGGAATATTCAACTTAGTGATCACACAATAAGCGAAAGATGCTACAGTAATACCAATGAAATCAATGTACGTCAATCTATACTTTCCTTTTCTCAAAATATGCATGCTTTGATTGGAAAATAGTCGAATTATTCTTTTTTTGTACAAAATATTAGATAATTCACTGGAATTCCCCAAGAAAACAAGCTGTACGAAACAAGCACATTGATGACTTTTGTAAAATGTATAAAGTATTTCTGGAATTGGATGGAAATCTATTACGTAGGCGACTGTTTGGTTGTAATGAAACTGAAGTAACGACGATTGTAAGTTAATAGATTTAAAGCAAGCATCTTATTAGCAATTAAACGATAATCTCAATACCTTATTTTCAGTATGACCGATCGAATATGTGTCTAAAATTTACTAAAGCTGCTACTATCCGTTATCGAACTCATTTGTTCCTGCTCGAATATGAGCATAATGTTTATTCTGCAGTGGATGTTGCTCTTGTCACGCAATGCAGCGTGGACAGAATATCCCTTCTAGAAGATTTATCAAAATATTGGCCAGGAACCATCAGTGTTGCTCTATATCTCACAGATGGAGAAACGCATAGCTTCTTGGATTTTGTGCATGCATCGACAGAGTTGAGTAATCGAAAGAATATCGCGTACCACATAGTGTACAAAGAAAGCGTAAGTTTTACTTTACAAATAATAAGAGCAGTTTTAGAAATTTTTTCTCACCAGAAATATAAATCTATTCAGAATAAGAAAATAATAGAAAAATCACAGTGGAGGCAAAAATATTTTGTACACTTTGGTTTCTTTGGCTGCCTCAGGATAGTAGATTGAGGACTACATTTTAATACAACTAAGTTGAGAATTCATTAAATCGAAATATTCACTTTTCATTAATTTAATTTTCTGATTCAATTTTCCAGGAGTTTTATCCCATCAATTACCTACGAAATATCGCAATGTCTTACGTATCGACGCCATATATTTTTCAATTGGATATAGACTTTCTTCCACAGTTTGGGTTGTATCCAAATTTGATGAATTATATCACTAAGTTAAATATAAGCGTCTCGGATAAAACGGCTTTGGTAGTACCGGCATTTGAGACGCAACGTTATCGGTAATTGTTACATTATATGGATATATAGTATTAATATGGAATAGACTTTCATTTGAAAATTAAAATATATTTTCTAATCATTGTTTCTTACAGATTTTCTTTTCCCGTCAATAAAGAAGAACTTGTCAAGGCTCTTAATCGTGGCCAAATTTACACATTTCGATATCACGTTTGGGCACAAGGTCATGCTGCTACAAATTATACTTTTTGGCGCAACGCTACTGAACCTTATGCGGTTGGTAGTATTGTATTTAATAATTATATAGTTAATTAGTTACTTACAGTATATCATAACAAGTTATTCTTTTTAGGTATCATGGGAACCTGATTTTGAACCTTATATTGTGGTTTCAAATTTAGCGCCTCAGTATGACATAAGATTCATTGGTTTTGGCTGGAATAAAGTTTCCTATTTAACACACTTGACAGCTTTAGGATACAAGTAAGAATTTCTTGGATATATGTATGTATACAAAAAATCTAATTCGTCATACTGATAAGATGATTGTTTAGATATATCGTATTACCCGATGCCTTTATTATTCATCGCCCACATGCTCCTAGTGTGGACATTGGCAAATTTAGAACAGATGCACTATACAGAAGGTGATTAATGCTTCTTATTCTTTAACACATTCTAATGGAAAAAAAAAAAGAAAACATTAATAGACATACAAAGTACTGACGATCATTGATATTTTAGATGCCTGAAGAAGTTGAAGGACATATTTGTGGAAGAGTTATTATCGAAGTACGGAGACAGCAATATATCTAAATTAAGAAAGAAACCTGTGTCAATAACCAACGCAAACAATGACCAAAGAAATAATTAATGATATTACAATTTTGATATTATATTTTCACAAATTATTAGTTAATTTATTAACTGCTAATCACGATCATCGTATTTTTAATGATCAACGAGTGTCATCACTCATATTGCCATAATAATTTATTATTATTATTCCACTTATACTGTACCTTATTCATATTTTTCTATCCCTCTGTAATTGAAACAAAATATTTTATTGTTAAATATTTCTAGATACTGTCATCAAAGGACATACCGAACCTCAAAGCAGTCACAGCAACCTCTCAGTAAGTGCGCGCGTGCACGTGGCTGCAGTCGAAGAAACATGCACTTCGCGAATTACTACCCTTGAGCACAGTGAACAAACTGTTGCTGTTCACCTTCGGGTGAAAGATTACAAGTAAAGATAGCGGGGGAGGGATGTAAACTAAGGAACGTCAGGCTATAAGTGGGGGAAGGCAGTCGTTGGCCGATAGAGGGAAAAGCATTTCAGCGCGCACTTAGCGAGAGGCTACTGTGATTTTAAAATAAAATTGCAATATTTAAATTAAATAAAGTTACATAAAACGAAGTCTTACCTTGAATTATTGTAGAATTCCCGAAAATAATTTGGACGTCAGCGTGAACGATAGGACAAAGAAGGCTGAACTGAGAATTAACCTCAAAGGTCGTAAAGTAGGATTGGGAGGTCTTTATTAAAATTTAACATATGCGTTCGAGTGTACAGAGCTGTTCATTGGTTACAATATTGTATTATTACAATCACGCTAAGTTTCCTTTATTTATAAAATATTTATAATATTTACAAATACGCCAGTATGCCGTTACACTGAAAAAAATAATGTATGTATACATATATTATATAACACATATATCGTTCAAATTATAACGCTGAAGCATAAAGTGAAAATAATTTATTATGAGGCAAGTCTCGGCCCAACGTACCGTACGACAAAATTCAAGTATAAATTAATAGTGAGAATGTCGATGATAATGAACGACAATAATAAGAGTATCAATAATTATTAATTATAATAAGGATGACAATCGATAATGGATAATAAATGTATGAACAGTAAGAACTGCCTATCTCAATCTTACTTATTAAACATCTCTATTTCACGTATAGAGTGTAATAAAAGTAAGTGTCGCCGAGAATTGATACAATTAACTTCATTATTCTTTTATAAGTTCACTTAGCTACGTTGAGACACATATGTATAAATCATGTACATTTGAAATGGCGTATCGAGTTTATTTAAAAGATGTCGCGTATGAAAAAAAGTCTCGACGAAAGTAGGTCGGTGGAAGCAGTGTACGAGATAGAAATAAAAAAAAATTTAAATTAAAAATACAGCTCGTCAGAGACTGTCAATATGCATCCCACAGAAAATGCACAAATTAATTTTACATTGGCGCTCGGGTAAACGTCAAACGTTATTTCAGAAAACGTTGTCAGTCGACGAGCGCCATAGTCTTTGTCTCTTTCTCCAAAATGGTCGACAATTTTGTTCTCACTGAAAAAGACGATAAGACGGCTTGCGACGAGCTCGTTTATTCGACGTTTCGGATTTGACATGCGTGAATTCACGACGGCTGCATATAGCTACTGACGAATCAACATCAGTAAGTGATTACTTATACCACGCGTACGCAAACGAGGTAGCAGTGGCGGGAATTATTACAAATTTGAATGTCGCATCATAGAGCAATGGGAGACGGTTAACGCGATAAAAAGATATTTGGGGGATATGAAAGAAAGTGAAGTAAAAACTTTTTTTAAATGAAAATTCGCATTATCATTGTTATGCACAGTTGCTGTCAGGAAACTGTCATTAGAATTAGGCTTGTTGATCGAACGAACGAAACTACTGTTGATCGTCAACACTATAAAATAATTTCTCCTGAGATGGTATAATACCACGAGCATAAAATACAGGGTTATTTTTGAATTTGTTAAAACACGCGCCGAATTTATTTGTCGGTAATGCAGTGATACCATCAGTCAAGACACGTTTTTCGCCGTGCACGTAGGTACAGTGCGCTCTGCAGATTTGTCAAAATTCGTGACACCATTTTTCATATGTATTATTGTAATTTGATTTCGTATTAAATTGATAAAGAGTGTAATTTAAAATTACACGTCGGCATAGTGTGTCTGGTAAATCGAATTAACGTCCTCAGAGTATCATACAAACGACATGCAACGAAGCGACAATTATGTGCACTTATTTTAGACGCTATCAGGTGCAAATCATACGAGAATTACAGAACAGCGATCGACAGGTATTTCTTTAAAGGTTCTCAAAATAAGAAAATATTGTGAAACGTGGTATTAGAAAAATTACCGAGTGAGAATTTATATTTAAACAAATACCTTCCGGACGATTTAAGCATGTATAAAAAATTCAATGAAAGATCGACCAGTGATTTTATGTCCATAATTAAATATTTACTCACACGAGAAATTCGTTTTCTTTTTTTAATATTATTCATAAAAGCATTAGAATCTTTTTTCTCGTCTCTCCTTCAAATAGGCAGTTCGATGATTTTTCACATAATAGATACCAACATTGACCAATTTATCCCGACAAATGTCATACGTTCACGTGTGAATTTCAACGCGACCAACAGCAGACTGATTTACAATGCTCGCTCTTACAGACAGACGTTGCGTCATGCGCATTCGAGCTAACTAGCTATTACAATTAATGCACTGTGTAAACAAACGGCCCACGGGAGTCTCGTTGTTCTAAATGAGTGATGAAACGTTTCACGTTTACTTGTCAAATGGTCGAAATGCGTCAGAGGATTGGTGTACCGGCAAATAACACTTTTCAAATTTTCCCGCCACGTCGAGTCGGAGCCGAACCGAACAGAGGAGAGAAGGACTCCCGTTCACAATGAAAAAGCACGCACATTCCTTAGCAGAAGCCACAGAGCATATTATTAATGACAATTACAGCTATAAACACCAAAAGAAAAAAGTGACCGAACAAGATTTCGCAGACAGTAAAAAGGATTCGATAAGGAAGATGCATTTAACATTATAAATTTATCTATAGGCTACGTTACGTACGTACGCAAAAACGCCTGGGAAGCGAGACACGCGTTTTTATTTTTTTTAAAATATATATGTATTTATGTATATATATATATATATATTTATATTATATTATTATAACCTATGAGGAATATTTAGGTCTCGTCGCGGTAGCTCGTGGGTAGGACATTTGTAGCGATCGTCAAAATACAAAATTACAAAAATATATTCGTGGCGCGGTCCCAACCAATCTCGCCGGAAGTTACGTGTCGCGCATTTACATATATGAACAGTATGCATCAATGAGTGTATGTACATATCGCAGCGCGATGGTTGGGCCGAACGAACCGCGACTCTGCTAGGCCGCTTAAAATACTTAACGACAATGGAGGTCGTACAGGTTGGTTGATGTCGCGTAATGATAAACGCGTTTTTCGCATCTGCGCATGCGCACCAGCATCTGTATCAGATTTTGGAAAATACAATGTATTCGCGTCAGATACCGAAAGCACCGCAGGTACTGAAATGCATTATTGCATAGCGACTGGGAGATGGTAAAAGTGACGTAGAAATCAATTTTTTGTGCATTGGTCGTTATTCTTACTACGCGCTTCTAAAAACCAAACTTATCCGATCTTCGTCGCCATTATCTCGCACGTCCTTCCCACGTTTTTATAGTCCCGCAACCGCGCATTCTACGTAATACTGAACAGCTTATACTGATTATCATTACGGGGATTTCCTTTTCGATTTTTTATACACCTCTGGGGATAGCCTTCCTTGGTACCTACTCGAGTCGCAATTCGCGCGCGCTTTTTTAAATTTAGTTTCGTGAAATCTCGAAGCCTCTTATTATTATCTTTCGTCGACGGTAAAATTTTTACATTGTACAAATAGGGATTTTTTACTTATGTACAGTTCACCTCGTGAAAGTATTTCTTCATGATTTTAGATATTTTTATCAACCTGTACATAATCGTTGGCGCGAGCCCTTCTCTTAGGGGAGGTTTACGTGTGTTTGAATACAAGATCAATTATGCAGGAAAATATTATAGTAACAGCATTGGTACAGAATGGTGAGAAAAAAATTGAATCAATAATTTTTCACTAGAGGTTCGAAGGTCATAAAAGAAAATTGAACATGTTGATAGACTCGTTTTCTTGGATAAAAAAAGTCAATTTATAGATCGAGTTATTGGTAGAGAAATAACAAAAATTGTCATTCTATTATTTTCAATTCAATTTTCGCAAATCTTGTGAATGCATCGTGGACGCTCCCACGAGAGACACGTGACGCATTTCATTCAATTTAACGTTCAATTTTTTCGTATCGTATCGTTGGATTCATTTTTTGTCATACACCTTTTTTTTCACTTTGTCCCATTCTATGATGCCAAACGCTTTCTAACTTTCTGCGCTGGTGCTGATCCTGACTCAACATTACGAATCTCTCAGATCATTACGTAGTCGGTATTTAAGAAATTCTCTTGCAACATACTCGACAACAAAGACACGCTTACTGCACGCAAGTTAATTCGCTAGTGTAAAGTTACACAAGGATGAATAACGCGTTTGGCGCGAGATTCAAAATTCGAAGTGCAAGTACAAATCCATTTTTGTAATTGAAGCATCGTAGATGGTGCTATTCCTTTTGTCAATGATCTAAATTCTCACAATTGTCAGAGAAGAATGATTAAAAAACAAAGAAAGGAACTTTACTGATATTTGTTCAATTTCGACTACACGGTACCAATGATTTTCAGTTAAATAAGTTTGTCTATTTTGAGCTACCACGTGTCGCTGTTTTCATTCGGGAAAATAGTGTCGTAGTTCAACAAACCGATCTATTCGAATGATTCTAACGAATATCGATTGAATAATGTGGGAATAAACGTATTTTCAAATTACCCTGTATTTGATCGTTCTTCGCACGACGGGAAGAAGTTCGAGTTTTCATAAATAAAAATTATAAAATTTGAAGTGAATACAAATTTTTCATTCGAATTGATAGGCATCCTAGTTGCGAAAATATAAAAAATGATTCCTCACGAACGTAAAATTTGATGACTGTCAAATAAGCAACGACACAATCGTCCACGACTTTACAGTCATCAGATTAGACTTTTTCGTTAAATTGTATTCGTTATCGCTCATACAAATAATTGATTCAAATTTTATATAAGTTCTAATACGGTACCATGCTAGTTATCAAGAAATTTCTGGCTTATCAATTTAATTAGAGTCTTCGCGTATACGGACCGCGCTATCACTAAGCAACGCACTTTAAAATCTACTTTCAAAATTTCTCTAACAGTAGCAATAAATCATCCCGTAACCGGTTCTTAGATCATCAGTCCGTACAAATAGTAGACGCGCACGCGCGAGGGATAACGAAGTCAATAAAAAACTATTATCATCTAATCCTTGGCGCAGTAAATAATAAAATAAAACTAGTATTACCCAATAATTCTTAGTTACATTAGTGACATGGATAAAAAAATAATAATAGAGACTCGCGATCCTTGACGGATAACAAAAATTGTCCTATCCTGAATTTATCTACAGGCAAGAAAGCAATAATTTCTTGATCTTTAATAATCAACGTCTCTCTTCGATACAGCATATATTAGAGGCAGCTCTCTATTGGAGAATTCGTTGGATGGAAAAGCAAGCGACCTGTGATTAACGTAAATCATATTCCTTCGGCAGGGTTTTCGTGTATAAGGCTAGTACTGCTGTGTCACGCAAGCCAAGGGAACAAGTTCGGATCGATGAACTCAGTCCTTGCACTCCTGATTAGGCCTCTTCCGGTTGTAGGCGACGATCGATATTACTCCACTTCCGGTTCGTCCACTCGTACCAAGAGTTTCTAGAAGCTACCGGATTGTAGATGCTACCAGCATTTTCCAATCGCAGCAGACACTTTGATGCACTCGTTGGATCAAGTTTTTAAGTGACTTGCATTACACTTCACCCTTAGGAACATTTTTTTATTGGGATTACATTATGCAATATTCGCTTTAGGGTGGAATTACTCGTAGCGATACGAAGGGCGTCCTCTCGTTCGATCGGATAAAACGACTTTGCGGAATTCTCAATGTTCACGTCGTACAAATAGTAGACAGCAACGACTCTGGTACAGGATAAGTTCTCAGTCGGTAAGGAAGATTGGCCAACTTCAAGAAAACTTGCAAGACATTATTTGCACGTAATCGAGAAAGCCAACAGCTTAATGTTGGTTCTCAAGGTAGTGGGATACAAGGTGACAGTTACGAATGGTCGGGTTTCCATGAGTTGGAAAGAAGTACAAGAGTTTCGATAAATACTTTAAAACGTGAATTCTGTTAATGTATCTGCTGTCTGACCTTAAGAACCATTCGATAGAACCTGAGGAAGAGTCAAAAGACGCGGAGTAATTTTTATGCGATTTTCATGAACCGCCAGTCGAACATGGCGGCGACTGGATTATTGTTTCGCGTTGTCGACGAGTGTGTTTTTATCATTATTAAAACTATTACCATTTTCTACATAAGAAATAAACATAGTGAGGAGAGAAGCACAGGTTGGTCTGGACGTAAGAGAATCTTACACGAAATAGGCGTCCCGACGCGCGTCTCAGTCTATGTTCGTACGGAATGTCTCTTTGTCTCGTTACCGATCCTGGATTTGGAAGCCCCGCGCTCGTCTTCATCGGGTCCGGACGAATCGAAACGAAACGGAACGAGGGAACGAGCTCGTTTCCTTTTCTTTTTTCTTTTCCTTATCCTATTATTTTCTCCCTCTCTCTCTTTCTCTCTCATACACACACACACACTCTCTCTCTCTTTCTCTATTACGCATACTCCATGGCTCATGCCGTCTCACTCATTCAAGCGTACAGGTTTATGTTTAACTCTCACTCTCATTCTCTCTCTCTCTCTCTCCCCTCTCTCTCTATCTCTCTGTAGATCGTCTCTCTCATCCCGCACTCGAAGGCACTACCGGTTGTCGTAAAGCGAAGAATCCTCAGTAGTCAAATCATACTTCCGTGCCATCCTCACCCTCGTCCTCGTATAGAGGACCGTTAGCCGACTTTTTCTTGGGTTTTGGAGGTGGCCTGGGTGGGACCTTCCTGCCGTGGATTCCAGCTATCTGAAAGTCATCCATCTCATCGGCGAGCTTGGACGGCCACTCGGGAGCGCCTTCTGGAGCAGCCCTGTCCAGAGGACTACTCGTAAGTATGTTAGGAGTGCTGCGCTGAATGGTGTTGTAATGAGACGTCGGCGTCCCCGGTAAGATTCTAATCTTCATAGCGTTACTAGGTTCGGGACTCTTGTTTAGAGAGAGAACCGAACTGCCGTCAGCAGTGGTGCGCAGCCCGAGATTGTCGTAGATTGGCTCAAGGCCATCCGGCGAAATTGGTGGTCCACTGCTCCAGCTTGGTGCCCTAGGTCTTCTTGGTATGGTCACGTACCCATGTCGCGGCATAACTGGTAGACCAGCGCTGTATGGTGCGACACTGCGATTGTGAGGTAGCGTCTTGAACACTGCCGGATACTGCCCGGACGACGGAGAACCAAACGGAGAACCAAATGGCACTGTTCCAGATGTCGCAGCTGATCCTAGCTGATTCGGCAGACGCGAACTGTCCGGTGCAGTAGACGCCTGACTCGTTGGTGAGGCACCGCGTCCTCCTGAGAAAGCCAACAAATCCGGAGGATACTGTCTGTACGTGGTACCGCGGCTGAGTGTTCCGTTATCAAGCTCTGACGTCGCTCGTTCTCTCTCTTCGTCACCCTCTCCGTCATCATCGACACCACCAACACCACCACCACAGTCGCCACCGCCAACGCCACTGCCAGCTGCGCAAAAATAAAAAAAAATAAAAAACCAATTAATGAATGACGCGTTGCTGGTCCTGCGTGACGTATATTATGAAGAGAAAGAGAGAATAGAAGGAAATATAATGCAGACAGACATACAGATACAGGTAGATGATAAAAAAGAGAGTGATAAAAAATATATATATATACGTGACATGAAAGAAATATGTGTTTAAATAAATAAAAATATAACTATATAAAATGCAAATGAAAGGAAAAAAGGGGCATACGGCGGGCGCGCTCCTGACTTTACGACCCCATATACTTGTGCCCTTACTTAACGCATTGTCTCGTAATAAAGGCAGTGTACTGACCGAAGACAGAGTCGTTGTCGAGGAGGGTACGATTAGTTTCAGTCATCTCAGTGCCGTGGGAGGTGACAGAGGGCGCCTCGTACCGTCTGGGCGGCTTCACTACTGGATTTACCGCGGTGATCAGTGACTTCTCCTGTTCACCGAGACCGTGGTGCTCCAGTGACGTGGCCTCTGCGCTTTTTACATCGTGACGCGTTCTGCGCCGAAGACAGTAACAGATGCAGAGTATCAGGGTGACGAAGAGAAGGAGAAGGGCGATCACGCCTAGTCCGATAGCCACAGGCAGACTGATAACGTTCTCGGTGCTATCGAGAGCACTGTCCAGAACGCTAACGGTGACGTTCTTTTTGGTTAGGCCGCCGGTGCTGTTCGCCATGCAAATATAGTCGCCCTTGTCAGACAAACTGACATCCGGTATGGTCAGGTTCAGCCAGCCGTTGCCCTCGGTGATTATATAACCACGACGAGCATCGTCCCCGCTGTGTCTCTTCGTATGATTGGTCAGAGCATGTGAACGATGGTACCAGTTTATTTGGGGTTGAGGAACTCCCGACGCACGACACCAGAGCGTGACGTCACCGCGGCCAATCTCAAGTCTCGTCATTGGACCCACCGATTGTATTTCTGGTCGACAAGCGAACTCATCGCTGCGGATCTCGTTCCACATCTTTCCAGCTAGATGTCGGGGCTGATGGCAGGTCGTTGGCTGCGTGTAGAGCTTCTGCTCTATCGTCCAATCGCGAAAAGCTTTCAGGTGGCAGTTGCAGTTCCAGGGATTGTTGTGCAGCTCCAGACTGGAGAATTTCGGCAGGTTCTCGAAGGTTTTCAACTTGACGTTCACCAGTTTGTTCCCATCGAGTTTCAGAGACTTGAAGTCTGGCAGGTCGTGAAACGTTTTGTTGCCGATGTGCTTCAGTCTGTTGTTAGATAGTTCCACTTTCTGGAGGTACTTCATGTTCTTGAAGAGCTCGTTCTTCAGGATCTCTATCTCGTTGTCATTAAGCAGGAGGATGCGAAGACGCATCGTCTCGGCGAAAGTGCCAGGATTGAGAACTTTGATCTTGTTCATTGACAGGTCAATTTCGATGACGATTTGAAGGCCTTTGAAAGCGCCCACGTGTATGCTATCTATGGAGCACTCCTTTAATATCAATTTGTGTATATTGATAAGGTTGACCCGACTGAACGAGCAATTATCTAGGTGACCCAATCGGTTGCCGGTCATGTCCAGGATCTGTATGTCGGACGAAAGTGAATTTGGTATCTGGGTAAGGTTATGTCTTATGCATTCAGCTGTCTTTTTCCCGGAGACCCATTTGCACTTGCAGGGTGGCTTGCAGCCCCAGTCTTCTTGACCCACGCAAACCGCAACCATCAGCACCAGACAGAGAAACTCCATCGCCCTTGACGTCTCCATTTTCGCTCTGCAACAAAAGATTCGCATTTCACGTTAGTTCTTGCTGACAATTTCCTCTCCTGCTACAGAGGGAACGGGTTCGCGTCCTGTGGCTGAATATCGAGTGTCGGACCAGGGTTCAGAAGGAAGTTTATCTTTGACATTTGCCTTTTGCCTCGTGCTACTACCCCTCTCGGTTACTAACTCCTTTGGTACCTCGGAGCATGCTTTGCTGGAGTTATACACAACGTGAATACATATAAGAATGTATAACGTACGCTGTGTATCAACACACATATATACATTACACTTTCAAATTCCAAATGGTCAGAGACCCATGTCTAATAATAAAGCTGATATTTATGTGGCAAAGGGCCAGACTTGTTATCTCAATGCTGTCCAAACGTGGGCCAGCTGGTTTAAATGTAATCGAGCAAGTTCATACGTTCCTCAACTAATTATACCAACGTCCAGATTACGTGGCCTCGGGACGAATCTTAATAATAGTAGCAGCAGTTAAAATAATTTAGCTCGATGGGGTCTCCGGTTGTCTTGGAAAGTGAAGTCGTCACCAGGGAAACCAGCTGGATGGAAGATCAGACAATGTGGGGAGGGGCTAAGTCAGTTGACATAATTACATGGGAATCCTCGAGTCCGACGAGGGTACGTAAGGTTATCAAACCTAACCTAAGTGAAGATTTGAGCTTGGACCAATTTTCAAAACTGCCCATTCGAATAATCATTAGAAGGATTTCGCTTAAAAGTTGTCGTCGTCCCCTCCCCTCCACCCCCTCCACCCTTGTTATAATGAAAAGTGCCATTTGAAATTCGGCCATTGTTATCCAAATTAATGTGCACAGTTCGGATCAGCCTTGCGTATTTCAACTTGGCCGTTTACTTGTCGTACCTCGTCTAAAATGATTCTGACACAATGGGTGCGCTCAGCCGATACAACCGGTGAGTAACCGGTGAGTGATTTTCCTAGATTTTACTCTGAACGCAACCGGTTACTTACCACTTACTCAACATGTTTAGTAACCGGTCGCCATTTTTTGTACCGGAAAGAAACTACGGTACATTTGGGATCAGTGATCATTTCAACGGTTTTCCAAGATGTTGGCACCCGATCAAAGTAATAGTAATACAAATAGTGAAATTTCCATTGATGAATATACGTATAAGGATACGTTATATGCAATTCACGCTACGATGGAAGACCATTATAAATTATGCGTACTTATGCGTGACATTCGAAAATGTTCTTTAAACAAATTATTAGTATATAGAGGAACTATAATCGCTGCATAATTTTCATTTTTGACTCGGACGCCGCGTTCTTTTATTACTAAATCATTATTAATAGGTTCTGTCAAATCATCTATTAATATTCTGATTAAATTGCAATCGAACCCACTATCCAAAGCAATTAATAATGCTGGATCAATTTTTTTTATATTCCCGCCAGATATAAACAAATGTCGTTCAGCAGACATTGATCATTGATCACTGGTAACTCGCAACTGTTGTCTCATCGGTTACTCACCGGTTTTGTCGGCTGAACGCACCCAATGAAACACCGGTGCCCTCTATAGTTACGGTACAGTCCATATATACTCTGAACGTAGCTTCGAGTCAGTCACATTAATCTCGTGCTACTACGCTAGTACAGGAGTACGCTCGAGGATCTTTCCTAATTTAGTTTCATATCGTATCAGCACCTCCTGGGTATTCCTGGACAGGATGTCGCCAAAGTTAAATTAATACACCGCGGCACGGCTTGCGCTTTACCTTTTTATTATTGCATTAAAGTCTGAGGTTGCGCATTAAATTACTTTCCTGGCAGCGCAGAGCTGCCTGGCTCAGCCGCGTAAAGGTATATACATAAGGTCGTTCGCACGATCCATCCTCTTGGGACAGGCCCCCCCCCCCTCCCCCTTTGCCTTCTACCGGTGGCTTCAACTTTGCCGTGACGTCAAATTACACGGCATTGTTTATCGGGCTTGTGTCGCCGTCTAGGATGTTTTCTACTGCCATAGAAAAAGCTGCTTTTTGTCCTGTCCGGTTAAAAAAAAAGTATTTCAACGTCAGAAAAGACTTTTCGGCATTTTTCAAAGCCATCGTCCCACTCCGTTAACTTTGCGTCTAGGTTATGTCGGTTACCTGACAGCTATACTTGGGGAAGTTCCTACTGCCCGATCATAAAACCTACATAAAGAGATTCTTTGACCTGAACTAGGTATACAGATCAAAGTAAACAGCTACCTTGAAGTAGCGGTTTACGTCGTCGACGGTACGATCTATTGATCTCGGAGATTTGAATTGTAAATACGAAAGGCAAACGCAGTTGCATTACGATATGCGCGTGGCGAAAGTAAAAAGTTTATGCCGTTTTGAAATTGACAAAAGAGTCAGTTTCAGCAGTCGCGAATAAACTGCAGGGATGTTAATCGTAATCTGGTAAATATTACGTAACCGGTCTATTTCATGAAGCAGAGTCTATTCCACGTTTCCCGTGATGTTAAGTATGGGAAAAACGGATAGACGTGTGTGGATCATTCATGTGCATATAGGGTGTTACTTATGTAAGTACTGCAATGTATGTACATATTAATACCTATTCACGTGTGGATTAGTATTGTACGCCCGTTTTCTAGCCATGTAAATATATAACGTATGGATATTTATATATATAGATAAGGAAAGAGTCCATCGGTTGCGATAAGGTTACCGGGTATAATCGCGACGGCGACTATGTAATTCCTTGAAATTACAGAGTGTAAATTATGGTGACAACCGAGAGGGTGGTGTACGAATCCAGTGGCGTCGATATGCACGTTTAAATGAAATTCAAGGATATAATTACGCAATATGTTAATTACGTTTGAATATATTACATTGTCAGATATAGGGTTGGTATAGGGTAACGGTGCAATCTTAAGGGTTGAAAACGTTAAAGAGAGCGAGGTACTCTGGTATAAGGGTGGTTTGAGCGAGTAGTACGAAAAGGAAGGTGACTCTAGGGGGGTTGTTAAACTTGGTGTCGTGACTGAAGCCGTGGGTGGGAAAAGGGGGTGGGATTGGGTAAAAGGGCTGGCTTGACGAAGAGGTAGCGAAAGGGGTCGAGAGATTCTACTAAGGAAGGGATTGTAGACTGTCTGGATGACTTGGACACCCGTCCGGCTTGGCGGCGACAACTATCCTTAATGACAATAAATCATTATAATTATTTGCACACATATATTTTTAAAATATCTTATCATTCATCAATTTTGGGTCATTAGTGCGCTTGTACTTTTACGTCCCGGGTAAACACACAGGCTACCTAGAACGAATATTTTTTCTTATTTTAAAAATATCACCCGTTAATTTTAGGTCATTAGTGTACTTGCACTTTTAGTCTGAAAGTTGAATTTTCTTTTTCAATGCATCGTCCCATTGAAAAAATTTAAGTTGACCTTTGAATTGCGTTAACCCTTGCACTCAGGAAGGAATTCAATGACGGAATCTTCCGTACCCCTCGAGACTCTACAACTTCTGTCTGAAACAGTTTTTTGTCTGTCTTCGTTTCCGAAAAAATCGACCTCGTCGCTATTAATTACCCACCCTGTATATACGCGTTCGATTTAATCTCACGCTTATACAGTGGCCACGCGATTTCGACACCCTCTGAAACTTTCGATTAATCGAGCCTGAAAGCGACCGGCTATTTGTTTCACTCTCTTTATTCTCCACGGCCTTACGTTTGACTGTTAGAATCATACCGGGGGTTGCGATTACTTGTTGGTCGGGTTCGGGCTACCTCAGGACGGTCACTTTGAATTAATGATTAATACTCTGTTTACGTAACTACACCTACGCTATGAAGGATTCCATCGACGCTTATATCGCTATGAACTTGCTACCCTCTAAGTGTTCTTCTTAGATCCATGATCCACCCCTCTTTAAAACTCCATGCCACTTTTATCTTTCCACTTTATGTGAAAAGTGCCTTCTGCACTCGACGCACGTTCAACGGCACTTTAACCATCGACTCTGTTATAATGCACTTAAAAGGTGTGGTTTTTGAGGATTATTATAATAGGGATGACTATTTGTTGGAGGACTTGGCTATCAAAGAAAATATATTTATCGATTTTCATAGATAATTTTTTTGACTAATGATTCATGATTTACGACTTTATGGAAAAATTCGTGGCTGATTTTCAATTATTTATTGGAATGTTAGAGGGAGGGGGTTGTGGATATTAGAAGAAAACTTAAATTAGAGGAAATTAGTTTTTCAAGTCATGAATTATGTCTTATGAGACAATAAGAGAAGATATTAGTACGCGTGTATATAGATTATTGAAAATGCAGTCGATAACGTGATAAAAACAACAATTAATAAATTCCCTCTTCCGAAAATTAGTAACGATCACGTAATAGTGATTTCAATAAGATTGGAATATCCCATCAGACAGATGCCTTTTTTGCGAGTGTTAAAAATTGTGAAAGAAATTTTGAAAAACTAGCAAAGAAGAGCAGAGATGAGAAATAAAAGGACAGAATGCTTTCATTGTCAATGGAATCACCTGGCAATCGGTCAATTTGAATTACCCGCAAAAACATTACGTCCGATCCGTAATAAAGAAATCCATGGCCCAAGTGGGTGAAAAAATTTGAACTTCACGCAATTTCGGGAAAAAATATTTTTCAAGTAGCACGGCTGTTTTTCAAATTTTTTCTGCCAACTGAATATCAAAATTTTATTACGACGAATCATGCTAACGGCAACGTCAAATATCCTAATTTCGATTGAACAATCGAAATTCGAAGGAACCCTCCGACCCGAATTAATTTTCTAATTATATTTTACGAATCACACAAGACGAAGTACCGCGAGTACACCTGGCACAGTTAATTGCGAGGCTGAATACACGAATCGTAAATTCCCTCGATAGCTCGTTAATAATTAATTACGAGCAAAAAATAGTATCGTAAGACTTCTGGAAACCACGAACAATGCTAATGACTTATTTCCAGAATCGAGTGTCAATGCAATGCGAATCGATCCATCGTCAGCATGAGGAAATAAGAGAGAAATCTAGCAGGCCGCTAGTGGCCTGACCTACTTTGCAAGAGGAATGAAAAAAAAAGAGAAAAAAGATTCTCACGTTTCGAGTGGGCGCAAGAGACGAGAGAGAAAGTAAAAAAAAAACTGGATAATCCAGAGAAAGAACCGAGAGCGAATGATCAGTCGAAGTACAATAAAAAAAAGAATTAAAAAACAAAAAGACAAAAAGAAAACGAGCGAAAAGAGTGCGAGGAAAAAAATCAAAAACTTCTCGAAGTATTTTTGTCCCTTCCAGCAAAAAATCTGCCATTCCCCTTTTATCCTTTTCTTTTTTCCTCTCACCCGCCACCCCCTCCCCCCTCCCGCCGCTCACTCTCTTTTCAATTAGGTACAGAACGTTTCATCAAAATGTGTGCCAATGGCATCGCAGTCAATCTACATATACCCACTGTGTTTCGTTCTAACCAATAGCAGAATATAACTACTACTCCACCAACCCTCCTGTCATGACACAAAGACCTCGAATATCCAGAGGCCATTTAATTCACACACAGAACTATTAATAAGGGCGTTATGTCGATACACATCTGTCCGACCCGCCTCAGGGACTCAACCGTTCTGTATACTGATAGAAACGAACAAGATTCTCGTATTATGTATACTGTGAACAATTAATCGTGATATAGTATATGTATATAGCATATATGTATATATCAGACGTATTGTACACGCTTGATTAGAACTATTGTACCAGCCGAAGTTGGCGCTACGATTGAAATCAAATGTAGGGTGTCTAACGTCACTCGGTGAAGTAGTCCTGGATAAGTTTATACAACATACAAATAAGGGTAGCGATCAGCTGAGAAATTATACAAGGGTATAAGGTGTGAGGGTTGCCAAGGTAACCGAGTTTGTACATAACTTCACGAGACCGATCTGGTAAAGTAAGATAAGATTTTGCAAGATTACGTCATATATCGATGAAAAATCTGTAAGATTGACAACTCGTATTTGATCTATCATAAATATTGTCCACTTGTATACGAGGATGGTAATTGCGCCTGTTCCGTGTATATAGAGTTATGCCTACTAATCTGTGTGGTACCAAAATTTCGATAGAATTTAGTTACGACGAGATTTGAATATTCGCCTTTAACGTTTCTTTCAGCTATGCTTCCTTAGTGTATTTCTAGCGATGCACCAGTGACCCCAACATCTGACCTCTGAACTCTCAACTCTTGCTCGCTCGTCTCTTCCTCGAGCCTTTCTCTCCTTTTAGAGCCTTTCAAGTCTCACGTCGTTCACCCTAGAGTCGGGGACTCAAATAGATGACGTTGGATCGAAGACGATCTTTTTTTCTTTCTCCGACTCACTCTTTTCCTTTCTTTTTCTTCTTCTCGTCTTTCTATCTCTCACTTTCTTTCTTTAGAATCGTCAAATGGATACTGCGGAATTTTGCATACCCTATCCTAACCTATCTCCTGTCGATTCCACCCTTACTGCTCTTTTTCCTGAATCCAAGAATGTGATTTAGATTGTTATCGCCGCGACGGAAATGAACATTCGCGCTACTTCAAGGCAATTCGCGAATCGAATTTGATTCTGGTGCTTCCGTCGAAAAGGTTCGGTATAGGCAGACACGAGAAATGCATTTGTTAAGAAGAATCGTTGAGTTCGTATAGAGAGGTCAGGTAGGGACGATCGGTACGGTATTTACGATCATGTATTAAGGAATGGTGTCAGACGATAAATTGGTAGATACAGAAATTTACGGGAACGACGAAACGAAGCATCGCGACGCGTCGATTGCAAGGACGTGGGAGTTTATGATATTCCAATATCGAAATGCATCTAATGGCCAGTACCTCAGGTTCAATAAAGCTCGCTTTGCATTATTCGTAAAGTTTCAAGTTTCTCGAATGTTTACAGACCGCGTGCCGCGCCGACAGAATTGCATAAACTTTTCAAATAAGTCCAAATCTTATAAATCAGTCTATGGAGAACTTGGCAAGAATAGTTTACGGCAGGTAGGGTAAAAAAAGGGTTGACTTATTATTACATAAACATGCAATTATTCTCGTAGTGTAAAAGAGAAAAAAAATACTGATAAATTTTTGAGTTCGAACGTTGCACTATTGGGGGGGGGGGGGAGGGAGGAGTCGAACAAAAATCTTGCCAAGAATTGATATACCAATATGTCGAACCTTATTCCCGAAGAAAAAGTATAGAGCCTCGGAGTATATAAATGCTTGAAAGAAGTTTTTGGACTCGTGGGATTAACCTGCGAAGGTTGGTAAGTAAACCTTCTCGGCATGTCTGCCAAACCTACAGAATGGTGGGTTCGGTATTGACGAATATCCGCATTACTTTCTCATTCGAACCAGAGCCCATCCCTATGGATCATCCGTATGAAAGTACTTTATCACTCAAATCCCGGTAGCGAATTTTCATTGACGAAAACTCGGTTTTGGCTGTGAGGACGACTCGAAGGACTATTCTGACAGATCGCTGATCCAGGAACGATTTCCTACGACAAAGCGAATCGCGATAACACAAAGAATTGCGACCCTCCTTCTTTCCCGTCTTCGAGACCTCGACTCGAAGGTTTAATGGGAATTTCTGAGAAGGGCCGTTTATATAGCAACCGACCTGACCCCCACCACTTCCAGTGAGAATTTCTCTACGCCGGTGACACCTAGCGGCACTTTTTCGTACTCGTAAGATTTATACACTGACTACTGCCTCTGCTTAACCTCAAAATTTGTGCTCTATGTTTTTACTACGTCCAAGTTTATGGTACTTCGGAGTTCTTGGCAAGATCTTACGTTATTAATTGTGTTCGGCAAATAGATATTATTTGCGCACAACGCTACTGCGCCGATTTTCATTAATAGTAAGACGGAAGGTATTAGGACATAGTGCGAAGGTTAAACCTAAGTTTAACGCTTCTATATTAAGTGTCTGAAAGTCCTCAATGTTCCTCGAAGGATATAATAATTGGAATAGACACGAGTAAGTTTGTTAACTTTGTGTGTACAAGTGTTAGGAATACAATTTAATCGTAATAGAGTTTAAAGTACCATTTAAGAAGGACGCAGTTAAGATCTGCTGCTCTTGCGTAGGTCACTAGTGATTTTCAATTTATGCTAAATATTAAAGACGCCACTGACTGTATACCTTATACTAAAAAGAATCCTCATCTTCACATTTTCTTTGACTAAGACGTCATTAAAGCTTCAGTTCTTCAGAATGGCTGTAATAATTTGTGTATCTTGACGATCTATAGAAAGGCGATTATAATGACGATGTAACAGGTGGATAACGAGAAAATACGTTGACAACATACTGCAAGTTGGGAGAAAAATAAATTAACTGCCGTTTCGTTAAAAAGAATTTTGAAAATAGATAATTTACGTTATATATACAAGAAACTCTATTGTCCTAAAACTGAATGCAAGTTTTTACTATTTTCTAAGCGTGCCAGGACTAATTACAGCTTACCTTTTCCTCTCCTGTAGTACTGACGAAAACGGGACTCTGGATCCAACTCGTTAGCTACCACTTTCCCTGGTGAACAATCTGAAAGTAGATGCACAACGTGTAATTATCGTGAGCAGAGCTTACACTAAATAATAAAGGAAAAAAAGAAATCACCAAAGATGCTTCAAGCATTCTGAAATTATTTAGCCTCGTGAAATAGTTTTTTTTACTTGAACAATAAATACATCGTGTGAAAACAAGTGTCGACTATATTTAAAAAATAAAATAATTAGGCACACTTTACACTGAGAGACTGCATATAGTAATAAAACAATAACAAAAATTAATTCATAACCTTTAAGCTCCAATGTTCAATTTTCAAATACAAAATCGAGCCAATAATCGCCACGTCAATTACGTTGATTAAATAACGCCCAAGGTACATTAAAATTATACAATCAAGAAAGGACTTTTCGAAAACGATTAGTGAATGTAAAGATAACCTGCGACCTTGAAATTTTATCAGTCCACCTACGAATATATAACAACGCATCAGAGATTTAACACACGGATTACGTTGATTTAACAGGGTTAGGGCAATTTAAAGGATTCACTGATAAGAGAGACTAGGAATCGATTCTGATCTTTTACGCTAATTATCAAAGAGGCCACGTAACGTTAGGCTAGGTCAAGTTTAATACACCAGTAAGTAAAATTTCATCCAGCAAACGGTATTTCGTAGTTATGTAGTAGAAATGTTAAGGTAGAAGTATCGTTGCACCGACTTTATAGATCTTATGATAAACATCAAAATCCTGATCTATTTACAAGATTAGGTTCACAATTTTGCTATACTGAAAGCACGTGAGCGCTTACCGATGTATTTTCCGAGGAATTTAATGTCAAAATATGAATATTTAACACGGCGGTTT
>JARQTJ010000862.1:551988-576862 GCA_030142635.1 Trachelus troglodyta | reverse complement strand
AAAGGTTACAAATATAAAAACAAAACATCCGATCATATACATATAATGCCAGTTGCTCGAGACAGTATCAAATCAGCCATAATACGTATTTTATTTAAGTCAAGATAATATAATTATCGTACCTATACAAACTCATCGCATTACATAATTAGTCAAATTATTTTTAGCGTTACGGAATTTTTTTTATGTTTTCGTTTTAACTCGTTTGTAAAATGTTTGTCATTTGACTTCGATGCAACGATACTCCTACCTTAACTGGTTCGATGAGCGAAGTTGTTCGGTGTTCTGTTAGCGCGAGACAGTTTATAGCTAGAGAACGTAGTCGGGGTATCAAGCTGTAAAGCTTTAGAAGGGTGCCAAACCGTGCATGATGTACGACGTCGATAATTAATTATAACTAATTAATAGAGGTACGTTAATAATGGCAAAGGTAGCCGTTACCGTGATTAAATAACCCTTTCAAAGCAGGGGAGTGACTATCTGTCAGTGACAGAATGGTGTTTCCTGTTTTAGCATGTACTCATATACCTATATACATTCACAGACTTATACATTTCAATCTACAACCCATAACCCGCGACCTACCAATATCTATAGATGGGACACTTTCGCTAAGAGCTGTTTCGAAGTTTCGAATTTCTACGGCAGGTGGCCAATTAGTAAACTAACAGCATTTAATAAGACGTAGAAAATACCGGCAATTCCTCGGCCCCAATTTCTCTTGTATCCTCCATTCGTTACCTTGTTATACACATTAAGGAATACCTTAGAGCCGCGACGACGAAGAAGCTTTTCATTTGCAGTACTTGAAGGCAGACAGAGGAAGTCATAATGAGAGAAAGAGAGATAGATAGATGCAGGGGGGGGGGGGAAGCCCAATTTTGATACGAAACACGCGGATCTCTTTCTGGCAGGTATCTGAGAGGGAATTCTACTCGGCGCACGGCATAATGTGAATTAAGTTTGCGGAATGAAAACGAAGGAGGTTAGCTGAAGCGTTCAGGTATACGTAGACGTCTTGTTGAGGATAGGACGAGAGCGACGCCTGCCGGAGGCCATAGGAACTTTTGGCCTGGGAGGGAAGTATTCGTGAATAGGGTATATAGGGAGTTGGATTCCTTGGAGAAACGAAGTCAGAGAAGCAAAGAAATATAAAGCGAGTTTAGACGAGCTTTCTTGGCTGATTCGAAGCAGACTGAAGTTAGCTTTAGAAATTATTACGTATACGGTATATATTTATTCATGTGCATCAATATTTGATACGCGTATGATAAGCTAATGTAGATATATAGGTATCGTATACAGGATTATTCAAGGATATCGTACCGTCTGAAGATGGTTCTATCGTGTGAATTAATAGAAAGCAAATGGACATAACTATCTTCAGGTTGTCCAACAATTCTGAATAACCGTGTATTATACAACCTTATACAAGGTTATTCGGGTTCAACATAGCATCCGAAGTTTGCCCGTTCAGTTAATTTATATTGTAGGTAACTTTGGTTGGTGCATTTGTATATAATATATTATGTTATATATATATAAACATATATATATTATAAATATATATATATATACACAATGTCTATTATCATGTAGGACGATTTCGCATAAATGGGTCATACCGATTAACGCTTGAATAGCGCGCAAAGGCAAATAGATTAAACGAGACGTTTATATTCCCTGAATAACAGAACCGCGAGCTACAAATTACCAAAGTCTTGTCGCGCAATTGCGTCAGAATAGTCGTGGGAATTGCGTTTACCTCACAATGCACGATACGATTAATCGTCCGCGAGGATATATACCCCTCTTGTTTTCACGCGTGGTTATCTACTACCCCCGTCATTACAGGCAATTCGTTTTCCCTTTTTAATTAACCATATAATTTCTATTATCGATTTAACAAACGACCAAGGGTACAATATCGATTTCCTTGTACATTGTCTTTTCCATACATTTTTTTTAACACTACACAATCCCTTTACAGTATCCATCGATATATCCTATAACCATAGTGACATTAAATTTTGAGGTTTAATATTTTATTTTATAATATGCACTTTTAAAACGGGCGACTGTCGCTAGGGTGATCGGTGGACAATTTTTAATGTCGCCGATATCGATAGCCTCGAGCGATTTCATGTACGAACTTCGCATATGTGGAAGCAGTAGGAAAGTCATAAGAATCCATATTGAAGACCGATATCGCTTTGGAAATATTCTAGAACGCGTCAGCGGTACCGGAAGGTATAAAGGTGCTATAGACATGAATTATATCGCAGAATATATATATATATATACACACACAGCAGGAGGGCCTCACTGCTTCGAAATAGCCATTACAAAAGCGATATATTGTTGGCTGCACTGGCTAATGTCGTGGCAGATAAGAGTCTGGCAATAATATTGGATGATTTTTATACGTCTCGCGGCCATTAAAAATATTTATAGCTTAACAGTGACCTTTGTGCAATATATGTGATCCTTGACGAAATCGTTATCGGAAAGAGTTTAACGTGTAAAGTAGGATTTTACTAATCAGGATTTGGTTAAATATACTACTACGTTCGAACCACATTCACACTACACAGGTAATAACATTACAGTATTTCATAAAGATCAATTTTGTTTTAACACACCTTGTTTCTTTTCTCACTCACGCTCTGATCTTATGTTTCACAGGTATTACTTACTATGAATAAAGTAAACTCATCTAATAATTTCGGATTGCTGACCCCGTTGGCTCTTTCACTCCTTGTACTGTATTGCTGGGTCATCCAGTAAATATCGCCAGTAATGGGATGTCCACTGACTCTGGTGTGTTGTTCGATCGGAGGTCCGGAGAAAAAAGATCGAGTTTGCCCAGAAGTTTCGGGACTATGACTTGGGCCTGGCTGGGACGTCAGGCTCGATAATATTGCCGTCTATCAGTTAGTTCATATTATATTATATTCTGTCATCGGGAAGTGGTGCCCTCTCGCTAGATTTACAGGGATCTTTATGATTGGTGTGTCTATTTTCTTGGAGCTTACAGGTCACTGAAAATATGGATGACTTCAAATTGAATTATCCAAAAATTCACTTACTATGACTAAGTCACGTGGTACCGATAGCGAATGAGACGATTTGTAATCGGACTGCGTGTTATTTTGATTTAAAGTGTAGGAAACAGTGCTGCCACCTCTCGAAACTTTTTGGCAATTATCACTAACAACCCGTGACTAACGGCGAATGGATTTTTATGATTTTCGATAAGCTCGTCTTATTTCGGATAAGCTCGGATAAGTTTCGGCTCTTTTACTTATCTTTCATAGAGAATTCATCGACTCTTGTTTCCGAAAGCGAGAAAGTCAGTTCAGTATTTATTTAAGAATTCTCTGGAACCTGAGATGGTCGAGATTGAAACCGAACGGTTTTCAATCAAAGTAGATACCCTGGTTCCGTTCCTCTCTCTATTTCTCACTTTTTTCTCCGTTATCTCTCTCTCTCTCTCTCTCTCTCTCTCTCTCTCTCTCTCTCTCTCTCTCTCTCTCTCTCTCTCTCTCTCTCTCTCTCGCTCTCTCTCTGTAAATTGAATTGGATGGAGAATACTTTGGACTATGTAATTTCTACCCTCCTTTTTGTATGAAGGTTCAACGAGTAATTCATTTTCGGGAGACAAAAGCTTTGAAATTATTAAAGGTCCGATTGAACTAGAAAAATAAAAGAAAATTACGACGGATCGGGATTCGAAGAAAAAAAAACGTAAAACGTTAGCGAGATGCAAAAGAAATTTTTTTTCATATTTAAAATCAAAGATTTGACTTTTCCTTACCAGTCGAGTAAGTCAGGGCATAACGAAAATTAAAAATTTTCTTATATACTTGTCAACGCGCATGCGCTTTGCTGTTTATGCAACAATGCAATTGCTACCGTTGACGCGTACGTTAAATGAAAGCTGGTTTTGTTTTACCCGTCGTAAAAATATTATCACGCCAGGTGAGAGGCGACTGCAACTACAACGGCGTCGCGGCGTTGGTTCTGGGCGCCATAAATAAGAAAAGCCCGGAGAAAAACCTCCCCGTGAGGCGGCAAGTTTTAATAGTAACCCAGGCACAAAGAAAAAGCGGCGCTACTGAAAGCGAAGAAATTAGAACGAACAACAAGGTCCCGTACAGCCGAGAAACTGTTATTACTAGCTGATTATTCTGGTGAGTGAAAAAAAAAGAAAAAATGCAATAAAATAGGATGGTGGTGGTGGTGGTGGTGGGGGAGGGGGGGGCTGAGAAAAAAAAAGAAAATGGAATATTATCGGCGCACGTACCCGTACATGCATCAAGTGCCTCATGGGTTTAATAACGAGAATTAAGCATCCTTCCAATAAAGCTCTGCTTGCATAATACTCATAGCTATACATATACACAACACATTATAGGCTTGTATAAATAGTTTTCCGAATTTCCTGAAAATATAATCCCATAAGACCGAAGTAATTAACTGCGAAATGGATGATGCCAATAAATATTTTTATCACATTCGATTCGGCAGTTGGGATGTGCTTTCGAGGATTTCGCAAGGCTCGAGCAGGGCTTACGGTAAGCCTCCTGGGTAAATTGCCTACGTAGAAGAGCCCTTCTCTACCTAGCCAATTTATCGCATAACAAATGCCTTAATTTTCGCCGACGATACGAATTGCTTCGTTAAAGCGAATAAATTATGAAATTCTACGAGAGCCTCGACGTCGTCGCCGTGGTATTTCGTCGTTTATTGCCTTAAGAGAAGCAGGGGTTCCTCGGACGATACCGAACGCCATCGTCGATTACGCCTTGGCCCAACTCCACTTCGCCTAAGGTACATAAGCGTCCTTAAGCCGGCACGATTATCGCTACCGCGAGATACGTATTTCCAAACTAAGGAATATCGAGATTGGAGTACGCTACGGTTACTTTCCGTCGAACGCGGAGCAAAGTCACTCGGAGTACTTGGATCAGTTTGATTAGTAAAAAAAATTTGTAGAAAAAATTTTTTTCTTCAATTCATTAAATATATGGAAACAAAGTAATCTCGGGTTTTCGTTAATGATATCCATTTTATTGTGTGCGACGATCATCCTCTTACGTTCGGACGGGTGGAAAATGTTCTCGCACTCTAGGATCATCCGGGTTAATCTCATTACACAGTTGCGTAGCTTTTGCGTCCCATCGTGAAATCCTGCTTATTTACATTGGTAGGAGAAATTTAAACGTACCCCATGAATTATTGAACATCGCATGACCGACGCAGCAGACAGCCCTCGACAAACTGGAAGTACTAAACAGTATACCTATTCACGAAAAGATTCGCTTTGGTCTACGCGATAAGAAGAAAATAAGCGCGTGACGAAGTAAGTCAAATAAATCAAACAATAAAACGAATTGACTCGGAGAAAATTGCTTGTTAACTTTGTACGATCTTATCGTACCCGTCACTGAATTTTCAAGTAGCGTCTCGTATAACGTTTAAATAAATAGGTCTGTGCTAGGGTGACTTAAGTCAGTAGTCGACCGATTTTCTTCGTACAAGCTAAAGTACATGGAAGATTGTATACAAAAAATTGACGTATGACGAAATAAATTTTAGATTAAATTTAATCCTGTTAATTCATTCAAAATCAATTTAATTGACACTCAAATCGACACGTGTAAATCGTACCTGTCCAGTTATGCATTATTCTTATGCTACTTTGTTACATTGCATAATATAAAAAAATAGTAATAGGTGAATTTTTCGATTAGGAGTAAAGTTCTTAACTTTCTAGTAGTTTAGGATTGATTATCGATTGGCTAAAATCGATGTGTAAAATTATCAGTCAAAAGCGATTGGTTATTGAGTGCCGTGAATGAGCCACTCATTGTAGTCATACGTAACACGGGTTAATATGTGTCGAACATGTGACATTGCGGAATCACGTATTATCATATGTGGACGTGTAGAGCATGTTGAATTGGTCAGTTAAGGGTGGGGCGTAAGTCACTCACAGCTGTCTGGTACATATATACGAACAAGCATATGGGGCATTAATCATATAGGTGAACTTGCATATATTCCTAGCTACTCACTCCATCTATGCATGCAACCCGGTAGCCTCCCTTTTGTGACGCGAGCAACGGTAGGGCAGCCCTAGGACGGTCGACCGATCAGCCACATGCACAGGATGCATAGTCGCTACCAGGGTCAGACTGCGTGCATCTCGTAGAGACTAATGACGGCGTCAATCATTTTATACGACGGCGTTGGACTGTCATCTCGTAATCGCGGTTTTGACGGGTTACACGAATTTCACATTATTTTAGATTACGATTAAACGGTTTTACATACAATCCTGAGTGTGTGGCCATTGCACTGTTTACGTACGCACTGTTGTCTGTACGGAGGAAGGTATTGTTTTTAAAAAATTAAAATTAATACTTGCACGCCGTTATTCCGTAGTGGATTTATAAAAAAGGATGTTTCTTTGAAAATTCGAATTAATCGCATTTAAATAATAAATGTTTAAATTGTGATGGATTTGAGAATTATTTTTACTTGCTGGCATCCTGTAGTCCATTGTACTGTGCACTTGATGTGCAATGCTTGACACTTAAAATTACGAACGATACAGGAGTACAAGGAACTCGGGACACGTGCAAGGGCCACGCAATCCTTGTTCCAGTTACAAGGAATGACCTGGATTGAAGTGTGGGTCGTTATTCTTGGTATATATGGTGGGCTAAGTAAAATGCGCTTCATCGCTTGTCCTATGTTGTGATGTGTACCTTTATTACAGTTTGAGACTTAACACGGGATAGCGATGCGTTTATTCTCCGTGTCCTTCCATGAAGAATCGGCTGACCTAGTTAGCGTCGGGTGGACTCGGGAGGTTCCGGTGACGATCGTGAGTCACGTGACATACGAAGCGACCGGAATGGTTTTATATGGCGGCCGTAATGCATCGTATTCGCGAGTTTGTGTTAGAAAAAAAAAACTGGGTAGACTGGTGATTTATTTAACGGTGAATGTAATTCAGCAAGTTCAGGAATCTCTTGCTAATAAAACCTTTTCTCGTATTGACTCTGCTCGCGGGCATTACGACGGGACAAGTATTCGCGTGGATCATAAAAGTTGAGCCGACGCCCCGCGAGACGTCGCCGGGCGTCGTAACATTCCCGTTGCAATTACGATGAAACGTTCTCTATCCACGTAGCAAGTTACGATTTTACTAGGAAATACGTTTCTCTACCGGAAATCAAAAGTCCTTGGTGAAAATTATGGTAACGTTGGCGTGTGACGTCTACGCTTATAACGTTAATGTAGGTTAGGTCATGTTAGGTACGTACATCACGGCGCAGGGAATTCATTATAAAGTAACGCCACGCATTGCTCCTGTCCACTGGGTTTATACTGTATGTTCTGTACTCAAACCCACTAGGGTTTATTAATGCATAATATACTCACGAGGAACGACGAAATTCGGGCTTGGCTGGAACGACTGGTGTAAATTTCAGGTATAAAAATGTAACCTTACTTTTATCAGGTGGTAACAATTGTGACAAGTAACGCTTTAACTTCCGATCGATCGTACTACAAACAAATATATATTTATTTTGTATACATTGTTACACACAAATTGTCTTTCTCTAAAGGCACACTGGAAGAGATTCAAAGGCTTTATCAACAGATGGCGCTGAACTAAATATATCCTCTCGCATTATGTTTTACGATACTAGACGAAGAAATATCTAGGGAAGGATATACGTCATGCTCCCAAGGGTTCCTCTAGGTTATAATTCTCAAACTTTGTCGCTGTTTTCAAGCATTCCCAGTAGCTCGGTAAAGTGCAAGTATGTTGATGTTATATTAGGAATGTACATACGTATACGGCTCTGCATCCTCCACGCATTGCGCAAGGTACCATGGCAACGTTGAGTAAAGTAAAGTTGCATTACATGTTGATAACGTAAACGCCTGAGGTTAGTAGTCATGGCGAAAGGAGCTACAGTCTCGATAACGTGTATAACGAAAGCGTCGGTATCATGTAAAAATTACAGTAAACAAAGTTTGCGTAGCACAGCCCGGGTGCACGGCTAAGTCACGTTCATGCGTCAAAAAGAAGATAAATAAAAGAGAAAAAGAAGATAAATATCAACAGTTGTAAAAAAAAGAAAGAGAAAGCTTTGTAATTTTTTTTTCAAAAAATTCCACAAACCTAAAACGGACGTTTATAACGTAAAGTGAGGTTAGGTTGGCGACCGAAGTGGCTCTGAGCAGGGAAAGACGAGAACTCTTCACTTTTTCGGAAAGAGATGAATTCCTTGAGAATCTCTTGGGCAAATTCCAGTCAGGAATATCGTAGCGGGATTTCTAGTTCGACGTCAGACAGTATTAATTTCTTAGACAAACAAAGTCGTATAAACCCCATTGGGTTCGAGTCGTGTAAAAGCCTGAGATATGTATGCAAATATATAAGCGTACCTATATACAATATCATATACTACATACACCAAATATACATATATACACGATTCAGAGCTACGGGTTAACGCAGGAGACAAGCCTAACGTCCCGGCATGCTTTGCGTTCGCGTTTACGTCTAAACGCGACACATTCGATCTGACAGATTTGCCGAATAACTTCGAGGGAGCTTCGATATAATTCCACGAGAAGTTCGTACGATATCAGCGCCCCAGGGCGCTTGCGGATATGAAGTGTAGCTAAATACGATAACCTGTACATATATGTAACGTACATGTACGAACGTAAACATAAGTGAATGTATGGACGTTTCGACTTAAAAGCGAGGCATCAATGCGTCTGAAAAGGAGATATCGAACGGATCACGAGGGGAGCCGAATATTTACGAATAATCCCGATGGATTTATTTGGTGCATTGAAATTGATCGAGTATACAAACTAAAGGCGATCTTCGTGAATCGTACGATTTGGCCTGCACTCTAAGGACACGAGATCGCTGACTGGCAGGAATTTACTGGGCTGCAAAGATACTGATGACACTTCAGAACCGGCGACTGAAGCTTGGGAAGCCTCTCTCGAATACTCAATGGGGGTATTGACCGGCTACCAATTTACAGTGAATCACCTCATGCTACGAGAAGGCGCGATGCTTAGCGTCGCGTTTGACGTTCTCCTTTGAGCAGACGCTCGCCATGGAAATCCAGGATGAACAAGATGGTTGCTATTGCTCTTTGAATTTATATGGGGTGGCTTATCGATCTCACTTTTGAATCGGTGCCAATTTTCTATATTACATACGTACGATGCATGTGTATATATTTTGTGTATACAGCTTGTATACTAAAGTCAGACTAATCTGAAGCTTGTGTCAACAATTACGGACGACTTCGCATCGGACGGAAAACGTGTAATGGACAACCAGACTGAATCGACCTGTACAATTCAACAAGGATTTCTACGTTAATTCGTCCTTTCCCTCTAAAAATCAAAAATTCTTCAGGCACGGTAATCAGAGCGCTAATTCCACCTAATTTATATTCAACCACCATTAACATGTTTCATCCCTTATTAGGGTGAATATTTTCTCTTCAAACCAGGCTTTTTTTAGGGTCACGATATCTTTTATTTTATGGACACACCAAGGGGGATGATTTTTCATATTTTTATGTCTGGATCCAAATGGGAATTTTATATGATTATCGTTGTGTGTATACATATATATATATATAATGACTATAGTAAGCACTCTACTTCTCTATGATCGAGCGGGAGAGTGGGTGGTGACGTTTTGATTGGTGTCGCGTGTTATCGAGTCCCGATGTAAATCGCATGGAAAATGATAGAGTCTGGCGCGGTCATTATTCCTCGTACGGAATGTTAATAGTGATCTGATCGATAATATAATTCATACTTGCGTATACGCTCTATCCTATCCCTGCTTCGCGATAGTGTGTACAATTGTCTTTCAGATGATTTAACACCAGTACGCAAACGAACGATCAATTTTGAAATATATTTTACATTATATATATGTACATATATATATATATTCTTAATATAAATAAAAAAGCAAATTAAATTTCTCGTTTAATACTTGACTGCACATAAATCGCGGATTGAATTAGTATTTGAAAATTTTCTTCACTGTATACCAGATTCAACCTAACTTCAACTTCACGATACGTGCGACTAGTTTACTATACCCCGGAATAAATTTAATGTACATTACTCTTTGTACGGGCGACTATTATAACGTTCAAGGATTATCCACTTGTTTACGTAAAAACTAAAAAAATGTGGTCAAAAATAAAATGTTAAGAATTTCTAAATTATTTTTTAGTATTAAAATTTTCAATAATAATATTACAAGGCTGTTGTATTCTTTTTTTGCAAAGCCACGAAAGCCGATAAGAAAAATATACATATCAAGGGGTACGTACATCGACAGAAACTTCATTAAGAATTTAATGAAAAATTATACGCGAGATCGCTTTGTAATTATTCTCTCGTCGAGCGGCTACCTTAAAGGCTTGGCCGAAGAAATTGGTTACCAAATTGAAGGGGCGGGCAGGGTGAACGAAGTAAACGAGGTTTACGGAAACGCGAAACGTATAGAAGCTGTTTCGGCAAAAGTGCCGCACCAAGGAGGAGGCTTCACTCGTAATTAAAAAAATTTTATCAAAAATTTTTCACGGCATGTTTTTGAATCCCATGATTTACGTCGTTCTGGCGTAACCGCGGAATTGGGTAAGCCGAAGCTGAAAAAAAATTCAATTAGCACGAGGTCATTTTTCATCGGGCGTAATTAATATGCACATATAGGCATGCGCGTAGACTGTATGTATGCACTGAAAATACCCTATGTGAATTTTCCTTGGAACAATGTATAACTATATAATCAATATCGATAATTGATTCCTGCAGGTATGCATTCTCAAAGTGCATTGTAAAATATGTCAAATTGTTTATCGGCAAATTATATTTTGAAAAAAAAAACTCGAATTTCGATTAAAATCATCGGGATTGATCAATTGAGGACCTTTCGAAGTAATGGGCTATAGTTTGGGTACGGGTTAATAAAATTGATAACATCAACCATAGCGATCCGTTTGGGAAACGTAATGGGGTATCCATTAAATGTATATTAAAAAATATGATTGATCATATAGTAAAATGTAGAACTTAATAATTTGTCCTGTATCTCAACGAATTCAACTTATACGATGTATGGATGGTTTTATTAATTATTTATTATACAATCAATTAAGCACTGAAGGCTACGATGATATGGACATTTTTTTTTATTTAATGCATATGGAACTTTGCCAAACGGTTTTGCGTGTTCGCCACGTGACTGTGCATATACATTAAGGAGAATTTTCTGTGTAAATCATAGCGATCAATCATCTTTAAGGCAAACTCGGAATACGCTAACTTTTCACATGGAATTTGCAGAGATCTCATCGGTCACGTGATAAATCGTCATACATTTCCTTTTGTCTACGTCATGTAAAACTTATTTGAGTCGAGTTTATTGACTCGAGCTTATTGACTATAGCCCTGAAAATGAATCAATAATTGATTAAAAGTTATTATACATATATATATATATATATATATATGTATGTATAATTGTTATATTAAAAACTATAGAATTTCATGAAACATAATAAAAGAAAACTTTCAATAATCCAACAAAATCAGAAAAAATGTACGTAATTAACGTTGAAATTGAAAGCTCTGGTATTAGCAAAAAGTTTATTCAGAATAACCTTTTGTGAGCAGGAACAAATTCAGCGAGTTTATCTTAATTGTTTCACCCTGTATGTATACAAGTCTGTTGATTGACGTGGTTTAATCACCCCAGCTATTACAGGAGATGTGATTTGCGTAGGCACGTCACAGAAGGTAGGTACATGTATCAATGTAAGGAGATTAAAATGCGTATTTGAAAAGCGCAGTGGCAGACAAAGAGTAAAATCAAATTGATTTTATCGAACAAATGAAATGCAATAATCGATTCCCTTATCTCTGTGATTTAGAGTAAAAATTTTTTAAAAATATTTACAAATATTTTTTTCTCTCTTATCACCCAATGAAAAGTCGCTCGGAGAACCATGGCGGAAGTTTCATTCGACTCCCGTTGTAAATTCCAACCACCGCAAGCGGAAATGACCTGTCGCAGTTAAGTAAGACTCAATGACCGTATTTTATTCGTTTAAGAAGTTCCATGGCCGATACGTCCCTGAAAATTATCGTCAGACAGTTTAAATAAGACACAGCACGTGGCTTAGAGTACTCGAATCTCGAAATTTCCGCCCGGAAGTTGGCCGCCTTATCCATGCGATCTTCTCTAACAGCTCTGCAATCGTATATATATGTACATACGTGAAAGGTACACGGTATATATATATATATATATATATATATATATACACACACATACATAACAGGAGTAAACTCATTCAGGAAATCGACTTACATTAGAGACCACCGTCATTTCCGATATCAGTCACCCGGTAGATACCAGGCTAATATCTAAATAATCTACTTGAAATTGCATTAAGTAAATTATTCAGGGATTCGCAAGCCGTCAAGAATATTCCCAGGATTATTGAGTCTTCTGTAGGATAGTACAAAAATATACCGCAGAGGCGCCAACAGTGAATAAGAGTGACAATAGAAAAAGGATGACAAGTGAAACGAAAAAAAAGGGAAAATCAATAGTAATCAGCATCACAGTCAAAGTGAAGGAAGCTCGGTGCCTATCAAAGAGAATATTAAAGCCGAGATAAAAAGAGGAGAAAGAAAGAAACAAAAAAGAGAATCGAAGAAATGGCAAAAGAAAACGCCAGCTACCGTCGGCGTCTAGGTTGCCGAGATAAGCTTCGAAGGTTTCCCACCAGAGGGACATGGAAAACTGCATCACCCATTCAGACGATATTATAACTATGAAAACCGGCGTATCGGAATGCCGGATAAGAAGGAATGAGTGGCTTGCCGGGTTCCGTTTCGAAAATTTATAAAAAGGGTAAAAGGGTGGCACAGAGGGTGAAATTCCAGATTCTCGAGAAACAAATAACCAAACGCGAACGCGATGGCGCTCGTGCTTGTTAAGTAAATCGTAGAGTCTAAGCAAGAGAGGGAGAGAGAGAGAGAGAAAGAGTCCGTGGAATAGTGAGTGAGACCACTCGGTTTTGAAGCACGCTAATGCTGTACGGCCCATAATCAAGGTAATGGCAAAACAAAGCCTGTTACACATGTGACTCCCACTAGGGCCAGCGCAGCGCGATGTGACAGGCATACATTACATTGGGCCGACTACCTCGCGCAGGCATACTATGTGCCACGTATTATACATGGAAAGGAGTACGTGGTAGAGCACGTGTGTAACACGTGTGTACTGGAAGGTTAGAGCTTGCAGAAGTGTGATTGTGGACGTGAATGCAGTATAGCCACCCATCCCCCCCACCCCCCTCCTAGGTACGTTCGCCTTGACGAGTAATTTGCTATGGAACGAAGGCGACCCTTATACAAGGGATGTATACATATACATTGGTGCATTCCAATACAGAGCCAAGGTGCGGATACTGCAGGCTGTAGAAGAGTAACAATATTACCTGTAATCCTATGACGTAATGAGCTAAGTGCTTTTGAGACAAAAAGATCCTGTTTAGGTGAAAAAGGTGCGAGGGGTTGGATAGGTTGTATTTTTTGTCTTTTTTTTTTCAAATCAATTAATTTTTTTCGAGTATTCGTCGCGACGTAGATATAGAGATGATATTCGTTCTCAATGCGGAGGCTAGAAGAATTGGACCGTGATATGAATGCTGCAAGGATTCTGGATAGAATATGATCTATCTGCATCGGTAGGTACGTATTTTAATTCCCTATTCTGAATTTCTATTATAAGTCGACATATATATAATGCTACGTGTACCTGACTTTAGCACGGATATTTCAATTTGGCGTTGACTGGAGGGGATGGAAATTCGATCGCTCTTTAAAAAAATACTTTATCGTTACTATATACTGTATGGTTGGGTTGGATTGGGTCAGGCAATAAATTTCTTCTATACAGAATTCCAGTGATTGCTGTTTGTTAACAGTATCGTAAACCACCCTCGAGACATGTATATATGGTTAGAAAATTATATTCACTGTTAGATAACGATTCGAAGTTGGTAGTCACTTGAAAAAAAAACTACCCTCTTTCAAGACCGTAAGAGTCCACACCCTTATAAGGGTTTCGAGCTCCCTTAACGATCGGTTTGTGGCAACCGGCGGCAACCCCCTCCACGACCCCTACACAAAAGGCTCGTACATCCTCTTTACCTATTTTCACTCATTTCTTTTTATCCCCCTTCCACCCATTGTCCTTATACGTCTGTATCTCAATCCAGACCGCAACCAAGCGTACGGACAACACAATACACTCTTCTCCAACCCCCTGCGCAACCCTTATTTCTTTACTTGCGGGGTGTCCCTGTCAACCTTCCAACCCTACGATTTACTCCTCTCATCCACTCCCTTAAACCATAGACGTATAGGCGTTAAAGCATTGCACCCTGACGTTAATATAGGGGAGGGACGATTGTCTCGCAGGATTTAAAATCCTCTTTGGGAATATTTAGCGTGGCAGCAACCCCTCGTGCTTCAGCCCCATTCGAGGGGAGGTACCGTAATGCCGTATAGCATGACTAACCGTAAGGGAGGCAAGTTGAGTAGAAGACGGGAGTCTGAAGATAGTGTGGGGTATGGAGATGGTCCTGTGATGTTCGGCAAGGATGGATGGGGTCGAAATATCGTAAAATACCGAAAAACCCGATGAAATAAATTGCCAGGTTACCAATAAATTACAAGCGTAACCGCATTGCCAATGGCGCGAGTCAAATAAATGCGAGTACAGAGGTCATGACGAATTGCAAAGAAGTTTTAAATCTCAAGAAAGCACCGGAGTTAGCGCGCATAGCCTATAGCAGTATGGCGCACGTACTTACAGCAGTCCCCAATAAGTGGTCCATAATGCAGAGTTATTCTGCCAGTCGAATGGACTATAAGTTTTTCTCGGGTCTGTATATACATATCTATGATATTATTAGCATTGCACTATGGGGATGCATTGGCAAACTCCGGTGCAACGTTGCAGCCCTGGAATTTGGTGCATTTACCCATTTCGGTTGCATCGCAACTTGCGGGGGCCGCTGCGAGAAACGCGTTTCGCATGTTTATCAGGCAACGGAGTTTCTTCGAGCTAAATCCCTAATGCGAATTTCGTTGATGTGAAATCGCACACGTGAAAGCTTTTCCAATGTTGTTTTCCCAGTGGGTGAAATAAAGATGGCGGCTGAGCGGAAAGAAAATAATAATAAAAATATAACTTTAGCTAAAGCGAAATAAATAATAAAAAAAAATAATTCACTTTTACCAAAAGACCATTCCCATACTCGTAGGTTATGTCGCGGTGGTTGTTAACCTCGTGACCATTCGGCTCGTTCTACAACACGCGAGACACCCTATACGTATTTCGCCTATGTTTGCTCGCCCGACAAGACTTTTTGCGCGTCGTTCTTTCTAACGGCAAAAATCCGAGCACACTGTAACTCCTGAAGTTAAACAGCTTGGCTTATCTCGTTCGTGTAACGTTAGACCTTCTGTGTATATTGCGCAATGGCTATTTTCAGTATACGCATACGTACCTGACTAGTACAGCTGGAGTCGGTGCGAGTGACTTGGTTTAAAATATACAGGGGGTAGCTTTTAAGTGAGAATAAATAACAGGGGCCTTGTGTATGTTGGTAGCTAGGTGGAAAATAAAGGTACGGGCAGTGGAATGTCTTTGTCGTTAGGACGGTGGGAGGTCTTTTAATATAATATTATTCAGGCGCGATAAAGTCATATATTCATTCGATAACGGGAAACTGGGCTCTTTCATCATTATTCGACTGAGGTTTCGTCTGTGCTGTGCACTCTATACCTATAGTCAATTTTGCACTGTATCAAGTGGAACTTAATAAAGTGCCTGTTTGAGGGCTAGTCGAGCTTATGGAGATGCGCCAGCGAAGTAAACAGGTAAACAGTCAAGTAGAATAGGCAGACAAGCAGCCAGACAGGCTGACAGAGCCAGACATAGATACACACAGCCAAGCAGACAGGCTCACGTAGAGTCGGATAGATAGATAGCCAAGAGAGCCGGATTGACATAAAGGAGAGAGTGAAATTTACGTACGAAAATTGAAAAAATTTGTGGGGATTTAATTTTAAATTTGAATAATCCAAAATTTTTCACAGATATTAAAACGGCGGTTATCTTCGACTCTTAGCGTCACCCGGCTAATCTGATTTAACACTGTTTTAAATAATCGTCTATAATTCGTGTCGAATTTAATCAAACCGTTAATACCGCTTTCTAATTGGCTGATCGGTATTGGACGTCATCGTTAAAAAGTTTCTCAGGAGTTTATTGGTAACGTCGGACGTCAACTATGTAGACGACTGTCTTTATGGTTAGGGATACCGAGTGACGTCATCAACCGCGATACATTAACAAGTAACGTTCGGAACGCGCATGCGCGCAGAATAATTTCAAACCTGACACACAACGAGCGGCAAAACAGGGTTTCGTTAATTGACTCTGCTTAATGGCGTGTCGCTTGGAGCTGTGCGCTGTGTATATCTGTATACAGATACGTATCTGTAGTAGAGAATGGTACAATTGTAGCGTCGATCGTCCAAATGGAAATAACTTTGTGCGTAACAAACGATTTCTATGAAAGTCTATATACTGGCACACGATATACGTCTGGCGACGGAGATATTTGATCTACTAAAAATTCACTGCTAAAATTGTACGAGTCTGTAAAATTTAATCGAACATTTTTTTTATGCCGGATTCTCATTGCGTTTTAATTATTTGGGACAAGAATTTGTTTTATGCATATACGAGGTACCGATGTGGGACATGTGAGACAGGAAGACTAAATTAGTCCGTGTTATCAAATTGTAATTTATCTTACCATTAGCAATGATTCACGTCTGACTGTTAATGCTGCGACTACTTGATGCCCTGAAAATCCTGGTTTGCATTGTTCGTCATCCAGTTAAGCTTGCTAAATAGAGCGTGTACTTGTCGGTTGGATTAACTCGATACATTGAGCGGATAATTGATAAAGTCTACATCGTTCGAGCGAGATATAGGTTCAATTACGATTTATGTATTGGAGAAAGATTCTGATTAATTGATAATTTCTTATGTATAGATTTACGTGGTATATAATAATTTAGGGGTTGATGCAAGGTAGAGCTTTACAGCAGGTAAAATTTTCCCGTAGAAATGATAAATGCAGTAGGAGCCTCGGATCCTTTGAAAATATGGATGACTTATGTAATATGTAATATGAAATTAGACTTAATTTTACTAATCTCAAAAATGGTCATTTTACTTGTATATTTCAAGGGTCGATTTCTGATACTGTTTATATTATTTATATAATAATGTACCACGTGTTTCCGGGTAAATTAATTATAATAAATAAACAATTTAATTGATGATTTATTCCAAAGTAAATATGAAATTCTTTTTTCATTAATCACACTTGTATTTATGTATCGCGTGTTTACGAAGCACGAGATACTGATAATAAGGGGACAATGGGAGGAACGAATCGATCCTTAGAGAAGCTGCAATTTATTGCAGTTTTTCTTTAGATTACAATATGCTAATCAGATTTTGAATTTTATACAGAGCCGTCTTGGGCGTTGTCGTGATACTTTATTATCCCCTACTGGAAAATGTCTCGAGGCAGCAACCATATAGCGGGTGATACTCTCCGGAGCGATCTGTCTCCCAGTCCTCCGTCTCTCTTCCTCATTCTGTTCTTTGTCTTCCTTACTTTGGATGCGGCTCAAGGAAGAATCTTGACAAAAAGATTTCAGACCTTGGAGTAATAAAGGAAATGTACACGACTGAGTAGAGAGGGTTGTTTATAACTTGCGTTTCATTAATATATGAAAAAAAAAAGAAATGAGCATTTGAATTTAGTATAATAAAAACGTATCCGCGTTTACGAAATCTTCCCACGACAATTGACATTAATCAAATGAATTAGCCTGTGCGACTATTCTCTATTGCACCTATTCAAGTAGTTCCATTCTCTACGAGAGACAATACGAAGGTACATTTGATCGTCATTTGCATTGTAATTATTTGAATAAATTTTTAAGTAAAAAATTACGTTATTCATAAAAAAAATATTTTAATTAAGTCTAAACTTTTTTTTTCAAGACTGATAGGCGGGCCAAAGTATATCCGATAGAATGGAAGTGGATTAAATATTACTGGGGAGTAATTAAACGCCGGCAATTAGACTTAACAAATGGTTCGCGGTCCTCTGGCTTCCGAAGTATCATCTGTCGGAAGGGTCGTGAAGCCATATTTACTTGCAGCTCTACCTCCTTCTTGGTCGCCCTCTCTCATAATTCTCTCTCTGTTCAATTGACAGGGACTTATCGGGCCTGTCGTCACCTCATTACGACCTGATATGCCTATTAAAATCCAACACCGTTATTCACCTTGACATATGAATTAATCGCGAATACCTCAAGCATCGCAATGGACAAAAGATATAAAGTCAATTAGACATAAATTATAAAGTCGAATTGAAGCCAAAAGAGAGACATATAAAGTAGACGGATAAATTTTACTTACGAGAAAAAATTTTCGTGATGCGCATGCGCGAGCGAAATGGTTGAAAATTTCCCAGCTGGAAAACAAGATTTTCTTCCTGTTTCTCTCGAAATGGATGAGAGGACCCAGGGAAAGAGAAAAGGGGTCCGTGAGGAACTTTTATGAGGAAGAAAAGTATAGGGATTTCGTAAAGAAAAGTTTACGTTGCTTTATTCGATAGTCGTTGTTTATTTGAATGAAATTTTTTTTTTCAAAATCTCCCGGACTCCAAAAGATATTATGTGCGCGCTCGGGATGATGCGGTTGTGTTCGACCGGTTTCAATCACTGAAGTTTCGTGCTAAGTTCAATGCTTTTATTTCTTGTTCCTTGTTTTCGGGACTCTCCTCCCCTCGCCCCTTATATTCCTTTCTCTTGCTCTTGATATCTGGTATTCACTGTGCAACGTTTTACGAGCGTCACGCATTGCCTATTTACGCGAGCTTCTACGTTCGCTACGAATTTCCATTCTTTTAATCCTTTATCTTTTTCAGTAAAAAAAAAATTCTTCGTTCAACGAATTCAGCCCGCTACAGCTACACTCGTTAAAACGCGTCAATGGTATTCGGTGCATATTCGTGAATATATGTATGCAGCGAGAGCGAAAGAGACACCAAGAGCTCCATCACGTAGTGATTGCGTAACGACGAAATCACATTGTCAGCTCACAGTGGTTCGTATCTATGGAAACTTTTAGGGTCGACTTTCATTTTGTGTAAAAGTATATGACGTCACTGATTGCATCATCAAAATTGCACTGTAAAATATTTCATACGGTATCACACATGGACGTACGAAAGATCTACACGGAATGCGTATACAGCCAAGTGAAAAGATTATACATATTATAAACTATGTATATGTACAATCATTTATAATAAATTTATAAATATCGAATATAATTTATATATAATATAGAGAAAAAAAAGTCATTCAAACTGAAAACTGTGACTTTGATTTAAAGAAATTGTTAAACGATTATTTCATGCAAAATTATTAAAATGAAAAAATTTTGATATCCGAGGTAATTTTTTGTAAAAAATTCCTAAAAGATTTCCAATACGCTGTAAGTAATCTATAACTCATAATCTCACATATCCGTCCATATGTACGTATAGGATTTACATTATTTATTTTTACTGCATCTTCGTTCTGATTCTCAAGCGTCTTTTAGTTTTTTTCATTACATAGACGTATCGTTGAACGAGAAATTTCAGGAATTCAATAGCGATCAGAGCACTCCAGCGATGATTGAAAATCCTTTTTCAGATTGGTATGAAATTGCGTGCTATGAAATCATGGGAGCTGTTCGGCAGACTTGCTGTGGGCGCAGTGTGAATTTAAAAAAAAAAAGATAGGACAGCTTTAAGCATTATCGCGAAATAGAAGAGAGAACTTCGAATATGTTTCCAGTAAAATTTGTGAACAGATCCAAGAAGAGCATAAAGCGCATCTTGTCTTGTTTTTTAAAAAGAAAAACCACCGTGCTCAAAATCATCAATAAGATGCTTTGACAGCTGTCAAAGTCACCTCTTGAAAATATTCGTATACCATATATAAAAATTGCGAAATTGATTCGTTGGTTATTCGATGGAGCATATTTTCAATTTCCATAATACTCATTACATTATACATAAATTATAGTGTTACAATTTAAAAGCAATAATCACGAAAATACTCGAGCATGAAAAAAACAGAATACAGAAAAAAATCCCGTAGTTCTATTGCATCGTAATTGAATTTACAGTGCTGCTACCTTTTTTACGTCGCGTGACTAAGTCGTGAAATACGTGTAGAAAATCATACTTCTTCAAAGCAACTCTATTCGGTCACTCCAAGATATAAACTTCGCATACATATATAAGCTACATCTATATAGCGGGTGTACATATAGAATGGTCCGATGGGGAAAAAGAAATATTTCCGAGTCATGGCCACTAGAGACTATCCCGAAACTCGGTGAAAGATTAATTCGAAGGTCCGTTAAGGTTATTAGATCGATTCCCTTTTCTTCTTCTTTTTTTACCATTTTTTTGTCTACCCCAGCAAACATCCATCAGATTCACAGTAAGTTACTGCGCATGCGCTTCCGTTGGGCTAACGACCAATCAGAGCGGTCCATTCAGCATAGATCAATTCAAATTCAAGTTTATGGTCTATACTGTGTAATTAAATCCCTGCGAGTCATTCGATTATGATATTATTTATCAAATTTTATCCGAAGACTGTTTAACCCTTTCATACGACGACCTGTGTATAATGTATATGTACGGATGCCGACTATAGTCGGCGGCCGTGCGGGAAGCTATGTGCAGGGGTGCCGACTATAGTCAACATCTGTGCGACGTCCTGTGAGGACTCGTCAATAAGAATTATAGTTTGATATATATATATGCTCTTAAAAATTATACATACAAGAGAATCCCAAGGTGGCGTTAAAAGACGTAAGTGCGAACACCGAAGACTACCAACGTGCAATGTGCACACTTTGCGGCGCTGTGCCCCGTTTAGTGGCGTCATTGTAGCGGAGCGGCCCGCCGTCACGAAAGGGTTTTACAAAAAAGTATCACCGGTAACTGGCGAGCCGGTACGATCTGGGAGTTCACGTAGAGAAGTCTCAAATCCGTCGAAACGACATCTGACGGATTCAATCGGAAGAGACGATTACATTTAATTGACAATAAACTAGCTTGAAATAACGATAAATTTCATAAGAACAAACAAGGGCTACAGAGATCTATGGGTTACGGTATCTAACGTGGCTGAATAATTGCCGCTTTTTCTTTCTTCCCTTATACCCTCCTCTATCACCTCATCCCAATTATACCTGAAAAGATCTAACGTAACAGAGGAGCCGCTGCGAGACAAAGGACGGCCGATCCTGTGAGGTTAAACGTTGCGCATTTTCCCTTTGTTTGAGAGCGTCAAAGATTTTCATTGTTTCTCAATGAATGCGAGTCCTATCCTTTCCACTGGTGCCGACTGCCTACTAGGAAGATTGGCTGCTCTGACGTCATTTCTGTACCGCCACATTCAAAACCCAATGGCTCTGGACCTCTGGACCATATCTACGTGCTGACAATGTAGGTCAGTACCCTTGTGACTTACACGGTCCGCAAGCCTTTAGTGTACTGAATTATTGAATGACTGGTAGATCCAGATACCATGGAGACTATGCGATGCTGTAATACAGTCACGCGTTAACACAGCCATCGCTATTGCTTTGTATTCCAAGGGGAATTTTGAATTTCGTTCGTGTCACAAATTCATTTAATTGTTACTCGGACGAAATCTCGACGCTGTTATTGGGAGAAAATAAATTGAATAAAAAACACATTTCTGGGATAATACAGAAAATTGTTTTTGTTTAATTTCTAATTTTTTTTTTTTTCATTATTCGTGACATACTCGATAAAGACGAGGATTCATCTGAAAGTGTCTATGACAACCGTAAAGAAAGGAAACTGTACAAATGAATTCACGCGAGACATTGACGTATTGTATATACCGTTTTATAACACAAGGAACAATTTTGTGTTTTAATTTAAAAAAGGTAAGTACTGTTAAGGATGTAATAAGGTAAGGTGTCAGACAATTGTTAAGCATGTCTCATATGCATACATTATACATATACAACACCATAGGGTCTTCCGTATACACGCCCGAAACCATATAAATATTTTTCAAGCCCGTAACACCCAAATTCCCAAGTCTTAAAAGGTCAGTACAAAGGGTTCGCATAATTAACCGAGAATCATTACGTCACTAAAGGTGAAAAAAGTTTTTAGTCTCCTACCAGGAAAAAGTTGTACATACAAGTAAAGCAGCGTCCGTCACATGAAGAAAGGACAGTCAAATTTTTCTATTCTTCTACGTGCCTGACTATTTTCTGGCTTTGACTACTTACCGAATACAAATAGAATATTTTTTTCTGCTAAACGCAAAATAAATATAGTTAAGTAATGAGGGGGGAAAAGACAGTGTATAAATTACCAGTATATATATTGTAACGTATCTGCTTAATTCAACATCGATAACGAAAATCCGAGGATTAACCTACGTCACCATCGGCCGTCCGCCCTTCGTCCACGCATCCGCTTGCCAGGCAAGCGCCTGCCAATTATTTTTTACTGGGAATTGGCAAGCCGGTACACGACTTGGGAGTTCAGGTGGAACAGCCTGAACTCCGCCAAAACGAGAGCTCTGACAGAATCTAACGGAAGAGACGATTGCTTAACGGATCCTGCCGATTTTTGGGGACGCGTAAAATCGAGAAACGCAACTCCCCTCACAAATTAATAAATTGAGAGTCCTCACCGGACCTGGTTCATCTGATCCGTAAAGGCCGAGAACTGCATCCAGGAGACACTCGGGTGGGCACTGCACTATAGCACAACACTGCACGTCCGAAACACACGTAGAAAATCTATAGGATTTTCTGGATACAGCGAGAGCAACGGGATAACTTTCTATACCGTATAGGAACCACAGCCTGTAACGCGACAATTGTATTTGCGCGCCGAATGGATTCTAGATGCCAGCACCCTCGCGCCCTCCCACTTATTAAAAATTTTACTAGCTTCACAACGGGAAGAGTCTAGCTTTCTCCATTTGCCTGTAGGCATTGAATACGCAAACAACAGGTATTTATCGCATTTATCGCATTTATCGGGCTATGATTATTAATGGAGAGGTGAATCGTAATGTGCATGAGTCATGTGATAGCAGTCACCGCTTGTATGAAAGAGTTGTCGAGGATCATCATGGTGCAGCGATTGATCGACAAAATGGGTGGATCCAGGAATACCCAGATGACAAATACCATGATACCATACCAGATGACCATATACGGAATTTTGCATGGAACGACTTTATATCAGTTCTGCCGAGTACCATTTGGATTAAAAACCGCAGGTAGCGGGTTTATTCGAACCCTTAACATGGCTTTAGGTTCGGATTTTAATGAGTTTCTAGTATGCTATTTAGATGATCTATTAGTTACTTCGCGTAATTTTAAGGAGCATCTCAAACAGTTAGATTTGTTATTAACTCGTTTAGAAGAGTATAAATTTACATTGCGCTTATCTAAGTCCAAGTTTTGTAAAATATGTATGCCTTTCTTAGGTTTCATAATTTCCAGTGATGGTATAAGTCCTGATCCGGAACGTTTATCTATTATACAGAATTTTGAGGAACCGAAGAATAGAAAACATCTTCAAAGTTTCTTAGGTCTGTGCAATTATTATCGTCAATTTAATATTGGCTATGCGAAGTATATACATCCATTTCGAGAGTTGTTGAGTGAAAAGAATGAATGGCAATGGGCTAGTAAGCATATAGCAGCGTTTAAAGAGTTAAAAAAGGCATTTTGTAATTGTGTAAACCTAAAACACTAAATACCGAATGCGCCTGTAAAGCTTCAATGTGACGCTAGTAATTATGGCATAGAGGGAATTCTCTATCAAGTAGCTACAAATGAAAGCCATATGATAATTTCACTAGTAAGCCGGTGCCTTACAGCAGCAGAGGTAAAATACACAACCACCGAAAAAGAGTTGTTAGCTATAGTATACTCCGTTATCAAATTTCGTTTATATCTTATTGGCAATACCTTTGAAATCATAACTGACCACCGATGTTTGACTTTTTTAAATAGTTCGTTATATACTAATGCGCGATTATTTCGATGGAGTTTATTGCTCCAGCAATATAATTTTACAGTTTCTTATTGCCGTGGAAAAGACAATTTAGCAGCTGATTTTTTTAGCCGCAATCCAAATAGTACCTTTCAGACGGATAATCGTCAGCATCTAATGATATCGTTATGTGATTTATTGTTACCTGTAAATATGTTAAATAGTGATGATGAGTCTTTAATGTGGTTGTGCCGATTAGATAATGACAATGAGTATGTGACGCTCATAAAGCAAATTGACAAGGCACAGGCAACAGACTCTGACATTATTAAAATTAAGGCAAATTTATTAAATGGACACGGAACGGAAAACTATCAATTATATAATAGCATTATGTTTCAACGAGGATCGAAAATGGAATACTGGCGTATAATAGTCCCAAAGATATTGACTGAAAGATTGCTTCGTTTATGTCACCATAAATTGGGCCATCCTGGTACTTATAAAATGATTGCATACGTGAGACAGTATTTTATATGGAA
>JARQTJ010000862.1:536692-551888 GCA_030142635.1 Trachelus troglodyta | reverse complement strand
TCGACCTCAACTAAACAACAGCGAATCTTTCCGAAAGCATTGGCGTAACTGTACGAATCAACTCGAGAGCGTAGCTTCTGAACAGGCTGGCGACTCGAAGGGAAGCAGAAAGCGAGGACGTTATCTGATTCGGTAGCTGGAGTTGCCTTGTGACCCTGAGTCAAAGAGTCACATCATAATGTATATAATATAAGAGTATAATGACAAGACTATAGTCTATAATAACTAGTTGTACTATGAGGTTCAAAAGGCTACTGCACGAATAAGAACCCTTGGGAGTTTTCATAGAAACGAAAGTTGTCTTTACGAAATTAACCTCAACCCTTATATCAACACGAAAAGAGGGCGTCAACCATTCGAATGAACTTTTAACATTTATCGATTCATGTTAACTATCATTATACATAAAAGTGTGGCCTAAGCCGTAAATTATCAGAATATCTATGATGATGATAATCCAAATAAATAAACAATTTTCTAAAATAATTTAATTATTAATAAGATCAGTATTATTATTATTGTTATATAATACAAATTAATGAGCGACAATGCGTTATATAGTCGATTGATAATCATGTAGAGTGAAATGAAAAATTAATTTTGAATTTAAGAAATTCTCATTACCTGTTATATTTACGCGATGTCGCTCAGAGTCTTATTTAGAAGTCTGCGACGTCGCGCGACGCCGAAGCCCGACGTCGTCGATCTTCTATCTCCTTCCTTAACAGGGTATTAACGGCAACCCGATGATTCCCCGAGTACCTGCCTACCTATCTACTTACTCTGAGCTAAGCCATATTGAAAGTTCGATATCTTCGCTGGAAGTAACAAGCCAGCCGATTGCGAATTCCATGCCTGTTCTGCCTCTCTGATCTATTCAATTTTCCAAGAAGGGCTTTTGGATCCAAGAGGATCTATATCTATGTATGCTTAATCCCTTTTCATTCAAATTTCGACAGACACCCTTGGCTTTGATATTGATCTTTTCGAATAATAATCATTTTCACGCAGTCGCATGCCAGTCGAATTACAATTCGCATCTGGTTTTAACGAATTATTCAATATTTTATTAAACATCACGCTCATTATCCCTGACTCGTAATTAAGTAGGTGTAAGTTAGAATGTACTGTCACGTATCAGATTATATAATTAGGATAGATTTTTAAACCCTCGAGAGAGAGAAAGAGGGGTGGCTTGACAGGGGTGTAAAGCTCATTATACACCAAATTATAATAAATCATTAAAAATGTGTGTGAGGTAAATTATATATTTTTAAAAATATATTAATAATATTAGTACGTATAATCAGGAAGTGAAATAAGTTTCTAAAGATTAAGAAAAAGATAAATGATACCGAATTTGATTATTGACTTTGAAAAATTGACGTCAAGGTTATTATTTATTTTGAATATCCATAAATGAAATAATGAATTTTTTAACGAGTACACAGTCGCACGTATACTTTTAACATTTTTATATTCGTAAGGGTGGTGACAAATTTAAAGAGGGGGTGTGGCTTTACCTAGGTAAGGGCTGCTTCTCATTTGCTCGACACTGGTTCACCAAAACGCGGTGAAATTACCATTTCATCGTAAATTTCAATAACTGCCGGAAGCGCTGTCACGTGCGCGCGCCTTTAGGTTGGCATCTTCAGCCTCTTTCCATCGAACGAGGAAACTCTGGCATGCTAGTTGTCAGGCGTCGCGACGTTATTCGGATAGTTTGGCCGTAGTAGCGAGGACAGTGGGTAGATATAAAGGCCTGTATTCATAATTCGCTTACAAAGCTGCTTTTACCCTAACATCAGTATCGAGTCATGCTGACGATAAAATTCATCCAATCGTATTGCAGGATTTACAGTAATTACTACAGTAATACGAGCGATATTAGGCAGAAGCGACTATAGGAAAAGTGAGGTTATCAAATAAAACCTTATACAGTACATATAGCTATATGAAACTATTTATAAAATGCTAAGGGATTATTACGCCTGGTTGAAGATCCGGCTTGAGATATCACGGGACAAACGTTGGCGGAAAAAGTTCCTAAAGCATAAAACAATAGCGCCAGAAGGAGCGTCTTTACGAGTATTATAGACATATAGGAAGCTTTTCCCGAGGACTAAAAAAGTAAAAAGTCAAAAAGTGTATTTACAACAATTTTCTAGTTTTTAAATTTATTTAGTTTGATGAAAGCAAATCCGGGTGAAAGACAAAGCTCTGCTTGGAAATTCACATATTTTTTACAGTTAGAACAACTGCTATTGTTTCGGCTGGAAGTCTCGCACGAATGCAATGGATATGTTTCCGCATTGTTTATCCAACTGCGCGCGTTGCCACGCGTGGCGCTAGTGTCGACGCACACGTAATTTAAACGTGAAACGTTTCCACTGAAAGGTTGATATTTTTTGTCAGTCTTTAACACGAGATTTCATCTGAAGTTGATAATACCGATAGCCAACAAATAGCCAATAGAAAATGTAGCAACCGATAGTACAGTCTGTTGAAAGATCTGGAACTAGTCAAAAGGCCACGGGTATGCCCGTAGGTCCTGATACTATTCGAGAGAAAGAAGAGAGAAGTGGAACGGAATAAAGCAAAAAGAAAGAAAAGAAAGGAAAAAAAATAAAACTCAAGAGAAAAGCTATTGATCATTCGAGTGCTGTTACCGAAGGCTAAGAGTCGTATCACTTTATCTATACCTAAGTCTATAACGATCGGTCACCAGAATAAATCTGACGTCTTTCAGTGACACGTTCAAGTTTAACTTATCGAATCCGTTCGATGATATATAGAATTTTTGGCATAGGTTATTAATAACTCTAATTCTCTATTCTATTTAAAAGCAAATTACCCTGTATCATAAATCACTCAGGTTACGCGTCCAAGTGAAAATGTTGTCCGACTCGCTCCAAGTCGTATCTACTAATATCAGTAACTATGCTCTTACGATGAATTACGCGTGCCTAAGTCTAGCATACGAATTTAGGATAACTCCAGGAGGCTGTAGTCAGGTACTGTGGTTAATGACTGCGTCCTGAATGAAACGGAAGGAGAAACGGATAAGGGTATAAACAGGAGAGAGAGGCTGGTTAAAAGGACGAAATTATAGAAGTTACAGTATAGCAGGGGGAGGAATAAAATAATAAAACGATGAGAAGGACGGCTACGGCGTCGCGACGGAAGTGGGCATTAACGTCTCGCTTTCCACTTGTCCAGAGGAGAACGACGCTTCGCGCCATAGTCTAATGGCTTCAAATAAAATTATTCCCGCAGAATACGAAATGAGCGGTAGGGTCTGTCGTAATATTTAGTTAGCCAAGATATTAGCTACTCGTCTAAACGACGCCTCCCTTCGGGCGTCCCGACGCCTCGGCGCAGGACTATGGTACATACAACGATCGGAGCCCCTTAGCCAATATGTAATCTAGCTAACTGTATTTGGGATATGCATATACGATATCACTATATGTATACACACTTCACATTATCTCGTCTATCTCCTTATCAAGTTTCCTCAACTACTTTCCAAGTATTTCTCAAGTATTTTTCAAGGAGCCCGGAGGATGCTGCCACGAGTGAACTGAATTGCTCTCTTAAAGATTTTTCCTTTGTCACTATACACGTCTCTCTTTATCCTCACTCGATCTTTTATTTCCTTTCTTCTTTTTTATTCAATCAACTTGACCACTTTCTCCCTTTACTAACCTGACCCTCACATTTGGCGGTACCCAGCATCGCTTACCGAACTATCCTCTTTTGGTCCTCTGGACCAATATACGAGATTACCATGAAATCGTCTCGTTAGAGCGCCCCTACAAATTACGAGCTCTCATTGCGCTAAGGTTACGCAACGCGCGCCTTGTAATTGTTGCTTCTCCGGATACTGCAGTAACTCCCCCCCCCCCTCGCACTCCCTCTTCCCCTTATCACCCGTATCACTCAATCCCTCTTCACGCTCTTGGCCATTCTCACACGTTCCTTTAGTCAGCCACTCTCAGTTTACATCGTTTACCGGAAATTGCGTACAGGGTCGACACTTTTATGGGAACTTTTATTCCCGCAAGAGAAAATCGACTCGACTTCGTTACTACGTTTCGTTTGCTTCTGTACGTTCTAAATATCGATTGTCGATCGATCGTAAAATCGTCAATGTGACGCGTCACCGTCGACACGTGGATTTGTTCAGTGGTGCAAAGAGCCCGGCTTAAATTGGTAAAAAGCGATTACCTAACGGATAAAAAGAGAATAAAGGGAATTCATGAAAGAGGAGGATGGATATCAATTTCAATAAGGACGCCCTGTATAGAAATTGTATCCTTTTACCGTCTTTTTTTCGTTACGTCACTCAATTAATTGTATTTGTTGGCCACGTAGTATATATATATATACATATATCCTTATACATAAGGATTGACTGATCGTCAAGGGCCCTTCATCGGCAAGCAATTTCCAAGAATCTTACGCGCTATCGATTTTATTATCAACCCGAAGGAGGCACCGGGCACCATGTATGCACACATGCCGATACGAAATTTACGATGTCATCGGTAATTGAGCACCCGACCGTAGAAGTTAATTCGCGTCCACTCACGCGAAACCGAGTTTGTTCGTAACAAGGGAGCAAATAGCATAATGCCAAAGCCTGTTAACAGCGACGCGGATAAAATATGCATTGTTGTTAGTTGAGAGTTGAACGTGCCTCGAGCTTTAAATTAATAGAAACGTGCCGTCAATTTAAATATCGCGACTTAAAAAAAGTACGTGGGTACTTATGCAGCTCGTGGTTATCGCAGTTTCCTGGAATGACGCGCGACTAAGATTTTGCTGATTTTGAGAACGCGACAAGAATGCAGCTCGTAATGCCAATTTCCAACGGATAATATTATTACGTAATTTTTTTTAACTATCAGGTAAAATCAAAGCGTTAAAACGACGCAATGTTTGTAAAATTTTTTATTTATAATCCGGCGACTGCCTAGGGAATTTACTTATCGCTCTTATCAAAATTAAACTTTGCTATTTCATAATCATATACATATACACGTATATCATACACGCCGTGTTACAGAGGACTACAAACTGGGAGATTTAAGGCAGCACCAGAATGTACCAGGCTTGAAGTTAACAGTCCTAACCTTCTCCCCACCCTTATGAATAATTCATAAGAGCCAAAACAACGAGAGAGAAAAGAAAACGCGCCTAAAATAGTTAAGGCGAATTCTCGCGAGGTCGATTCTATAAAAGCGTTACGGTCGCAACGATTTATAATCACCTTCGAATTAGATAACCATCAATAGGACTTTAATTCCGCGTTACACGATGATTACTCCCTCCTCCATTTCGTTCGTTTTTAACCCAAAGCGAAGAGGACGAGGAGAAGATTGGCGGAAGAGGTGATATCAAAGGAGGGTTCTGCATTGAAGAGGAACCCATAGCCCTTAAAGAAGTCAAGGGAGGATAAAGTGTTGTTTGGTGAAAGAAAAAAGAAAAAAAAAGATGAAAAGCAAAGACAAGGATGCTGGGGTCCGGAGAATTACAGGAAGTTAGACGAGGGGGTAGGAAAGAGAGAGGTGGACAAAGAATAAAATATAAAAGGGTCAAAACCTGATAAAAGGAAGGTCAGAGGTAAGGATCCATAAAGTACCATAGTGAACGGTCTTAGGTTAATACCCAGTGACCATAAGACATATTAAGAAAAGCTTTTATACAGGGTGAGAGAAATTGTTGTCAAACAAAAAAAAATCTTTTAAAACTCTTGTCCTTTGATAAATAATGCCCGTTAAGGCATCCCTCGTAGAAGCGTTAGGCAGAGGGTCGTTTATATGGCCGCGCCTCCACCCCTACCACCCCTCTCCCCCCCTCCAACCGTTATATTGAATATTCTAATTAACGGCGCTCTATTTCATTTCCCACGGGAGAAGCAAAATGTCGGCTGCGTGCCATAACGGATTACCCGCTTGGTTTTTACGCTTTCCTCTGCCACCCATGGGTATTTCCTACTGGCATATTGAAAATGCTTCCTTTTCCGTCGTAGCGATCCCCGAACGCGGCTTTAGGGTAATATAAACTATAGATCGGCTACAGCGGATACGGCACTTAGGCACGATAGTAAAACTTTGCTGATAACCATATTCCGTACCGAATGCACATTTGATGGCCTACTATGCATAATGAAATGATTGATAGTAAATTCTACTATAATGGACACTAATTTGATGCTATAATTGACGGTGCGTTATAGTTGATCCTGGGTTTGGTATTATGTACGTACTATTGTTATGGTTCGTAATGACTAGTGTTTTAATCGATACTGGCATATAGTGCCAACTGATAAGAGCATAGTTATAGATAGCAGTGCGATCTGCACGACTGGCTGGATAGTTTGAATAACAGTTGCAGGCAATGCGCGACGATAGTGAAGCCTTGATCGTTTCTAATGGCAAATTACGAGCAATGCAATTAAGCGTATATAGAACAGAATCGTGGCGAGTCACATGGTGGACCTTTGGTCCAGTAGCAAGTTGCTGGGTGCAGCATCCCACTACTGGCTCCAGCTAGAACCTCGTTATTGCCTTGAACGTTACTACCCCATTAATTCAGCCTATTCAGCGTTGCATTCCTGCATCTTGCTTATTGGAGTACACGCGTCATTCATGCACCACACGTAATAGCAGCTGATATAGTCATATCAGTGATCTCGTAGGACTAGATTATAGTAAGATCAGAGGGATCGATGGTTGATCCATCTTTTGACCGATCGACGGGTATATTTGTAGCGTGTAAAAAATCGTGGATTTTTTAAATAAAAAAATTGTGTAATTTTTTTAATGTTAAGAAATATAAATATGTACGATTATGCGAATATTTTTTTTGGAGTTTAATAAATTACGAACGAAGGGGGGGGGAGGGGGTGAAGAGTGAAGGGTGGAGAAAGTTACAATTTTATAATCTCTCAAAGGCTTTGCCATTACGGGCATTATTCGTGTGCCGTATAGATTCGTTCAGTGCGAAGGCTACATGCAGATTCAGCAATGGGAACAATGCGCCAATTTTCAATTGAGGAATTTTCTAGTAATTTTTGAGGACGTGCGAAAAGTACCAAGCAATATTCTCTCTTTTTGGTGGTAGAGAATTCTGGTATGCAATATTACGTGCTCTCGACGTTGCGTCGAGCTACGCGAACACTACGCACGTTTCTGCAGCCATTCTCGTTAACTGTATGAATCGCATATAGATATAGATATACAGTTGTATTGGCAATATCGATTCGTGGCTTAAAATTTGCACGAGCTATGAGCGGCTTTGGTTTTCTCTTGCGTTTAGAATCGGTTGAGTCTCGTGAATGACAGAAAACCAACGAGAGTGGAATTTAGAGTTGTAGTACAGAGTTAGAGGTTGTTTGATATTTTAGTGAGAAATCAATAATTTGATATCTACAATTTTTATTGACATGGATTTTCGTTACGGTTGTATCAGTTTATTTATGTCGATGCAAGATACGGACTTTAATACCGTATCGAGAATTTATTGATTGATATTCAATATTAATTGATTGATCGTACAAAAATTTGACATTATTGCCGTGATTGATATGGAAAAATCGGATTTATCAGAGTATTTCTGTTCGAGTAATAAAAATAATAGACGCACATTTGCTAAGGGAAATCTTATGAATGGTGTACTAAACCGATTATCGATGTACAATTATTGAGAAAAATTAATCGATAAGCGGTCATAAGACAAAGTTTAATAGGCAGACATGTAAAGAGAAACGAATCAAATTAAAAAAATTGATTTTTATCTAAAATCGATTAAATATTGTAATAGTTACAGGAGATCAATTATAATTATAATCGTCGACAGAAACTTGCATAATTTCATTTTATAATTAAAAAATGTATGCAGCATCCTGTATGCATTTGTATGGGTCATTCGTAATACTAGTCAGCGTACGAGTATTATATAGCGATACATTGATTTCACGCGTTACGTTTAAAATAATTAATTGCTTGATAAAATGACACGAGTGGGAATGGGTATTTACGATAGCAAATCGAAATCGTACATTCATTTTATAATTCATTGGTTTTACGCGACAGAGACGCAAAACATCCCTTTATTAATTTTTTGTTTAATTTGACTTTCGATCCCTTTTCTGTAACTCCTTTATCAGCACCCTTCGGAGCACTGGGGAGTGACGTCATAACCTCAAAACGACACATGGTAACTTATAATGACGTAATAACTAATTCTCACGTAAATATCTAGTGCAAGCGTATTTTTCGGACCTCTGTTACATACATGATAACTTGATAAGTTACTCTCACGTAAAATAATTAACAAATAGCTATGAGTTCCATGCAATTTTTTGAGACGTATCAAAACATACATACAATATTTAATAATACCAATCCGCTTTTAGATTTCGATGGCTCCTTAGAAAAGACTCTGTCGCAATAAAATTGTAAAATTCGCACAAAACACAGGATACAAGATAATACGAATTCTGTGTAATTTATGATTTTCGTGATTCAAGTTGACATTTGGAAATGTTCGGTACTGCGCCCTCAAAAAAAAAAAAAAAAAAAAAAAAATATGTAAACGAGTTACGCTGTCCAGCAATTCTTTAGTAGAAAATTACAAGCAAGTATTCAAGTATTGACAATTAAGCCACCACATAATGAACCTATTCAAAGGTAGAAGGAAGAAAAGAAAAGGGAAAAAAAATAAACATTCCTGATGACATAAAACGGATTACACCATACATAAACTTTTGACTCCGACATCGAGTTCCCATGTAATTTCGCGCCATTGCTAACCCCTTCGTCATTTTTAACGCCGCGCTTGAACCAGGGGAAATATAGTTGAAAGAGTAAAGGAGAGGGAAAAAATTAAAGTGCGAGAGAAACAGAGGGAGAGCGAGCGAGAGAGAATAGGAAAATATATCAACGTAATGACTCGACGAGTGATGCGTTAAGTGCATCTGCATGTTTTCACAACGTTCGCCAACAATTTGCCAGGAGGAATCATTATTCCAATAGAAACTGCATTATTAGCATATACCCGTGGTAGCAGCGCTATACGAAATATTCACGTGATTCTGGGCTCCCGGCAGGGTTAGAGGAGCCGCGAGGTCACGGTAAATCGATATTTTAATTAATTATCAGTCGAATACACGTGCAGCGTCTTTAACCATTGGTGCCGGCATTACATCCAGTTGCATGATTTTACATTGATTACATACCAATTTTTTGCTACTATTTTGCATTTATAATTTTTTTTTAATTTTGGTCCAGCCAAATACACTACTTTCATACAGGCACACATTGACTGTATTATATTTATCAGACAGCCCCATATGATTAGTAAGATACGAAATTGCCTCACGTGTAATTACCATACGATCCATTAAGATAATGACGTTGGCAGTACTGATAGTTAAGATCAGATTAACGACTTAAAGGATTTTAATGATCTCTCAGTAAATCATACGTAACCACGTTGCTTTACGTCAGCCTGCCAAACGTCATATTTTTCACGTTCCTATTGCATTCTAGCAGATAACATGTTCTCTGGTTCTAGAGATTTAATCGAAATATCTACCACACATCGAAATATGACATCTCTAGTGACAATGGTGGGTATAAAAATACCTAAAAATTATTTCGAAAATTATTATTTCCTAGAATGACACACATATAGCAGCGTATGAATTTATCCACATAATCACGTGTGAAAATAAGTGCCACGAGCATTCACGGAATCGCGTGACAAATTCACGGATCAATGTCAGCCACTACGCAGAATCAGGCTATAATTGAAATTAAAACTGATTTATTTATGAGATCTGCTTAGACACGACCATATCAAAGAGGAGGCTCGTGACATTTCGTTCCGTCCATTTCCCTTATCGTGAATCTCTAGATTTCCCTCCCCCTTTTACCAAAAGAAAAACAACCACGTGGAAAGGTCCACAAAAATTTTTGTATTATACGACAGAATCTTGTACAAGTATATTTAGCTTTCGAAAAGTCTCGTTAGTGGAAAAATAAACTTCGTTATAGGCATTTACAGTATGTACAACATTTTTTAACGATACACACGACTCCTGTTTGCCGTTGTTGTTGCTACTCCGACTGCAAGTCCTTGAAACGTGTAATTAGTTGAAGGGGACGAGACTAAAAGTCCTGACTCATACAGTGCACAGAAATAAGTACAGCCATGCTTATAAAGACGTGGGTGTACGTGGGTAGGCAAAAGGGAAGAGAGCAGATAGAGACACGTAGATAGATAAGCTACGTTAATTGGCTTTTGTACGTAACTGTATACAGGTAGATATAGTAGCTGCGACAAAACGTCAAAAATGACTTTTTGTGACAGATCGAAAACAAGTAGTTCTCCGAGCAACTCCCACGTGGCTTTGTACGCAACAGTACATTACAAAGTAAGCACGCACGTGGTTTAGCGCTGCTATACATGACATACAATTTAGCATAACTTTCAGGAATATTATGAAAAGTCACGCGCCTTGTGTTAAGTGCTGCAATTGTTAAGATTCCTAATGAAAAGAAAAAGTATTTTTACACGTAAACGTACTATATGTCAATAGCACGAAAGATTCAACGAAAATATTCGAGATACGCGTCACTCTCGAGTATTTTTATCAGATTGATAGCGAAGCGGGTGAGTGGGGGGAGGGGAGGAGGGAGGAGGGGCGCAATGCTGCATAAAATACGAACTACGTGACATGAATAATTCCCGATGCTAAAGCGCTAGTTTGAATATCTAAGTAGACAAATGAATATTTCCATTTTCGAGTAATCAATTATTGCGAGGGACTTTCGGAGAGAAAAAAAGCCGATTATCGATTATTAGCCCGGTTTCCCATTACTCATCTGGGACAGCTTCGGCCTTAGGTCTTGATGAGGTTCTTGCTATATTATGCCCAGAATATTTACGCATCTTTATTGAAGAAAATTCGCTGATTGATAGCAAGAATCGATAATGAGGGACGCTTACGCCCCCCTCCCACCCTCGTATTTACTGACTGTCAACCATTTATTGTACAATTTGAACGTCGCGACGCTAATTCCATCACGTTTATAATGAAGCCTCGTCCCTCTCTCTCAATATGTACATATATTCAGCATAGGCCTATCTGTATCAAACTACCTAAATTATGGCCTCTGCAGCGGAAACACCGAGCGGATTAATTTATGGGCAAAATTTACTTCCGGTACCAAGCGGAGGCTTGTAACCTATATATATATATCTATAATACATCAACATTTTGCAGCTCACAAGTATTTCATTAAACGGTGTACACTCGCTGCTAGTTACGGAGTTGTACTGAAAATTGGCGAGTGCCTTTTTTTAGAATACGCGAAAAATACGTCTCGAGTCGGAATTAAGTTAAAGCTGAATAGTGAATATCGTTTAGAAATTGCCTAGCGATAGGATAATAAATTGTCGGGACGTTCCACGAAAAAGCTCTGACCGTATTATTGTGAGTTCTCAATGGTATATAGAAAAAGCTTTGAGAAATCGCGTGTTTGCGGCTTTCTTGTCCGCATTGAGTAAATTCGTGAACCCAGTGTGAAAAATAGAAACGAAAGACAACATTTTTTTTACAAAGGAAATAGAAGTTTTACTAAAGAAGTTCTGAGCTTAAAAAAAGCTGTCATCTAGAAAAATATGGTTTAGAAGTAAGTCTAAACGAAGGGGCATTATTTATAATTATCCTACGATAGTTAATTTACGTGCTATCAATAAATATTACATAGATAGTAAAGGTCAATGGATTTTTGTGAACTTTGACACTATACAGCGAACCTTAAAGCTCGTATGTCTGGCTTGTAAAATTTACAGGATTCTATCACAGTCAAGTTATATGTATACGTTATACTATACAATATGTCGGAACATAAATTCTGTTATATAGATATACGCGAGTATATCTATATATTATATAGGCACACTACTGTGCAGTCATCTCAAAGCTCCAAGCTGTATTAAGCTCTTGCCTTGAGGAGCATAGACATACATAACATAACTACGAACCCGCCACTCTCTTCGCCATATTACCCGATTGAGTATGCAGTAAGCAAACTCTCCAGGTGCCTGCATACATAGCACGAACCGAGTATAGACGTATAGTACGTTGCTAGTAAATTCTGCATGCTTTAATCCCGGGAATTAGGGTAATGAATTAATTAGTGATATCAATAAAGCTTTCGCAGCAGGTAATGACGATTAATTAAAAATCATTAGGCGGCATTAAGTTTGACGTATGTGAAAAAAATAATTAATTAAATAATAATCCAGGATTTTGCAGGCACAAGAAAACAGGATGGTACATATAAGTTTTCTAAACACGAGATTCGTACGTTAATTATGTGAAATAAAAGATTCCAAATATTTGGCGAGTGCACGTTAAATTATGGAAATATGATGACATCGTAAATTAGGGAAACTTCGTTTCCGTATTTTTTACATGAATTTCGTTGAGGCGATGGTGAACAAAATTTTTCTTTGCATCGGTCGACGCGAGGCTCTCGATTTTATTCATACGTTTTTAATGAAAAAAAAAGAAAAGAATTGCAAAGGAAAGAAATGACGACCATTAAATTATTTAAATGTACTTTGGTACCCGGTTGCATTCGTTTAGCGCGCATCTCTCATCGATATTCGCCAGAAGAATTTTTCTTTTTACTTTGTCCCATAATTATTGTGCCGTCACGTCTGACGTTCGCGATTAATTTTACGGATACGGAAGTAAAACCTGACAAAGTGTGTAAAGCGAGAGTTACGAGAACGAAGAGACGCCAGGAATACGAAAGGCAAGAGAGAAATTGCAGGGAATAAAGCGGATAGAAAAATTAATGAGGGAATACCGTATGTTATGATTGTTTTTTTTTTCTTATGAAAGGTGTAAAAATGGGTTAATCCAATTTGAAGAATGACTACGTGAATCATGCATATTATCCACATTCCTTGATTGGAATGAATCATTCAATGACCGTGGGAATGAATGGGGGATGGAGCACCCCCTGCCCCTCATTGGCATTACGATTACTCCGTGCGTGTCATTTTCTTTAATTTTCTTCTTAGTGCTCTAAAATTTGTTTTATCTCTCCCTTTGCTATCTGCACACTCGAGAGTGATTATATATCTTTTATTTTTTTTCTATGAAATCAGGAAAACTTGATCTACGTGACACTTTATGTCGTCGGGATGATTTGAATAAGAATAAGACAGTCTTCACAGATCTACGAGAAAGGGCTGGAGGGATATGTGGGCGAAGGGTGGAAAAAAAGGAAGAAATGGAAAAAGGCTAAAATAAGAAAATAAGATGTTTTCCAAGAAAGGATACAATTATTTGTACTGCGATTGTGGAAAGCAGGCGAAATCTATATATTTGTTGGATAATGTTTGCAATGGGCAATGATTGCAGAGGTCGAAACTGGCTTTAATAATTGGAGCATGTTGTGAAAAGTACAATATATACATATATAAATATTTAAACGTATAGATATACAGATATAGTTATGCCGTGTAAGCATCCACTCAAACCGCATTTTCAAACTAATGGATTTCGGTGTTACGGGTTTTCGATAATGACAATATCAAGAGCAGTCTTTATTGCTGGATTTCGAAATACCTTTTTGATTCTAAAACGTGTAATCCGATTGCGATGATCCTGATTGGTTATTTAAAAAAAAAAGGATATCTGGAGGAGTTCTGAACAGATAATCCAGATTGATATCGATTGTCGCGGTTAATATTTATTTGTTATCAAATACGTATTTACGTTTTTTTGGATTTTTTTTCTATTATATTCATTTTTCATCAGTTCACTAATGGCCAGACAAAGCTGATTAGCTGAAATTTTGCAATAGAAATTTTCAAATTTTGTTCAAAAACAATTTTTTTCACCTAATTCATGTCACAGCCAACCATTGCGAATATCAAACCGGCAAATATAATGTCTGCAAATTAAAACGTTATTATAATTTTCTAAGATTCAATATCCGTATTACGCAATAACTGTTTCTGATAACTAACCCTTTCGTAACATCAATGAACATCCGTCAATCACGAATGCCTATTAATAAAATTATAAATGTACCATTCAAGTCTGTCAATATATAATTGATATCGATTTTGCACAAAATCGCGTATTAAAGTGTTACAATGAAATGGTGCCACTGTAACCGGCAATTTTACGAGAATGGACCAAAATCGGATGCTGCAGTAAGATTTTTATGTACACGAAATAAATAAAAGACTAGTGAACACTGTAAAAACTCATCAAATTAATACGATACGTCAAGTATCCATGAATAACAAAATTTCACACTGACGACTATGACATGTGGTTCAACTCTGTTACAATTGTACCAATAACTCACTGTACGTATCTATAAGCTTAAAATAAGTTTTCATCAAATTCCCATACATAACAAACTGCACCACTTCCAGATCAGAAACTCCATCCTGGCACTGCTGTTTAAATAATATCAAAAACCGAAAAACGTTACTATCAAGAGGTCGTATAAAAATAACCAACCGACGTATTCAAGCATATTGAATCCATCGAGCTCATCGCGTAAGATGAAGTCTTCATCATCCGACATATTTAGAAACACCTAAGATAAAAAATAAAAAACATAAAATCCAAAGTACAATCAATTTATGAACCAATACCTATTCACAGTATGTATAATAGCATATAGTAAATACAGCATACTCTACTATTCTATACTATAATACAGTATAGTACATACTGTACATACGCAATGCAATAGATATACACTTAAAATCCAATCCCATGAAAGTGACTCTAGATTATCATTAACACGCCCATCATAATTCATCTTCATTTATCAATCCACTCGTTATTCTCTCTCTCTCTCTCTCTCTCTCTCTCTCTCTCTCTCTCTCTCCCCTCTCTCTCCCTCTCCCTCGATAAGTACAGGTAAAATGGTTCGAGTTGTTTTTCTGGACTACTAGAGAGCTTTCGAGACCATTGATAAAAATATATTGATAGATGAATTAAAATATTATGGATTCAAAGATACTGCGATATCGTGGATTAAAGACTACGTGTTAAACATAATGCAAATAGTAAGATACAGGAATGCAATATCAGATAAAAAGCATGTGCAATATGGAGTGCCCCAAGGGTCGATAC